>CM052448.1:15781422-15798105 GCA_028533085.1 Varecia variegata | reverse complement strand
CCCCTACCTTGCACTTGGCCTTGTCGAGGTGGGGGGGCACACAGCCTCTTCTTGTTGATTCAAAGTCAAACTCTCCTATCCTCCAATCTTCCTCTTTCCCCCAAGCCTGGCAAATATTTATGTGGTCTGGGGAATGTGTCTATGTTTTTTGGGGGGAAATTCTGGGAAATGCCTACCTGAGTGTGCCCTTATCTAGGGTCATCGAGGGTGTCTGACTCAGGAGAGTCTTGGTGTTCTGAACGTCCGAGCTGTGACATGCCTTTGCTGGGGCAGGACACTGGCAACCCGGCTGCCCTATGAGTGGAGGCACCATCCCAGAGCAGCAGGAGCTTCTAGGAATGAAAAGACGCACTCACACATTAATCAACATGTCAGAGCATTAGTCCCCCGGAGCCTGAAACGGGCCTCGGCACAACACATTAGAAAGTCCTTACTTTGGTTCTAGGTAGGTGGTTCTCTTTCAAGATCAGTTCCTGGACCACAGCGTGGGTTTCTGGGAAAAGAGGAGGGGAAATTTTATCTTGAAATGGTCCAACCCTGGCCCCTGAAGCTGTCTCAGGCCTGCTTGTCCGTACCCTTTCCCTGCGTGCTGGCTTGATGCAGATGAGCACAGCGAGATGGGAAGGAAGCATCGGAGACGGCAGAGCCACAGCATGAAAGGACCCTGGGGTCCTAGACACTCATGGAAGATTGACAGATAGCCAGGAACAACTGTGTGGGACTGAGCAAGGCATACACTTTTGTTGTGCTAAGCCACCTGAAGTTTAAGGGGTTGTTAGAGGAATTAATCCTTAATCTAAATAATCCATGTGCATTCCCAAGGTCTATCAGTAATTCACTTTATGTTGAATGCCTCTTCAATGGTTTTCCTTCCCCTGGACCTCATTCCACAGCCTTGCAAAGCAATAATGCAAATAGTGATGACTAACCATGGTCACTCACTCTTCTGCTCCAAGAACCTTCACTGATTCCTGCAGTGTAAAGCCCAAGTTGTTCATCTGGTGTTCACAGCTTTTTATTACCTGGTCCTTCCTGTATCTCCTCATTTATTTTCTGTTTGTCTTCCTGTTGAACCCTGTAAAGTCTTAAAAAATAAAAATCGGAGCACACCAAAACACAGCTTTACGCACAAAAGAGAACACAGAGATTCCTTGTTGCATAAGGAAACAGTGGCAATGCCAGTGACACAGGCAGGTGAGTTGTGACTTCATTGAGTGTAAAGAACAATTGTGTTTGTAAAGGTCAGCCAAGTCATACACTCAGCCCTCAGCTGCCTTCAGACTCACCTATTTACAATATTTGCTATTAACGAGTCTTATAAGAGACAGCATAAAGAACACGTGTAACCACAGCCACACATAAAGACATCAGCATGAGTGACAGTCATTACTGCCTTAGAAGATCATCTGCTGGCATCCTCCCGCAATCTCCCGTCACATGCCCTCTGCTACAGCCACGCCACACGTTCTTCTGTTTGTCAAATGATCCACTCCTTTTCCTTCCTCCACGCCTCCTAAGGCAGGTCAGTCGTATCTTCCTCTCATTTAAAGCTCTTCACGCAAACTCTCCAGCTCAGACATGGTCCTGTGGTTATCTGGTTGTGTGTCTGTTTCTCTCACTAGACAGTGAGCTCAGAGGAGAAGAATATTAGTATGCATGCAGCAGTAGTCTACAAATATTGAATGACGGAGTAAAAATCTATACGTCTAGATGCAATTCAATATTGGCCCTTATATGTTGACAGCCACAAGGCTGGCAGTGAGGTCACTTGGCATCGTCCCCCCCTGCCTAGAAAGACCATGGATAGGGCCGGGCGCGGTGGCTCACACCTGTAATCCTAGCACTCTGGGAGGCCGAGGAGGGAGGATTGTTTGAGCTCAGGAGTTCAAGACCAGCCTGAGCAAGAGCGAGACCCGGTCTCTACTAAAAATAGAAAGAAATTATCTGGCCAACTAAAAATATATAGAGAGAAAATTAGCTGGGCATGGTGGCGCATGCCTGTAGTCCCAGCTACTCGGGAGGCTGAGGCAGGAGGATCGCTTAAGCCCAGGAGTTTGAGGTTGCTGTGAGCTAGGCTGAGACTCTGTCTCAAAAAAAAAAAAAAAAAAAAAAAAGAAAGACCATGGATATGGTGTGGAAGATGAACTAGTTCATTCCAGCTGGCCCTGGCTTGTAGCAGTAGCTGGAATGTGGAGCCTCATGCCAGTTCAGTTAAAAATGACACATTCCCCTGTCCACTAAAATACATTAAAAAAATTAAGACATATTTCAAGCATTGGAGAAGTTCAGAAAATAAACATTCTACTATGTACCTACCATCAGGATGCAACAGATGCTGACATTTTGCCATATTTACTTGGAGCTTCTTCTGTTAAAGAAAGAAATGTTACAGGTAGAGTTGAAGACCACTCTCCCGTATCCCTCTCCCCCTCCTTCCTCGGAGGCAGCTTGCTCTGAGGTTGATATGTATCCTTCCTGCCTGTTTTTGTACTTTTGCTACACAATATACAACATTTAAAAATGAATTTATATGTATGAAATATACACACATTAATGCATGTATGTTTGTATAGTATCATGTTGTACATATCAATATTGTGTTTTTTGAGAGACTTCCATTGAGTTGCATGTAGATATAATGAATTCATTTGAATTGACAAAACCCACTCTACCATATGGGTAAACCAGTTTACTCTCCCTCCACGTGCCTACTTAGGGATAGTTGTTTTCATTTTTCACTATTACAAATCACTTCTAAAAAGAGTATCTTCATGTTTTGTTGTGTACACAAAATTACAGGTTCTAAGAGTCAGAGCTGTCCAGCCATAGAACTGGCTGCTTCCAGAGTTAAGGAGCTTCCAGTCCCCAGCATGGATCATAGAGAAGTTCTCAAGAAATGCTATTAATATAAAGGGGTTGCCTTCACTGAGTAGTAAGTTGAATCTGATGATGCTAAGTTCCCTCCCAGCCCTGAAGCTCAAGGTTTTCATGGCTTTAGGAATAAAAGCACTACATAAGCAAATCCTGAGACTTTCTCTGAATTCTGGGGTCACAGGGAAAATGCAACAGAAACTGATCCGGGGCAGTGATTAGAAGGGCCTTCAGAGATGATCGATTGCAGCCCATCTGTCGGTGGGTGTCTTCATGCTGGAGCCAGGATCTGTTGAAACTGTCACCATACCAAGCACTGTTCATTAAGTCATTCGACAAGTGTTTATCAGCACCTGTTATGTACCAGGCATTGTTGTAAGTGTTAGGTTTACATGGTGAGGAAAACACAGCTTCCTGTGGAGTTCACGAGTGCACATAAATATATACTATAAAGTGAGGTGCTGTAGGACTGAATCGTGTTCCCCTAAAATTCATATGTTTAGGATGTGACTATCTTTGGACACAGGGCCTTTAAAGAGGAGATTAAGTTAAAATGAGGCCTGCAGGGTGAGCTCTAATCCAATCTGACTGTTGTTTTTATAAGAAGAGGACATTTGGCCACAGCAAGAAGGGACACCAGGGATGCACAGAGGAAAGACCACGTGAGGACGCAGCAAGAAGGCGGCCGTCTGCAAGTCGAGGAGAGAGGCCTCAGAAGGAGCCAACCCTGCTGACACTTTGATCTTAGACTTCCAGCCTCCAGAACACCGAGGAAATAAATTTCTGTTATTTAAACCCCCCAGCCCCTGGTATAACGCAGCCCTAGTGAACCAATACAGGTGCTATGGAGAAGCATGAGGCTGAGTGAGAGATGGAGAATGAAGGAGCCGTCATGTACTCGGGTGGTCAGGAAAACACTGCTGTCTGGACTACGTCATGAGATCCCACAGCAATGATCTCGACCGTATAGACGAGGCAGCTGGCGCTCAGAGAGATTGACTTCCGTGATGTCACACAGCTGGGGAGCCCCAGTGATTCAAACTTAGGTCTCTTGATTCCAACTTACTCTTGCGTGACACCATGCTATGCTGCTTCTATTTCTGATTTAAAGGCAGACTAGCATACAGAGGATGCTTTACAGTTTATAAGTTATTTTCACAGGTGCTCACTCATTTGGCCCTCACAGCAGATTATGCAGGTAGATGGTCACCTCCTCCTCCTCGTCATCATCACCAGCTTTGTTCGCTGAGGCTGGAGGAAGTGAAATTGTTGGCCCGGTCTCACAGCAGATAGTGAAAGTGTAACCAGCCCCGTGAACAAACACAGCGGGAATGCACATGGGTGTTTTCCCTGTAGCTTTCTCATGCTTTGGATTCCCAAGCCGGTGGGGCTGGACGACCAGAGCCCTCTAACTTTTCACTATCTACTTGACCTTTTGAGTTGTTTCCCAGAAGCAGCGGGATTTCTGCAAGGAAAGGAGTTGAGATTCCGAAGGCCCCTGCCACAGACTTCCTGATGCCAAGACTCACCATCCCGTAACTTCTGAACCAAACAACCTGCCCCGATACACAGCCCCTCATTAATTTCAACACAACTGCCTTGCCCCAAAGCACGTAGCCACATTCCTCAATCTCCTCCTCCTCCCCCCCCCTTCCCTTAACATAAAAAGATGCCTAAAGTTCATACTAATTTAAGATGGCTCTTTGGGACACTGGCCTGCCATCTTCTTGGTTTTCTGGCCTTTCAAATAAAGTTGCTCTCCTTGCCCCAAGACCTTGTCTCTCGACTTAATTAATGGCTGTCCTTTAGCGAGTGGAACGAGCTTGGACTCGGTTACAAAAGAATTGGGGTGGTGGCTGAAACTGAATTCTACTCCACTGCTCTTTCCATTTTGTAGGAGAAAATGTTTCCTCTTGGGTCAAAGCCTTGATGGACTCCTGAAATTTACACGGAGCTAAAAGCCTTGGGACCACTGTCCTGGAGAAACCTCACCGGATCCCACAGTGATCTGCCAGGCAGTCAGAGGCAGGACAGTATGTCCAATTCCCAGAGGCCCAGCTCCTCAGACCCTCTCCCTCATGACCACTCTACCCAGCTGGGGATAAGACCCTGTCTGGCCCCTCAAGCCTCCTGCCACTGGATAAATTAACCCAACTGTGGAGAGTTAATTTGTCTGACTCTAAAGAGCATTCAATAAGTGTAAAACAAAACTAATTGGTTCTCTTCCATACAAGTTTAATCATACCATAAAATGTGATCAATGCAAATAAAAACCATTGAATAAGTTAAGTGTTGAGGATCCATAAAGGGGAAAAAAATGGTCCATGCGCATAATCGCAGGAATCGAAAGCTGGATGTGTAGTCACTTATGCATTAATCATCTCGCACGCCAGGGTTGACAATAGCCGGGCTGTGTTGGAGGGACACTGAAAATTTCCTTCTTTTGTGCCAATTGTGTGGAGGAGATAATTCCTTCATTGATTTGGAGGCCCATGCGTTATCAGCTAATGTGTCCTGGGTAATATTCATCGGGTGCGTGTTTTGTGCGTCTGCAGCCCACACAGTGCTCGCAGGCGCTGCTCAAACTTTCTTTGTGCTGAGACTGTTGTCATTTGCAGAGAGAGTCTGGGCTTTGTGAATTGACATCAGATACGCTTCCCAAAGGGTCAGATGATGCAGAGAGGGAGGCGGAGGCTTCTTTTCTGCACACTTATTTGGGAAAGACAAAGCTGAGTAGAATGGTGGCTTGTGAAGCAGCAAACCCAGCCCTTTCTTTTATTGTCACTCCTTGCCAGAGGGGCAAATGGAGGCATTAATGTCATTCACCCATACCCACATTTGATTAGACTGCAAGCTTGTTATTTATAGCATGTTAGCACTTAATATTTGTTGAACAAGTGAATGGATGAAGGGTTTGGGATACCTTCTTGCGGTTCATTGGGAATGGTGACTCCAGTTCATGGAATGGTGCCCTGGAATGATGTGAACTCTTCCATCCTCAAGACTGGACCTGGAGCAGGGTAGAGCTTGTAAATGGGGTGTGATGTCTGGAACCCTAAGCTCTCAATACAGCTGGGTAGTCAGAGACAGACAACGAGATGGACTATATTCTCCCTGGACTCTCTTTCTTCCAGAAGGGCTGAGAAAGGTTACACATTAAGTATTTGATAGTTCCCCCCAGAAAGCCCATCTCGTGCATCTTGTGGCTTTCCCAGACACTCACGCACAGACGATTCTTTCCAGGACTCTCGTCCCTGCCTCTGAGTCTCTCTCCGGCTTCCTGGAATCTGCTTCCCCCCGAGTTGCCGGGGCTCTGTCTTCTTCCCTGTGATTTATCACCACAACACCTCTTGCTGCTCCGCTCTTCCATTTGTCTGCTTTCAATAATTATTTAAGCTTTATTAGGTATTTATCAAGTAAACTGTCGGCTTCTGAAGTTTGCTTATTGTAGCCAGAGGTTTAGAAGGGCAATTTGTATGCATCTCAGAGCTCACACAACAAATCCTCTCTCTGGATTGAAATTATGATATGAGCATGATGTTTTATGAGATAATAGAATGAGGGCTCCAAATCCTAGGGTTGGAGATATATATATGTGTATATACATATATATATATATTTTTCTTTTTCTCTCTGAGCTTTCCTGATAAAGAAGTATGTAAGCAGCTCAGATGGTGGGTATCGAGAGGAGGGTGTGGGAACGTACTCGCTGCGGGGGAGTCAGGAAGGAATAGATGAACAGTTCAGCTCAGATGGCCTTTAAATTCATGAGGTTGAGGGCAAGCCAAGTTAGACACCACTGGGCTCTGTAGCTCCCTCAACTCTGCTGAAATGGAAGATTAATCTGGCTGCAAGTCACCAAGGGGGGGCCACCGCACAGGGGCCGGCCAGGAATGCAGAAGCCTGGTGAAGATGCCTTCCCAGCAGTGTAGGTGAGGAATCATGTCCTGACCCGCCACAGAGGCAGTGGTGCGGATTCAGAGGGCGGAGTCATTTAAAGGGGCAAAAACCACAGGGCTTATAATAGTAGTGGTAGGATTTGCACAATCCTTTTTACTTGGCTCCAGTTTGCGACAACCCTAAGGGGTAGGTATTTTTAATGTCATGGTGTTCGTAGGTAGAAATGGAAGCTCCAAAAAATCACGGAAGAGGACATCTGTTGCTTTTGCTTGTCCTACTTGTCTAGCGTCTCCTCCTCCCCTTTTATGGTGACAGCAGCCAGATTTTCTTTTGGAAAATTGCTCATTCTCCATTCTCAGTTTGCAAATTTGAATACGCCTGAATTTGAATATGCCTCCAGCTTCAGAGGTAGGTATGTGACTGGCTGTGGCTGGTGGGTACATTTTACTAAAATACCCACCACCATGCCCGGCTAGTTTTTCTATTTTTTGTAGAGCCAGGGGTCTTGCTCAGGCTGGTCTTGAACTCCTGGGCTCAAGCGATCCTCCTGCCTCTGCCTCTCAGAGCTCTAGGATTGATTATAGGCTTGAGCCACCGCACCCAGTCAGAATCTGGTTCTTTGCCGTGCCTTTTTCTCCATGCTTCGCCCTCGCAATATGCACAGTAGGAAGAGTACAGAATTTCAGATCCAGAAAACATCACTGTAATCATTACCTCTGTTTCCAGCACTCTAGCTGAATGACTGTATTGATCAAGGTTCTTTGGGCTGTAAGTGCCAGAAAACACAACTCAAAATGATGTGAGAAAATAATAATAATAGAAACAATAATAACAGTAATAATAGTTACAATAATACGGACTCTTTATGCTTCGTGGAACTGAAAAGTACAGGTGTGGGCTTTTCAGGAGTTTAGGTCCAGGTACTAGGTCTAGGTAATGGCATTAGATCTCAGGCTCTCCTCAATTCTCTCTTCCTCTCCACCAGCTTCAGTGTTAACCAGGTCCCGCCCTCGTGGAGGCCCCTGACAGCCCTGGGCTCACACCCACTAGCCCTCGCAGGAACAGCTCCTGTAGTCCCAGCTACTCGGGAGGCTGAGGCAGGAGGATCGCTTGAGCCCAGGAGTTTGAGGTTGCCGTGAGCCATGATGATGCCACTGCACTCACTGCACTCTAGCCAGGGCAACAGAGAGAGACTCTGTCTCAAAAAACAAAAACAAAAAATCCAAATCCAAAAAAACAATAACAAAAAAGCCAGATCCCATCACTTGGAAGTCACCTGGAAACCAGCACTAGAGGCAAGTGGCCTGGGACCAAGTCTGGTTGAGCACCTCATCTCTAAGCGACCCCCCTGTGCCTGAGAGCCACATTCTTACTGGGGGACATTAATTTATGGCTCTATTTTTTTGTGAGAATAAGAAATTGCAAAAGTGCTTTATCAATGAAAAGGTCTGTAAATGTTGCTGTTACTATTATTACTCTTACCATGATTCTCCAGTGCTGGGCTACCTTAGAGAGGCCACACACCCACCTGTCCCAGGTAGTGAATTGAAGCGACAGGTAGATTGCTAGACTAGATGGTCTTTAAGGACCCTGTGCCTTCAGGAATCTCTATGAAGGGAACTTTTATGTCCTAAGTGATGCCTATGGACCTGGAGCTTGCTGTGCAAAAGTATATTAGCTCATGAGGTCCCACTGTGGCTTCGTGGGGTAGGTTGTCTGCATTTTACCTCTTGGGAAGCTGCGGATTACTCATCCAAGATCATACATGGGGCCAGTGGCAGACTGGGTTTGTTATGATCAATTCTGTCGGACTCCACGGAGCTTGTCTTTCTCCCGAGGCAGCCTGCCTCATGCTTCAGAAAGGTAGTAGTGTGAGAAACTCCAAACATTGATAGAAAGAAGGAAAAAAATATCTGAATTAAGAGACTACCCAAAATCTGGGAAAAGATAAAGTGTCCTCAGGAGCCACCCAAGACCAACAAGTAGGTAGAAGGCCTGGGTTGAGCAACTGGTTTGGCCTCCCGGGAGTCTTGACTTTGTGAAAGCCCATTTATCCATTCGTTCATGGAACGTTTATTGAACAGCTACTATGTGCAAGGCTTTGGACCCAGCTTGTGAAGGTGAATTAGTCACCTTACTGTCTCTGCCCTCGAGGGACTCAGCCCACTGGGGGTTGCAGTCCTACAAATAACTCACTCTAGTGCAATGTGGCAAGTTGTAAATTGGGCTGTGACCAAGATGTACGTAATAGGGACAGAGTAAATATTTCTAGAAATAACTCTGCAATGAGGAAATCTGGGAAGGGTTTTATGAAGGAGGAGGGGTGTCTGAGCTAGTCTTGAAGAACACATAGGTGTTCACCACATTGACAAGGGGACAGAGGTGTGTGCCCCCAGTGGGGCCACAGTACGCCACTGCTGGAAATTCTGAAACTCACCATCCCTACCTTCCTCCTTCTTTCTTGCATACTCTTCGTCTACATCTCTCCTTCTCTCTTTCCTTCCTTCCTTCCCTCCCGCCCTCCTTCTTTTCCTTCTTCCCATCTGTGCATCAAAGCTTGCTCTGTGCTTCTCGGCCGTGAGGGTGCTGGGCTCGGCTCACATTGTGACAGAAGCCCCCCGAGGCCCCTCCCTGGAGAGCCTCAGCCAGCAGCAGGGCACAGGCCTTTGTCCTGTGAGCTCTGGGCTTCCCCAGCTCCTCTGAGCTGGCGTCTCCTGCAGGCTCATCTGGTCCCCGTTGTGCCCGGGGCAGGGGCACCTTGGAAGCCTCAGGCCTGGCAGTCTCCATCCTGCCCTGGGAACCCCTGTCCCGTTAAAGTCATCCCCAGCTTCCCCAACATGGTGGCTCAGCTTTCACCCCTGACCAACTCAGCGCTTCTCCGTGGGGGAGGAGTTCTGACTTCCTGCCTTGCTCTTTAACCATTTGCTCAGGAGGTTTGGAACCACCATGACACTGATGGCCTGACTTCAGGTTCTGTTACCGCTGGGATCCTCCTGCAGTTCTGCCCTGCCTGAGCAGATGCGCTTTGACCCTCATGTGCCCAAATGCTACCTGGGGCTCTTGTCCCTGTTTCCCACATGGCCAGCCAGGGACTACTGCCTAGACCTGTTCCCTTTCCCCTTAGGTCTTCCCCAGGCTCCCTCAGGGGTCTCTGCCACCTGTTGGATGCCAGGCTGCCAGATGGGGGGTAGGGGTGGGGTGGGAGGATGGGCAGGGGGATGGGGGCCGGGGAATGAGCAGATGGGGGGAGAAATAAGGAACTCTTGGTCAAGTTTATACTACTGGTATATAAATCGCCAGGCTGCTGTGAAGCCTTTTAAATGTTTTGACAATCCCCAATCCATCAGAGCCTTTAATTGGGTTTTGACTGAGTTGTTCTATATGTAAATACCAGTTACTGGTGAGGTTGTTTATAGCCAAACTGTCTGTTTATGCAAATTGTGTTCCAAGATCACAGCGTTTTCATTGCAGGATAAAAACATTCCTTTTATTTAATGCCAAAAATTGCTTCCTCCTTGGGCCGGGGTTTATTTTCCTCTTTGGCTTTTTAATACAGCAAAGCAATTTGGTAAGCCAGGGGAGAGGCGGTTCCATCCAGCGGGGGCCACGAGGTCTCCTGCCGGGGGTGGGGGGGGAATGAAGGCAGTTGTTTGGGTCTCAGGCCCTCAGCTCACCTTCCTCCCAGAAATGGAGCCCCATCGAGTGATGGGGAGCTCGTCGCCCCTCGAAGCAGCCTGGCCCATGTTTGGGCAGTTCTGACAATTATCAAGCTACCCTTGGAATGATTTGGAATTTGCCATCTTAAAACGGACCCTCTGCTCCAGCTGGAGCCCCCCACGATCATCTGATCCCCTTCTCTCACCTGGGTGGTTGTAACAGCTCTCACTTCCCTCCAAAATAACCTCCTCGCAGCCCAGAGTGACCTTTCGGAAGGCCGGATCCGTCCGAATCTCTCTCCTGTCTCTCTACCTGCTGCCCGAAAGATAAAATCCCTCTCTTGCGTGGGCTGCTCACGCTCCGTGATCAGGACGCCACTTTCCACGCCTCACCCGGTTGTCCTTGAACCCTGAACCTCAGCTCTACTGACTTGCGTCTAGGCTTTCGTCCTGGCCTGCCGAATGGCGCCGAGGGGGCAAACACGCCACACCACAGTCATTCATCTCGATGGTTATCAAGTGCACTGAATTAAACCCTGGTGGCAGAGCCGTGACCGACACAGAGCGAGGCCCTGCCCCCACGGTGGGGTTTACACGCCAATCCCTGGTCTGCAGCCTCAGCTGAGAGCTCCTCCGCCAGCGGGTGCACAGTCAGCACGAGTTCGAACCTTTCTTCTCAAGCTCGCTGTTCCCATTTCTCCCTCCCTCTTAGCAAGCTAACTACCTCTCTGCTCTACAAAGGAAAGCGTGGCCAGCAGGAAAAAGCCCCTCATCTTCCTTTTCTTCCCCACCAGGATCCACTCCTTCTCCCCCAATCTCCCTCCTTCCCATTTCAGAGGAAAAGCGTGTCGGGGAACCCACCTGTGTCCGGGGTGCCAACCCCTCCTGCCCACTCGGGGATTCTTCTCCAGGGACACGTCTGCATTTCTCCTACGAATTTCTCCTCTGCTCCTTTACCGTTTGCCTTCACCGTTCCGATGTGCTCAAGAATCTCCTCTGCTCTGGAATAAATTTTTATGACAACCCTCTCCCGATGCCTCACCTTCCTCCTGCTCAGAGGTTCTCGAACTCAAACAGCACAGCAGCATCACCTCGGGATTTTAAAAGCAGATGCCGGGGCCACACCACAGAGCAATTAAAACAGTCTGTGGTGGTGGGAAGTCCAGGAATCGATATGTTGTGAAACTTCCCCAGGTGATTCTATAATCAGCCAGGATTGAAAATCACTGCTATCGGCTTCTTGTTCCTCTTCCCGCCACAGGAAATCTGTTTAAAATTAGCCCAAGATACTGTCGCCATCCCCATCATCCTGCTGCTCCTCCCTCAATCCACCGCCACCCAGCTTCATTCCATCGATCCCCCGACATAGCTTCGAAAGTTCCTTCAGTAACCCTCCATAGCTGAACCCAGCGGACCCTTCTCTGGCTCGACTCCTGCCGCGCTCGACAGCGTGGACCACACCTTTCTCCTTGCAACGGCCCCTCTGGCCGCCATGATGCCGACCTGGGCTGATTCCCCTGCAGTTGTGTCTTCTCACACTCTTTCATGGGCTTCCCTTTTTACAGCCTGTAAAGGAAAATGCATTTGTATGGGCGATAGGTTTCTTAGGCCAAACTGAGATGACTGCTGCAGTGATTTTCCTGCCCAGCCCCCCGGATACCTGGCCTTCCGGGGAGCATGAGTCAGCACACTTATGTAACCAAGGTGTAACCTATGTCAACCCATGTGGTCACGCTTTCCCATGGCACGGGCATAGATAAGCGCTTGCCATGTTCTTGACCGTGCTTTTTGCCACTGCTGTATCCCCTAGACAACAAAGAGCATGTCTCACCTGCCCGCTGCCGTTCACCTTTCCTTCCGATTTCCAAAGTCTGTGCCGGAGCACAAGCTAGCCACAGAGCATCCTCCTCACACAGCCACTTTCTGGATATGGGTGTTCCTGGGGGAGTTAATCTATTATTTCCATCTCTATAATGATGGTTTCCTGAATGCCATTTCTAGCCCAACTTTTTCCAAGCTCTAGATCCTTCTCTTCCACTCCCTGTTGAACATCTCTTATGACTTCTCTCTAAGTCAGATTCCCTCTTTCACTCTCATGTCTTTGTATGGAACATCAGGTACCCAATCCTGAAACCTGGGAGTCATCCTTTTCTATCTCCCCAACTCCCCTTCCCATGCCATTGGTGATTGCGTCTGAAGATTCTGGAGCCTGACTATGTACTGAGTCTCTCTGCCCCTGTCCAGCCTTGCACCATCACTGTCTTGGTCCAGGCCTTCACGGTTTCTCTCTTGGATGGCTTTCTTAGTCCCACATGTGGTCTCACCTCCTTTAAGCTGGTCTCCCCTCAGTCATCCCAGGATTTCTCCATAATGCAAATTTGCCCATAACTTTCCTCCTTAAAACCCACCTTTCAATGACTCTCAGTAGCACAAACATTAAAAACCCATGCTCCTTAAAATGTGTGTGGTTGTTATTATACAGCAGTTGTGTTGTATTATACAACAGTTGTGTTGTATTATACAACAGTTGTGTGACTCAGGCAAATGTCAATGGATAAAGATGCAGGATGACAAAGGACCTGCTCCTCCAATGCAGGTCTGGGAGGAGGCCTGAGAGTCTGCATTTACCAGGTCCCTGGTGGTGCCAGTGCTGTTGGAATACCAAGGATTAAAAGAAATGATACTTCTTCTTTTGTAAACCCATTTTTAAGAGTTTTGAAAAAAATCTTTGTCGCTTATGTTCTCCTTTTTTATTGTGAAACATATTTTAACAAATAATTATAATTACAGACATTCAGAAGTCCCAAACAGAGTGCTGCAAGGGCTGTGAAAATTACCGAGTGCAATAGCGAAGGGCCCAGAGGCCCAGAGAGGGAACGGGGTGTGCTTAAGGCCACACAGAAAATCAATAGTCGACTCAGGCCTCAGTCCAGGTTCTGCAATTCCCCACAAATCTCTCTGCAGCAGGTTATAACCTGCAGGATCAGAGAGAGAGCTGTGAGCAGCGAATCTGCCCCTATAGTGGGTACAAAGCCCCTAGGATGACATCATTAATAATGCACAGAGATTCCCATGCACCTATCCTCATATTCATCAGATGAGCCACGATTATGTCCCTATTTGGGGCTGGGGGCACACGGTCCATGCAGGCTTGTGAAGAAGTTATATTGAAAAGCTGGACTAAAGCTGTGAGTCATTTATAATCTACTAAATATTTAAGAGTATATGTCTTAAGGCATCTGTAAATTACAGGGATATTTCATGGTCTCATTTTGGGGTATATATCTGGCTTGGCTAGACATGGTCCCCGGCTATGGGTGGCTCTGTTTCACTTGGGAAAAGCTGAGTATAAATAAAAGCTGGAAAACCAATTAATTTACATGCTGAGTGGTGAAGGGTGGTATTGGGTGGGAAAGTACCTGGCACACATGCATGGGTGGTCCGGAAGAGGAAGGGAAGGCAGTAGGGGGTCCCAAGGTCAGATCTGAGGAGGGACAGAGGCAGTGGAGAAAAAATGATGGGGCAGCTACTATAGGAGGAGCAGGACAGACCCAGGATTTGTGGGGTACATGAGCTAAAGGTGTCTGGGTCAAGTCCCATGGACAATGGATGGGCCCCATGAGTATCGGTCTTTTCCTTTGCTTTAAAAAAAAAATCTTGATTTATATAATATACTTGCTTGGGAAAAAAACTCAACAAAAACAAAGCAAAACAGAAACCCTAATACAGTAAAAGAGGTAATACTGAGAAACAAATTCTCTCCCAGTGTTTCACCTCCAGCCTCCCAAGTCTACCAGCCCCTGGTTCCCAGAGGCAACAGCCACGTCCAGTTTTTTATGTACCTTTCAAGATAAATTACATGTGCATATTTATTTTTCCATCAGTAGAAGGATATTATCAACTCCATTCCATACCTTTTTTGTGTGATGTATCAATATATTATATGTCTTGAATATCCTTTCATATCAGTACATAGCAATCTCCTTTATTATTTTGACAGCTACATTGTATTCTATTAAAATGTAGCACTGTAATTTATTTAACCTTTCCTTATGGATGGATTGTTACCATTTCCAGTCTTTTACTACAGCAAACGATTTTACTGTGAATGTCCTTCTGTGTGTGTCTCTGCAACATGCATGGATGTATCTGTAGGATGATTCTCAGAGGTGCAATGACTGGGTCAAGTGTATGTGCACTGCTCATACTTTTGAAAATTATTGTCCAAATGGCCCTCCAGAGAGGTTGTACCACATTTATACTCTCACCAGAGATGTATGCTGGTGAATTTTCTCATACTCTCACAATCTAGCATCAAACATTTTGAGAGCCTTTAAAACATTGAGGTATAATTTACAAATAGTAATACGTACAGACCTTAAGTATATAGTTCAATGGGAATTGACAAACACCCTAATCAAGACAGAGGACAATTCTGTCACTTTGGAAGTTTCTCTCACGTTCCTTTCCAATCAATTTTGACTGCGCTTCAAGAAGCAACCACAATTAGATTTTAGCACCATAGATTTTGGTCTTGAATTTTATATAAATGGAACCACACAGTGTGTACTCGTGTGTCTGACTTCTTTTGTGAAATTCATACATGTTAGTATCAATACTTCTTCCCTTTTCATTGCTGAGTAGTGTTCTGTTATATGAATACCATATGTCAAGATTTGTTTATCCATTCTCTTCTTGATGGTCATTTGGTTTGTTTGAGGTATTACAAGTAAAGCTGTCAATAACATTCTTGAGCAACTCTTTATGTGGACTTATGTTTTCATTTATCTTGAATACATGCCCAGAAATAGAATTGCTGGATCACAGGTAGCTGTATTTTTAACTATATAAGAGACTGCCAAACTGTTTTTCAAAGTAGCTGTACCATTTTATACTCCCAGTAGCAATGCATGAGAGTTCTAATTGCTCCGCAGGCTCATTAATATTTGTAGTCATCAGTGTTTTAAATTTTGATTATTCTATTGGGTGTGAGGCTTTATCTCATTATTTAAATGAGTATTTAATGTGTTTTAATGAGTTTTAATGTGTATTTCCCTGATGCCTAATGATATTGAGCACCTTTTCATGTGCTTATTGGTCACCCATGTATCTTTTGTAAAATGTCCATTCAAGTCTTTTGCCAACTTTTATTGGGTTGTCTTTTGTTATTGATTTTTAGGTGTTCTTTATATATTATGGATACTAGTCTTCTGTCAGAAATATGTTTTTTTCCCAGTCTGTAGTTTGCCTATTTTTAAAATGATGTCACCTGGTGAGCAACATTTTAAAATATTGATGAATTACAATTATTTTCTTTTGTAGTTAGTGCTTTTACTGTCCTAAGAAATCTTTGCCATATTTGTGAAGTTATTCTTCTATGTTTTCTTTTGAAGTTTTATAGATTTAGCTTTGAAGTTTAGTTCTATGGTCTATCTTGAATTAATTTTGTATATGGTGTGAGGTAGAAGTCAAGGTTCAGTTTTGTCCAGATGCTTATCCAGTTGTTCCAGTGCTGTTTGTTGAAAAGCTGTTTCTTTCCCCTGTTGAATTGCTTGGACACCTGGCTCCAGTGATCCTCCTCAGAGAGACTCATGGCGTCCCAGCAAGATCAAGGCCCCCTTTGCCTGAGTCTATAAATCTCAACCCTGGCTGCATATTAGAATCACTTGGAACTCATAAAAAATTACTGATGCCTGATTTGGAGTTGGTTGCTCTAGGTTAGGGCCTGGGCATGATTTAAGTTTTTAAGAAAATTTTAATATGCAGCCAGGGTTGAGAACTACTGGTTTAAAATATTTATTCTCCTTTCTTTCTTTTTTTTTTTTTTTTGACAGTCATGTATCGCACCTATTGCAGGCCAGTGCTAGGCTCAAAGATAAGACAAGACAATTCATTCATTTATTCATTCAACCATCAGAATGTGATGTCTGTGGGTGCTTAGACTGTGCAGGGTTCCCTCTCCCCCCCCCATTTCTATGATATCGGACAAGTACTCATGACTTACTTGCTCCATTGACCTAGACAAGACCTAACCTGCTAGAAGCCTTAGTTTTCCAGTCTATAAAATGGGGACACATCAGTGGGGATTTGATCAGAAAAATGGAAATCACACTAGATATTTCAGATGGAGGGGATTAAACACAAGACATTGGCTATGTAGGTGTTAGGAGCCTAAAAGGGCAAAAAGGGGGAGGTTGAAGTATCCTAGATAGTAGAAATGCAGAAAGCAGCCACTATTTTCCCAGTGCTGGGGAAC
>CM052448.1:15541129-15780922 GCA_028533085.1 Varecia variegata | reverse complement strand
TGGGAACTGAGGCTCAGAGAGGTTAAGTACCTTGCCCAGAGTCACACAGGCAGTAAGGGGTTGGACTGGGATTTGAACCTAGACCGTGTGGTCCCAGCTTCCGTGCCTTTGGCTACTGCACTGCACTGTTTCCTCGTGAGACAAAGGAACTTGCTGTGCTTTGGGGGTTGAGGGAAGCTTTGTGGGGCAAGGGACACGTGGCCTGAGAGTTAAGGAGTAGGGCATGGGGGCTGGGGGGTGGGAGAGCTTTCTAGTCAGAGGGAACAGCATGTGCAAAAGCCACACGGCAAGAGGCCGTGGGGTGCAGTGGGGAAACCGATTGAAAGTGGATGTGACCGGGAAGCAGAGAGCTGCGGGGAGCTGAGGCCAGTGGGTTTGTAGGGACGGTGGATCCCGAGCAGCGCAGCGCACGGTCTGACGTAGAGTTTGCAAGGCCCACTCTGGCTGCCGGGTGGACAGAGGGCCGAGAGGGGCCGGGGTCGTGGAGGAGCAGGGTGGGAGGCAGCTGCAGTGCTGAGAGACCGGGCTGGCTTCCGTGGAGACGCAGGGAAGCGGACAGATCTGAGGACTGTTTAGGACGTGAAGCTGTCAGAATGTGGTGATGGATTGGGCGTCGGGGCAGAGCGATGAGGAACACGGTGCTCGCCACTGGGTGCCTGACCTTCTCCTGAATCAGCCCAGAGGTTGTTCGTGGACCACCTGGAGACGGCGGGGAAGGGCTGTGGCCTGGCCTGCCTCTCCTTGAACCCGAAAGGCCTGTGTCGCTGCTCCAGGTCCCAGCCTCGAGGCACAAGAGCAATAATGACACCGCTTTGCTTTGCTGACAGCCCTCTGTTTGTGCTCTTAGATGCCTCTAACTCACAGATAATTAATGTCAGCCGGCTGTCACCGCACCCAGCTAATCACAGTGTGTGGGGGTGGGGGCGCACTGGTCGATGAGCTGGCCAGGGATCTGTCAGACCCAGGAAAGGGCACGTCACCTGCCAAGTCGTGGGGGAGTGCCGTGAATTTTAGCACATGCCTGTCTGCTTTGGAAGCACTGACGGACAGTCTCCATCCCAGGGGAGGAGGCAGCCACTCAAGGTCACGCCTGCAGGTCGGGAACCCATGCTGGACAGAGGGAGAGGCACTAGGAGGGAAGTTAGCTCCTGGCAGGGGTGGACACAGCCTCTTCCGTGTGCAAGCGTCTACTGCCCACGGGTCATATTTCACACTCAGTGGCTGTGCTCAAAATTCAGATAAAATTAAGTGCATTTGTGTAGGTTGGAAGTGCATTCTGCAGCTGCCTGGAAACACTGTGGCTCCCCAAACATGCTGATCTTTGTCATGGCTCTTTGTCATTGTGCAGTTCCTTCTGCTGGGTCACGGTCCCCTCAACCCCAGTTTCCCTCCCCCTATACCCACACCCACTGTGACATGCTCCAGGAAGTGAACTTCTGTTTACTCTTTAACACTTCGTTTTCCAAGGACCTAGCATCCGTGTTCCAACAACACATTGTATAAACCTCTAGGGCAGCCATTCATTCATTTATTCACATTCATTTGTTCATTGAGCACCCACTGAGCGGGCCCTGTGCGAGGTCAAAACGGCAATCAATAATCGAGACACCGTGTCTCCTGGGTCTCTCAGGGCACGGGGCAGGGCAGCATTAAGTCAAGAATGATGCAACGTGTTGATTAATTACCATGTGATCAGTTCTCCTTTCCACATTGCGTTTCTGTTATCTGTTTCCATTTCTGCAATCCTGATTCTGTGGGAATCTCTCTGAGGTCAGGGACTGTCGCATTGACGTCTGGGTTTTTGGTGCCAGCACAGTTATTCATGGGGACTATTAATGAAAGTGAAAGTGAATGGAGTAAATGAGAACTGGATTCTTACGACCGGGGTGATTAACACTTCTTCATCCAGAGAGCTGTCTGCTCTACCAGCCATCCAAGTAAACTGTGAAGGCACCAACACAGTTGTGTTTAAAGGAATATTCAGGTGCATCAGACAGAGCCTGGGACAACGGGAGGGTCCCTCCTTTGGGGGTCTGGTCACCTAGGCACAAAGCCAGAGACAACCATTTTAAGCATCCGTGATGTGCCCCGCACTGCACCAGAGCATGAAAAATCAGAGCTTCCCTCTGAGGGTGGGTGCCAGGCTGAGCTCCAGGGGGTGGGAGTCAGGGTTGGGGCAGCACAGACCCTCCACCTGTGCTGGAAAGCTCCAAGGCACATCAGCTTGCCTACTGGTATGGTGACAGGAAGCTGGAGGGGAGGAGGCAGTGAGGGAGGGAGCTCCCCATTTGGGGACGCCTTTCCCAGGATGCTACATTCCCACTTGGAACAGGCAACCTGAAGGAGTGTTAGGGTGGAACAGGTGTAACAATCGGTGAACCTGTGCCACGTGTCTCACAGGTGGGCCACCTGGGTGAGCCTTTGTCTTGGAGTCAGACCTGTGATTAAGTCCCGGCTTTGGCCTCCTAATAGCGACCGTGCAGCAGTGATGAAGTCATTTAATGTCTTTGGTCCTTAGGTTTCCCGTTTGTAAAATGGGGGAAACAACACTTATGTGACAGTACTTGCCAAATGCCGGACAAAGAGGAGCTATGTGTATTATTTGCAAAAGACCGAAGCCCAGGGATGGGGCAGTGGGGCGGTGCATGGCTGCGTGTGCAGGGACTGGGGAGGCTGGCACCAGTGGAAACACTGTGCGGGAAGAGGCCGTCTGGGCAAGGAGGCGGTGAGCCGCGGCACCTCCAGACCGGAGGAAGTGAGTGGCGTGGGCCAAGCTCTCGATCATTTGCAGGACTGCGCTCTGGCTTCTGGACTCTTCCAGCTCGCGGGCGCTCTGCAATCGTGGGGTCCCAGTTATCAGCAGGAGCGATTCCTACCTGCCCACCTGCTTCTTCCCGACTGAGGGCTCCTCGCTCCTCTGCCCCGACTTTCAGTCCGTCAACAGACCCTCCTGAGAACACCTTTCCTGCTGGTGTCTAGCGTGGGGCCGCAGAAATGCCGTAGAGATGAAGCCAGCAGGGCTCCGGCCCTCAGGAGTGTTCAAGCCGGTGGTGGAGACAGAATTGCAGATGTGATTGTCACACAATGTGGCAACACACACTGCAAATACAATCACAATAATAACTTAAATAGAACTGCCGTGTGATCCAGCCATCCCACGACTGGGGATCTCTCTATCCAAAGGAAAAGAGATCAGTACGTCGAAGAGACCTCTGCACTCCCAGGTTTACTGCAGCCCTGTTCATACTAGCCAAGCTGTGGCGTCAACCTAAGTGTCTGTCAATGGATGAGTGGATAAAGAAAATATGGTGCCTAAACACAGTGCAGAGTATACGGCCATAAGAAAGAAGGAAATCCGGTTATTTGTGACAACACGGACGAACCTGGAGGATGTTATGTTAAGTGAAATAAACCAGACATAGAAAGACAAATACTGCATGACCCCATTCGTATGTGGAATCTCAAAGTTGATCTCAGAAGCAGAGAGCAGAAAGGTGGTTACTAAGGACTGAAGGGCAAGGAGGCAACTGGGGAGACGTTGGTCAAAGGACATAAAATTTCAGTTGGAGAGGACGCATCATTCAAGAGATTTATTTTAGGACACAGACCATGTGAGGACACAGGGAGAAGATGGCCATCTATTATACAAGCCGAGGAGAAAGGCTTCAGAAGAAACCAACCCTGCCAACACCTTGATCTCAAACTTCTGGCTTCCAGAATTCCGAGAACATTTAAATGTCTGTTGTTTAAAAAAAAGTTACAGCTAACATTGCATGTTCATCGCACATGAGTTATCTTGTTGAATCTTTATGACGCCTTCTTGGGGGAGAGGTTGGGTCTCAGAGAGGTTAATTCACATTTCCAAGGTCACACAGCCCCTGTTAGCGAGGTGTGCCTGACACCAAAGTCCATGCTTTTAACCACTATATTATGCAGCCTCCTTATGGCTCCTCATTCATTCATTCAACCAGTATTTATTAAGCGCCTACTATGTGTTGGGTGGGATGCTAGGGTCTGGAACTGCCACACAGGGTAAGGCATGTATAGTTCTGCCACAGAGTTTACGTTCTAACCAAGGTGATTTGGAAGCACAGAGAACTTTTCCTCGATGATGCATTCACAAGGAGGTGGTATGTAAATTGAGTTCTGCAGCACCCACAGGAGGAAATATGGAAGGATGTATGTGGTGTGCGCTTGAGCAAGTCACCCCAGGATGTGGGAATAGCAAGTGCAAAGGCCTGGAAATACGTTACTAAAATACGGGGAATTCCTTCCTTCCTCCCTCCCTTGCTTCCTTCCTTCCCTCCCTCCTTTTTTCTCTTCCTCCCTCCCTCTTTTTCCTCCCTTCCCTTTCATTTCTGAATGGGTGATACATTCACATAGTTCAAAAATCCAGAGGCAAAAAAGGTTCATAGTGAAATATCTCCCTCCCTGCTATTCATCCTCCATCCATCCCCTCCCCACCCTCCTCCTTGCCTCTTCTCCCTGTGTAACCACTTTCTTTTGTCTCCTAAGTATCCTTCTAGGCTAGCTTTATGCAAATGCAAGCATACATGAATATGTTTTTTTATCTCCATCCTGTTATTTTAATTTTTTAAAATTTTATTTATTTATTTCAGCATATTACAGGGATACAAATGTTAATTTCAGAGAGAACACACTATGCCTGCCATTCTGGAAAAAGTTGAGAATTTAATGCAGTATAGGTTTGGGCGATCCAGGCAGCAGGGAATGGGGGGGTTGAGATTAGGTTGTGAAGGGCCTTGAATGCCACCCCAAGGACCTTTTGAATGTGGGCATATAGTGGGCCACTTCTCAAACTGTCTCCAAGTCATGACACTTTCAAGGAAACTCCAAACCCAGCCTGAGTTATCGGGGGCTGTTTGATTGACTTCATTAAAAACAAAACCACAGCTACAACCCACCCTCATCCTCCACCAAAAAATCAACAAGAATGAAACTTGCAACAAAGGTAAGCACCATGAATTCGTATCGCATTGTGAGCTAGCTGCCTCTCCTGTTTTCTCCTTAATTTATTTTCTGGAAAACATTCACCAACTTAAAAGAACTGCTCTCTTCCTTTTGTCAGCAACCAGCCCTTGGAACCAAATTGCTGGCTAAAAATAATGTATTTTTATTAAAAATCATTTTAAGTTGGTGCCTATTTCTAAGACAGATTCACATATGGATAACCATCCAATATGGCTTGTTATAGATAAGTGATGAATTATTTTAATCAGAAATGGATTTAACAGCACTGCAAAAATAAATTTGGGAGATTTTTCACAATCTGGTTGTCTTTTCCGATTCTTCATATTTATATTTAGTATTCAATGAAGACTAATAGTGACTATTGGACGTTCAATCAAACTTCCCCAAAACAGATTCATCCCACCCATAATAAAGATTGACACGCTCTCCAATCACTCTGGGAAATGTCCCAATCTCTAGGTGCAGAATTAGATGGAAAGACACATACACAGAAACTTTCTTCCCAGACACCAGCAGGTGTCCTTGGCTGTGCAGTAGAGGCGCACAGAGCTGTATGCAGTCCACCATCATCCAACACCTGTGGATTTGATGCCTACTGTGTACCAGATGCTACATCAGGGGATAAGGAGTCAGAAAGGACCCAGATCTGCCCTGGATTCTCAACTGATTTTGACCTGAGGCAAGAAAAACCTTAGCAGCCTCCATAGTTTTAACTGGCTACACTTGGAACTGAGCCTTGTTTTAATTCTTGTCCCAGAATGAAGCATCTCTGTGGCAGGGATATAGGGATGGCTGATAATCAAGAGATTGTATATCAGTTAGGGGGTATTTGAGTATAAGCAGCAGAAACAGATTCAGGCTGACTTAAGGCGTAGGTCATGGTACGTAGCCGTGACATTAAGCATCACTGGATAGCTCATGGTGTAATACAAAAGTCTTGGTTGGTTCTTGTACATCGTTTAGGACTTCTTTAACTTTTACTCGTCTCTCTGATTAATGAAGAATGAGTGAATCTCAGGGTCACAGCTTTTATCTGACAATGATATGTAGCTACAGTAACAATGTTTAGTTTCTATTGCGTTTGTCTTTATGGCTACTTTTTACTGGTGACAAGTAATATCTGTTGTTTTTATTTACAGTAGAGATATGAAGTGTCTTTTAAAAATAAGATAAAGAATGAGTCAAAGACAATATATTAAGTTAATAATAGAACAAGGAGTATAAAAATGTAAAAAAAAATGAAATGGTGTTCAGTTGAGTAAATAGATCCTATTCACATTGGTTTCTGGGGCAAGAAGGGGGTTGAAGGGTTAGGCAAGAAAAGGAAACATTCGTTAGGCATCTGTTTTGTTCTAAGGATTTCAGATAGCTTACATGGATTAATTGAACTCTGGCAAGTTGAACTCAACAAATCAGATCTGTATCACCCCCTCCTTTATATCTTTCCAAGTCACTAATGAAAGGCTTGCCTGGGACAGGAGAAAGGGCAGAGCACTGTGGCACTCCACTACAGACCTCCACCAACTCTACTCTCATCAGTTATTTGCACCTTTAGCCATGAGAGTGTGACTTTTTGTGGCTTCACCTCATTCTAGAGCTCATGAGGATGAAGGGTCTTCTTTCCAGGGGTCCGGCTGTCTCTGGAATACAGAGGCCTCAGCAGAATCTCACACACCTTCTTTTCCCAGTAAACCAATATCATCAGCTTTTGTTGATCAAGACATCTCTCTCTGGGTTGATGGGGCTGACATTAGCAGCTGGGATTAATATGGTTTTTTTCCCTCTTCCATTTATTTGGAGAATCTCATTAAGGCAGGTTTCCTTCAGGAAATTGATGCTTTAATATTCTGCGTTGTCAGCTGAGGGCCTGGATTTTATTTCTTGAATAACATTTAATTAAACGTGCAGGCTCCCTTTCCCTGATGCATCGGTGAGCACGGCACCGGGCCCACCTCCACCGCACTTTGGAAAATCAGCAGAAAGCCAAGTTGGGGGTCAAAGCCCTGCTGCACAATAAAGTTTATGGACTGTACCTCTGTTGTAATTAGTGCCCAGGGTCCTGCTGACACGCACCATTTCAGGGGCCTTGACCAAGGCACGGCTGCTTTGCAATGCTCGTTTCTGCACCATAACTTGCATTTTGCATGAGAGATATCGCAGAGGGGGCTCTTCTATACCGGGACTCGACAGTCTGGGACCTGTGGGCCACATCTGGCCCTCAGCCTATTTGTTCTTCTTTTTTTTTTTTCTATTTACTGTTTTTTATTTCAAAATATTAAGAGGGTATGAATGTTTTTGGTTACATAGATCACTTTTGTAATGGTTGAGTCACGGCTATGGGTCTATTTTCCTAAATAAAGTTTTATTGGAACACAGCCACACCCATTTATTTACATATTGTCTGTGGCTGCTTTTGTGGTGTAACAGAAGAGTCCTAGACCCTGTGGCAGGGTGGCAAGGAAGGACCAGAGCATCCTCTAGGCCACCTTGGCATGTGTTAGGCTGAGTGCTTGCTCTCTGTCAAGCATTTGGTATACTTGATCTCATTTCAAACACTCTCTCAATAGATATTTATGCAGCACCAACTAGGAGCCAGGCATATTTCTAGGTGCTGAAGACGAAATGCTGAACAAGACAGGGGGGGCCCTGCTTTATGCACCAAAGGGGAAAGAAAGACAGCAACCAATGCCCACAGAAATATAGAACCAAGAGGGTTTCAGATAGCAACACGTAGCATGGAGAAAATTAGCGAAAGCAGTGTGATAAAACACGTGGTGTGTGTGCACATAGGAGGGAGTATTAGATGAAGTGGTCAGGGAGGGCTTCTCTGAGGAGGTGAAATTTGAGCTAAGATGGGAACGAAGAGTAGGAACCAGCCAAGGGAGATCTGTAGGAAGAGCACTCTGGGATTGGGTCTGGAGAGTAGGGAGCCAGGAGAAGTGGAGGGTGGGAAATGTGGTCAGGAGGTGGCTAGGGACCCATGGCACATAGGGACCCATGGTGCATAGGGACCCATGACATCGGGCCTTGTACACTGTGCTGTGGAGTTAGGGCTTTTTCGTAGGTGTTATAGCATGCCTGGGAATACTGACCTAATGTGTGTGTGTGTGTGTGTGTGTTTGTGAGTTTTTTTTTTAATTGACCTTATTTTTTAGGTTAGTTTTGGTTCATAGCAACATTGAGCCGAAGATACAGAGATTTCCCATATCCTCCTACCCCTACACATGCACAACCTCCCCCATTATCAAAGTCCCCCACCAGAGTGGGACATTTGTTCCAATTGATGAACCTACGTTGACACATCATCACCCACAGTCCATAGTTTACATTAGGGTTCATTCTTGGTGTCGCACATTCTGCTGGTTTGGACAAATGTGTAAGGGACATGTGTCCACCACTGTAGTATCATCACAGCAGTTTCACTGCCCTAAAACCCCTCTGTACTCTGCCTGCTCATCCCTCCCTCCTCCCTAACCCCTGGCAACCACTGATCTTCCTACTGTCTCCATAGTTTTGCCTTTTCCAGAATGTTATGTAGTTGGAATCATACAGTATGTAGCCTTTTCAGATTGGCTTCTTTCACTTAGTAATATGCACTTAGGGTTCCTCCATGTCTTTTCACGGTTTGATAGCTCATTTCTTTCTAGTGCTCAATAATATTCCAGTGTCCAGATGTACAACAATTTATTTATTTACCTATTCACCTACCGAAGGACATCGTGGTTGCTTCCAAGACTTGGCAATTACCAATAAAGCTGCTATAAACATCCACGTGCAGGTTTTTAATGTGTTCATAAGTTTTTAACTCCTTCGAGTAAATATCAAGGAGCGTAATTGCTGGATTGTATGGTGAGAGTCTGCTTAGTTTTTTCAGAAAGTGCCAAATTTTTTTCCAAAGCGGCTGCACCATTTTGCATTCCGACGAGCGATGAATGAGAGTTCCTATTGCTCCACATCCTCGCCAGCATTTGGTGTTGTCAGCGCTCTCATTTCTGGCCATTCTATTAATAATAGGTGTGCAGTGGTATCTCATCTAATTTGCATTTCCCCAATGGCACATGACTCGGAACACCTTTTCGGATGCTCATTTGCCATCTATGTATTTTCTCTGGTGAGGTGGCCACTTGACTTTTAAAAATTCATTTTACTTTCCACAGTATAATAATGAGCTTGGTATTTTTATTATAACAACCATCCTCTGCCTTTTTTCTTTTTTCTTGGCAGTTAAAAGGTTCTTTTTGTTTTCTATCGGATAAAAATGCTCAGAGTTGTCAGAAATGTGAGGGTGCCAGCCCAGGGCCAGCCAGTTATGAAGTGGCAGAGCTGGAGCTTGAACCAAGCGATGTGACACAAAGCCCCTGACTCAGCCCTTCTGGGCTGTGGGGGAGGACTGTGGACACAGCCCACGCTGGTGTCTGGAGGCCACGTGAACTCATGGAAATCTCGCTTCATTCCACATCAGTGTAGCCCAGGCCTGTCCCCCTCCCATTCCTGGGCTGGATACCTCTGAGCAAGTCAAAATATCTCTGAACCTCAGTTTCTTAAATCTGTAAAATGGAAGGATAATGGCTCCTACCTGGAAGAGGGCAAAATGCAATAATGTACCTAGAGCACCCAAGGTGTGTACATTTTTGGGAGATATCCATCTCGTACTTCCTCATCCACCGTCGCAGGGTCATTTCTGGTACTGCCGCCCTCAGAGTCAAGTTCAAAACTCTGCAGAGTCAGTGGGGACAGGAGGCCCCTGGCTGGTTTGGCTGGGCCTGTGAGGAAAGCAGCCTCCCAATGCACCAATTCTTTAATGGTGACCGCGATAGATGGATGGAATTTGGGAGGGGGTGGGGAAGAAATCTCTTGCCGTCTATTTCTCAGATAAGGAGACTAGACAGATGGGAGGTTCCTATCCTAGTTCTCAGCATGAATCAAGTCTTAAGTCTCCTGCCTCAAGCTTCGATTTCTGGGCCTGTGAATGCAGGAGGAGACGTCCAACAAGGCTTTCAATCTCCCTTTTGAGTGCATGCACTGAGCACAGAACTCATCCTTTAGGGTGTTGGTTTCCCCTGTCCCAGCTGTGCCTGTACCCATGAGAACCACCCAGGGAGCCTCATCACGGCAACTGAATCAGTCCGGGGGGTGAGGTTGAGTCTCAATATCTTTAAAAAGCTCTCCAGGCATTTCCAACATGCAGTGATCAAAGGAGTCAAGTCTTGACTGCAAAATTGGAGCATGAGTGATGAAGACAGGAGGTCCCTGTGGGTCATAAATTGCCGAGGTTTTTAATTTCTTCCTTTCCTTTCCTTTCCTTTCCTTTCCTTTCCTTTCCTTCCTCCTTCCTCCTTCCTCCTTCCTTTCCTTCCTCCCTTCCTCCTTTTTTATTTGCTCAAAATATTTATTGTGCATATACTTAATGTCTGGCACTGTGATACAGGTGCTGAGAACACATCTGTGAACAAGACAGGCGAAGCTCCCACCTCACTGAGCTTACAGTTTGGAGGGGAGAGGAAACAGCAATGAATGACATTGCCGCGCCACAAACATATCATTGAGAACCGTGATAGTCCAGAAGTCCTGGGAGCTCCCAGGAGCCTGGCAGGGAGATCTGACCAAAGCAGGGGGTGGGGAGGGGGCTTCGCTGAGGAAATGCTGCCCAGCCGAGGTCCAGGGCATGAGTTGGTATCAACCAGGTGTCCTAGGGCTCTGCTGCACTGGGGCTTCCACCCTGTGGCACCTCTGGGCAAGATCATTTTCAGTGGTAAGTTTCTAACGAATCAGAAACCATCAAATATCAAGACTGAAAAAACCATTCTGTCATTTATCTTTCCTTTATTTCTTTTGGCTGTAATGCTAGCTGTTAACGTGAGTGTGTGTGTGTGTGTGTGTGTGTGTGTGTGTGTGTGTGTTTGTGTTAGAATGGGATTGGGAGATACGAGGACAGTTTTGGGAAAAATAATGGAGACAAATATCCTTGACCTTTGGCCAGCGGAGCTCATTTAGGAGTGAGGGTTTTTTGAGGGGGATATGCTCATCCCACTTTGTTGGGGCAGAGATCGAGGGACCCACGGTGACTTCCAATCTCAGACATCCTTTTCTTTGTTTGGATTGTTGATGGACTGGTTTTTCTTTAATCTATTTATAGACATTTCTATATCCATACATCAGAATAGCAAGCAACCATAATTCTAAAACAGAAGCTGTCATTAAAAAGACCTTTAGCTACTGAATAATTGTCCTTCCCCACCACAGATAGGCAATCCTTTTATGAGAAGCACATGGAGGTTTTAGTTTACTTTGTTTAGCGTACAGTCAGAATGCATTAACCTTATGTAACACATGAACACCATTAGACTGTGGTCTTAAATGAGTGTCAGGCAATATTTTGAGGATTTATTCAAGACCCTCTCAGGAGATTAGATGAAGGGGCAACAGCAGAAGAACATTCCAGGTGGTAAGAACAGCATGTGCAAAGGCCCTGGGGCAGGAGGAAGCATGGCAAGTTTAAGGAACAGAAAGGAAGCCAGAGTGGCTGGAGCTCAAGAAGACAAGGTGAGATGGTGCAGCCTGAGGTTGGAGAGGGAAGCAGAAGCCTGGGAGCAGGTGAGGATGGGGCCAGAATCAGATGAGCACTCTCCCAAATTACGGCACCATGGACCCTAGCTCCAGCACAAACCTGGAGAAAGACAGCCCAGGAATCTAGAATGTGTGCTGCCTCTGAGCAAGGAGACCCAGCCCCACCACTGATTTGCTGTGTGACTTGAGGCCAATGACTTAACCTCTCTGGCCCATCTCTGCAGTGCAGAAGGTGGGCAGCACGCTCTCAGGGGTCCTTCCTACATCTCTGGCTTTGTACTTTAGGGAGGCAGCGGCAGGTTAGCGTAGTGGTTAGCTACTCAGACGGTAGGTGAACGGGATTCGAATCCAGTCCTGGTGTGGCAGCCACGGGGCAGCACTGCTCAGATCCCCCTTCTAGAAAGGACTCTCTGTGCAGCTGTGAGGAGTAAGGCTAGCTGTTAACACCTTCAGGATCTTTTAACAGAAGGTCCTGTTCTTCTCAGGGCAGCCGCTAGCCCTAAGCAAGGTGGTGGCACCAGGGTCCACCAATTTCCACCCAACCTGGGACCCCTGTGCTGGGCACCCCTGGCCCTGCAGCTGCTGCAGCCAGCAGAGACCTTGAGACGCCTGCAGGGCTGCCCAAGGCTCCACCAGCCTCCTGCCGCCACCTTCTTCCTTTCACAGGCGTTACCCACAAGAAGCTGTTTGTACCCCAACTCTGTCTCAGCACCATGCGCCTGTGTGTGTCGATTGTTTAGTACAGTCCCTGGTATATATAAAATGCAACGTGCGTGGTCTTTGTAATATTTTAACCATTTTATTAAAATGGTAATTTAAGTGTACCTCAAGGAACTGGAGAAGCTTGTGTTGAAAACCCTTGCTAAGCCATCTCTCCCCTGGGGTTTCTGCCCCGGCACGTCCTCTGCCTGAAGTCTTCCTCCGCGTCCGGCGTTCAGGGCTCGGATCCTCCCTGGGCTGACTGCAGCCCAGGGTGGAGCTCCTCAGAGCCTGGAGGGCTGGCGCAGAGCCACCGGGAAGGTGGGGCGAGGAGGGCTGGCGTTTGGTGGCAGCACGGTCAGACTGATGTACAAGGCCCTTCCCAGGAAGGATGGTTTCAATTCTGCCCTGAAGTGTGGCCCAAGCCGTATTGCCGATCCATCTCCTGGGCTGTCAAACATTTCACAGGCGCCTGCCTGGGCCCGGAGACACTTTATAAGCTGTTTCCGCCTCGCGGTCCCGTTGCCCCGTCGCTCTGGCATTCGGAGTCGCATTTTGAGCTGTACCTACCTGGGGCCCTGCGGAGTGTCTGTCTGTTTCAGCGGGGGTGAAGACAGCAAGTAGAGAATGGGGGGAGGAGCAAGAAGGAAGGGATGAAAGAGAACCTTGAACCTGAAAAATGGGGTGTCACAGAAAAAGTCTGGGGTGTTCAGTCCTAGAGTTAATTTGCTGCGTGACATCAGCCTCTCCCTCGGAGTGTGTATGTATGCAAGAAATAAAGGGAGACTAGGCTTATGGTTCTTAAAGCCTGTGACTGTCAAGCTCAATTTGAGAACCTGATGGAGAATGTGGCCCCTGTCCGGAGAGAAATGCACACAGACCCACACTCCTGCCGCAGGAGGAGTTCTGGCTGCCTTGCTGCTCGGAAGTCTCCACGCCCACCTGCCTGGCGTGCATTTTGTCACATCCCAGGTGTCAGCTCCCCTGTTACTCCAGTAAGGCTGCCTTGACCTCTGTACTTATTCTCTCCCATAGCACCCTCCTTTTTCCTCTAAGGCATTTACTGCCATTTGTAATAATATATCCGCTTGGTTGTTTACTTATTATCTGGTTTACATATTGTCTGTTTTTCTGCTAACTTGCATGCTCCACTTGAGTAGGGGTTGTGTCTGTTTCCTTCAGCAATACGTCCCCTGGGTCCAGCATAAAGTAGGGACCCAGGGCACATTTGTTGGATGATGAGCTGGCTGGCTGGGTGGATGGGTGGTCCAACAGCTCTTTCTGAATATGTTTCTGTGCAAGAATGTGAGAATGAACTCGGGGCCCTGGAACAACAGCAAAGGCCCCTCCTCCAGCCTCACAGTCCAGCCTTGGCCTTTGGGTGGCTCATGATGGTTCCTCGGTCTGTGGTTCTGGGCCCCCAACGTTTCTGGGTACTTTCTCCTTCCTGTGCCTCCCCTGCCTAACATGGCCTGACACAGACCTGGGCACCAGCAGCCTTGTAAAGGCTTCTTTTATTTCATCAGATCCTCCAGGAATCTGTTCACACTGTGAGGGGAGAGTTTTAATAATACTGAGATTGAATTTCCCTCCAGCCTGGGGAGGGGGGTGGAATTAAAGTCAGATTTAATTTGATTTGAGACAAATAAAGTACTGTGACATTTACTGCATACCTGAATTGCTGGAGAAAAAATTCTGACCATTATGTGATGTTCATAGGGATGCCAAGCAGAAGTCGTGCAGGATGCACCTGGCACGAAGCGCCCAGCCGAGGTGGTGCCTACGCTCCGAGTGGGGTTGAACTTTCGCCAGTTCATGCAATGTCAGCATTTGTCCCTCCACCTCCTGTGCCTATGGGGCTACAGACCCTAGGGGGCACCCTTTTCTAATCAACAAAATGCTGTATGTTCTGGCATCTGCCTTGGGTGGGGAAAGAAGTGGAGGGAGCAGGCGAGGGCAGAAGATGGATGTGTCCAAGGAGCTGTGCTCTGGTCCAGCAGTGAGATGCAGGTGGCCTGTACCAGGGCAGTGCCAGTGGGGGAAGGGCTGGGACTGCAGCTAGAGATGGATTTAGCCTTGGAAATATTCAAAGGGTGGGGACAGTGACATTTTGCCTTGCTCCTCATAGTCCCTTTAGTCCTTTGGCTTCAAAAACCGCTAACGTACTTTCATGTTTTAGTTTTCTCGACAAAGCAGATGTACAAGACTGTGATCAAATCTGCTAGAGTGCGCCCCCCTCCCAGGAGAGAACACACTGTTCATTGATTCATTCATTCCTTTAAAAAATACTTATTGAGCTCCTATTACATGCCAGCTTCTATCTTAGTAGCTGGAGGTACAACAGTGAACACATCAGATGAAAATGCCTGCTCTTGTGGAGCTTATATTCCAGTGGGGGGAGAAATAAACAGTAGATATAAAACATAAGAAGATTATACAATATAATAAAAAGTGATAAATGCCATGGAAAAAAGACTTGGGTAAAGAGATTCAGTAGTGTGGCAGAGAAGGGACAGTGACAATTTAAGTGGGGCAATTACAATGAGTTTCACTGAGATAATTAAAGCTGTGTAAAAATCTGGAGATGAGAGAGTGAGTCGTGGAGAAGGGATCCAGGGGTAAGATGTTTCCAGGCAGGAGGGAGCATCCAGTGCAAATGCCCTGAGGCAGGAGAGTGTCGAGCACACACAATTTTCACTGTACTTACTACATTTATTTTCTATTTCATGTATGTTTCTCAAAGCAGGATACCTGTGCTCTTGGGGTTCACCTCCATGTGTCAGGGGAACATGGGATGTTTCAGGATCAGCAAGGCTCACTCTGCTGGAGTCTCAATTTAATGAAACTTTTTTTTAATATTAAGAAGTTGAATACAAAAGTATTCTGAAATACTTTTTTTTTGTGTGTGAAAATATGAAACTTGCAAGAAATATGCTCATGTTTATAGCTGACTTCAAACGTCTCTCGAGAACTCTCATTTTGGGGGCATGAGATAGTTGTACTCTGTCATCTTGGGCACTTAGGTATCTTGATCCATTTGTGTTGCTATAAAGGACTACCTGAGGCTAGGAAGCTTATACAGAAAAGAGGCTTATTGGGCTCATGGTTATGCAGGCTGTATGAGGAACATGGTGCCAGCAGCTGCTGAACATCTAGTGATGTAAATTCCCCTGGGCATGTTCATGCTTTCAGCTTATTTCCCTCGGGCTTTGGCATATGTGTTAGAGTAGACTAGGCTGTACTGTGGTGCCAGATAGACACAAACACATAACGGATCAACGCACTAGATGTATAGTCTTCACTTATCTAATAGTTGTGATTGAGTGTTCGGATCAGCAGGGTGGCTCATCTGCCCAGGATCATTCAGAGACTCAGACTCTTTCCATCTTGTGGCTCTTCCATCCTTGGGGTCTTATAACATGTGCAAACACACAGCAGAAGGGAAAGAAGAAGTGAGGGCATGGTGGGCTTCATGGATCAGGCCTGGGAGTGGCCCACATCACTTCTGCTCTCATTCCATTGGCTGTAACTCATCACATGACCACATCAACTTCAAGGGAGTCTGGGAATTGTAGTACACCTGGTGTGTAGGAGTAAATAAGACTAGATTTTGTGGTTAGCCAATAGCATCTAATAGTCATGGTGCAACACTCAAAAATATGCACTGAATCAAGCAGTTATAGCATCCTACACGAACAAGCCCAGTGAATAGCTTCAGGCCCTGTCAGCATCCCTCATGATATTTCCCAGCATCTGCTTTCTGCGCCCAGCTTTCTGTCCTCTCAGTGCAGAGATTACAATGACACCATGATGCAGAAAGCGAGAGGCTGGAAGGCAGCAGACGTGGGTTTCAGTCCCCGTCGTGATTTCCTGAGCCTTGTTTCTTTGCCTGTAAAATGGTGGGATGACATTTCTGTCCCTAAAAACGTTTGAGCTGTACCTTAGTAGTTCAGTCTTTGGAGAAGGCAATGCCTCCCCGTGGTAGGTGGGGAGAGGGAGAAACCTAGGAAGTGAGAAACAAGTGAGTGGGAGAAGGAATGGAGGAAGCAATTGTATGTTTTGTGGGCACTTACACATGCCAGACTCAGCTAGTCACTTTGTACCCATTAGCACTGTTAATTCTCATGGCAATGCTGTAAAATGACATCTGACAAGCTCCATTTTACAGGTGAATAAACTGAGTCTAGAGTGGCAAACTAACATGTTCCCAGAGTCACACATCAAGTATATGACAGAGCAGGGGTTAGAATCCCGGTATTTATGACTCAAAAGCCTAGGCTTTTAGCCGGTAAAATGTAGCCCTGGGGCTTCCCAGTAAATCTACTTTCTTTTCCAGAGCTTTGGATCATAATCCCCTCTGCTCATAAACACGTTGGCCCAGAGAGGTAGAGGGTTCTCCTGCTGTTGATTTAATATTTTGGAGGAAATAGGTTTATGACCTAAATATATTTCCTCCTGTTAAACGTTACAGCTTCTTTGAGCTTCACATTTGGCTTAACATTGCTTTATGGTGGGGCTGGAGTTTCTGCAGTGGGTTTTGCCAGAGTCCTCCAGAGGCAACGATACCCACTTCTGAACTACCCCCACCATAATCCACCCTAAATCTTGTTAGGTCTATATCTGGATTGATTAGAGATTGCATGTAACAGAAAATCCACTCTCCTCTGACTCCCCCCACACCCCTCAAAGAAGGTTTATTTTTCTCAAGTAACAAGAAATCTGGAGTGACTCAGCCCAGGGTTTACTCAGCAATTCTATAATACCATCAGTGTATTTGGCATTATGTTTATTACCTCTTGGTCCGAAGATGGCTGCTGCACCTCCTGGCATGGCACCCAGATTCCAGGCAGGACAAAGGGCAGAGCAGGAAGGGAAAGGCAAAAATTGAAGCCAGCTAAGTTTGTTTCCTTTCCAAAAGCTCTGAAACCTCACCCAGGATCTTTTTCTTATATTTTATTGGCCATGACTGAGTTACATTATTACCCTCATCTGCAAGAAAGATTGGGAAGTATTTTTAAGCACACACCTTGCCAACCAGGACATAATTGGGATTCTATTAGTAATAAAAAGGATGGGTACTGGAGTAGGCAACTACTGATGTCTGCCACAATCTTCTAAACATCCCTTTATCTGCACTGACATTCCGGGCCATTATTATTTCTCTCTTGGACTCTGAAATAGCCTTCTATTTGGTATTTGCACATTCCTGCCTGACCCCCTTCCACTCTCCCCCGACCTCACATAATCTATTTTCTACACTGTGGCCGGAGAGATCTTTATAGAACATAAATCTGACCATGTCACTCCCCTGCAGGATAATGTATTGAGTTAGTACTATGTGTTTTATTTTTTGATGCTGTTAAAGAAAAAATGGAAAAATGAGAATTATCTGCCTCCCTTCTCCTCAAATTGATGTGCAGGCAGCATCTTCACTGGGTCTTAGCAACCTGGGGCTTCTTTTGTCCAAGGACAGAAGAGCTGCAGGGATACTTAGTGATTGAAGACCAAACTGGTCTGAGTTGGGAGAGTGTTCCTCAACGTGAGGACAGATGTTGGGGTTCTGTCACATCAGAACCTTGAGTTCTGATTCCTTGCAGGGTCTCCTAGGGATGAAAGTGGGTATTTTTGCCCCCATCTTGGTCCTGTCCCACCCTAATTCTCCATACCTGGGGGAGGAGGGAATACCCTATGAATCTGCCAATCAGAACATGGCGCGCCAACTGTGAAAGAATGCAGAGGACTCTAGTCCACGGGCCACGCAGCATGGGTACCGTAAAGTCCGGAAATTGAACTAGAACCCACATGCATAGTTTAGGCTCCGGTCATGTGACTCCCAGCTGTCCGATCAAAGTGGTTCCATGGTGCCCTCTGAACCACAAGGGAGGACCCACTTTCATCCCTAGGAGACCCGGAATCCCTCGCTGTCTACCTAACCTTCCCCACTCTCTATTCTAGAGGCCCAAATCACTGGGTAGAGGCATCGACTCCTCTGGCTGCTTTGTGCTGAGTAAGGGTTGATGACCCCTATTAGGGTGACCTCTTGTAGGTTCTCCACAGGTCTCTCCAGGGGGCTTCAGTATATGGTCTCGGTAGATTGCCGTAGCAGTAGGTGAGGAGGTAGGCACCAGGGCTGGCGGAGAATGTAGGACCATTTGTTGCTTGTTGGCTTCTAGACAGGGTGAAATAAATTTAGTTAGAAAATTTTATGAGCATCGGTCACAATATAAGAATTCCTAGGTTGCAAAGTAATGGGGTGACCAAGGGAATTATTAAGGACATCCACCAGGGCCTGGAGGTCTCGCCTTGTGTCTGGAGATCGGGGGCAGACTTTAGGATAGCACTGATGTTGGGAAGATCAGATGAGTTAATGTATGTACAGCGCTTAGCACTGTGCTTGCCACAGAGGCAGCACTTGGAAAGCATCCTCTACTTTTGTTTCTGTAGTTCTTGTCCTTTTTCCTTGCTTCCAGCATTCAGCACAGTGCGTGGAGCTTCGTCAATGATCAACGGATATTTATGTGATTGAGTTGTGTGGCTGGTCGTCGTGCAAACAGTAAGGTGACCCAGAGTCCACGATTCTTACTCAGAGGAGAGCTGGTTCCCTCCCAGCCCCATAGTTGCAGATGGGCTCAGAGATCAAGATCCCGGCTTTCCAAGGAAACTGTGGTTTCCCTCGAGCCTTCAGGGTTTGCTTGAGCCTGTTTGACTCTTAATCCTAATCTGACTTCATGACTTAGTTTCAATCACAGGGCTCCTGTTTTGCATCTTGTAAACAAACCCTACTTTATAGCCCCATTGAGAGTTCCTTTTGCCAACTTTCTTCTTTCTCTGATTAATATTCCCACTATGCCAAAAGTGGAGGGTTCCCTTCTTCACCGGCGCTGACTTTGAATGAATATTTCTGGTCCTGAGAGCCCACCTTGGCCTGTTCTTTTAAGCCAGCCCAAGATACACACATGCTGTGGTTTGAGTGTGTCCCCCAAGTTCATGCGTCAGAAATCTAATCCCCAATGCAGCGGTGTTGAGAGGTGAAACCTTTGAGAGGTGATTAGGTGATGAGGGCTCTGCCCTCATCAATAGACTAGTGTCACTATCCCGAGAGTGGGTTTGTTATAAAGGCGAGGTCGGCCCTCTCTTGCCCTTTTACTTTTCTACCTTCCCCCATGGGATGATGCAGCATGAAGGCCCTCACCAGATGCAGGCCCCTTGATCTTGGACTTCCAGCCTTCAGAAGTGTAAGAAATACATCTCTGATTTGTATAAATCACTAGGTCTCAGGTATTTTGTTATTAGCAGCACAAAATGGCCTAAGACACCACATATGCACACAGAGCTCTTGGCGCTCTTCATACTTGGAGGGGCCTGTGTTGCCCACTTTGGGCCAGTCTCTCAGGCCTTGTTGCTGCTCTAGTGACTGCCATGCTGTTTTTTGAGAGAGATTTTTGGACACCAGGAGAAATAGTGTTCAGCCAATGCACACACTTGATCTCCTAATTTCTGTCTTACATATTATGCCATATTGCTACTCTGGTGAGCTGGGAGAGGCAAAATACGAAATTCTTACCTAAATCCCCAAAGAATAAAGTAGCTATAAGTGGAGGTCATCTGGTAGAAATGTAGGCAATTCCTGCAGTGGGTGACCTAAGCATCCGTGTCCCATTATTTTCAAAATCTAATCAAAATCCCCTTTGAATTAACACCTTCCACCAGACTAAGCCAATAAATTTCAGGTCCTCCTGGCTCATTGGTGGGGACATGTGTCCTGGGCCTAAGCCAGTGACAGTATCTTGTTTCCCTGGCCACAGTGACTGGTCCAGAGCTGGGCATGTGACCCAGCAGAGGTCATCAGATGGAAGAGCCTTTTCCTGGGAATTTTGTTAAGGAGACTCCTTCCACCCTCCTACTCAGCTCCAGGGCACTAAAGCTAGGAGTGGAGGAGATGCCATGAGTCCTCTCTCGTCCTCTGTTCTTCCACCAGGGCCTGCTGCTGGGCAAAGCCGACTGGCAGCCACTGGGCAAGGTAGCCTGAGTGAAGCACTTGCAGGGTCCACACGAAATCTATGCAGATACTATACAAAGCAGACATCTTATAACTTGGAAGGGAAACTTTGTGTGAGAGTATGGTCCTCTCAGAGGAAGAAAAACTGAGCGATGAAGCAAGAGAGAAATTGTCCTGGGGACAAAATATGTACCACTTTTCCCTACAGGAAGCCCAGCATGCGAGAGCACGTGTATTCCTTAGCCAGACTGGGAGGAAAAGGTGCACGACATCTCTCTCTGACTGGGTCAGGTGAACATTTCTGAACCAATTACTGAGGCCACGGGAATAAGATACATTGATTGCCTTCTCAAAGCCAGCCCTGCCCAGGGACATTTTGGCTATATAAACATATAAATCATCTTTTTGCTTGAACTGGTTGGCATTGGGTTTTCTATTATTTGCAACCAATAGGGTTGTGTCACCTGGAATCCAGGTCTCAGGAGTCCTAGATCTTTCCACAGAATCCCATAAAAATGTCCGTCTCTTCCCTGCTACCCACTGGTCATGAACAAGACTGATCCCACCAGGAGGTCGAAGCCAGGATTAGGATTTATCTCCTGCCCCACTATCCTGGAGTGGGGGCCTTGGGCTCGCCTCCTCTCAGCTCCTAACAGCTTCTTCTAAGAACGTTATTTCCCCCTCATTTTACCATTTAATAGGAAATATTTTAAAAGATTTAAAATGTTTTAAGTAGGTTAATTATTTTCAAAAAGAACAGTGAAGTTTTCAAAACCGCTTCTGTCAGTAAATTTAAAATACCATAAATAATTTAGAGCCCAATTTCCCCTCCACAATGAAGAATTAAGAAGCTTCAATCTCTCAAATATTCTCTTTAAAAAAGCTACAATTTCTCTCTGGCCTTTCTCTGGCCTCAGAACTTGGCAGGATAAGTAACCCACAAGATTCAGGGTTGGATAGATTATCAGCTTTGGCAGCTGAAATTCCTTTCCAGTAAGAAAAGTCTGTTTTTAATTGGAGTTGCTTTCAGGGACATTCAAACCCTCCAGTTTTAGCCTGTGTGAGCAGAAGAGATGAGATTATTTATGGCCATTTTGCAGATATAAAAACTGAGAGTCATTAAGGTTAAAAAATTGGAGTAAATTTCACTTCTAACAACTGGGTTTCTTTGCTTTGGAGGAGTGGGATTTAGACTTACTCTAAAGACTGAGTCACTCAGGGTAGAGCAGGAAACATAGCTCATTTGAGGGAAATGCACAAATAAACGGACATCACATAGGTGCAAGCGGGATTGAAGGGGCCAGGAAGGGATGTTGAGGCAATTAGTGACTTGTTACAGCGGAGAACCTTTAACACTCTTAGGAGTTAAGGCAACAGTCGGGGGAATGGTGTTACCGTGTCCAGGACGGCTGGAGTCAGGAAGACGGAGAGGGGAAGGAATACTCTGACCTCATCCTCTCTCTCCTCCTGCCCTGCAGACTCTGCCAGGGGCCCCCACCGTCCAAACGCAACTAGAAAGCAGAGGGCAAAGGCGCCCAGGTGAGGCTGTCCCCAGTGGACTGGGGTATGTAGCAGAGCACAGAAGTGTAGAGAATGAAGCAGGATGGGTGGGTGAGTGGGGGGGCAAATGACTAGCACCGTGATCATTACCCTTTCATCCATAAAAAATGTCACTGTCCTTCAGACTCAGCAGAAATGTGTCTGGTTTGCCACTTGCATAAACAATTCCACTTGTGTCCATATATTCTCAGCAAATGGCTCTTTCTCACACCAAATCTTCTATCACCCACAAAATGTAGAATTATTCTGGTTGTGATTTGCCTGTATGTATTTGACCATTTTGCCTACAAAAAGCAATTTCAAATGGTTTATCTGAGCATAAGATCACACAGTGACTCAACTCATGGAATATCCAAGTTAGAGGAAACTTAGGAACCATTTAGGGAAATAATTCCTAAACTGGTCCATGGAACAGCTACATTGGAATGATCATGGAGCATAAACTGTTACAGACTCCCAGACCCCATTCCCGGAGATTCTGATGTGAAGCCTGGACATTTTTTTTTATATATTCCTAGGTGATTTGATGCACGGTCCTATTTGGGAACCTCTGATCTGGAACAATGATCCACCCAGTGAAGGTACGCTCTCTACCGCTTTGGCAGGGAGTTTTCTTGCCTCTGCTCACGCAATTCCAGTGACAGGGAACTCCCTGCCATAAAAGAGCCCACTCCCATCTGCCTGTTTCAAGTTCCCCCTAGTGACATAACGGACGCTGCACCTCAGTGCCTCCTGAGGGTCCTCTGGTTCTCTCCTGCCCCCTGTGTGATTCCTTCTTGGCCATCAGAATCAGCTCAGCTGCAGCTTCTTCTGGGCTAGGCAGATGCCCCAGACTCCTGTTCCTCATTCCCACATCGACAGTGGCCCTGACGCTGGCTTTGCATCGTGATACACAGAAGGAAGGGGAGGAGGAGGAAGTCAGTATGGCCAGATACATTCAGCATTATCCTCAGCCATGGAGGGACAAATGTTCTGGAAAGAGGGAAGCTGGGGAAAGAGGAGGAACTTATGCATAGCTTAGATCCTACTGATGGAAATTAACTTTGCTACTTAGGTAAGAGAAGACAAGGCAGGTGAGGAGATACCGTGTGGTCTTAGGAGGTTTGAGGTGTCTTCAGAGGTGGGGGCTGAGCAGAGAAACAGATGGGAAATTCTCTCCAGCATTTCGCTAAGGCCACCTGGCGTAATTGGAAACAGAGAAAGTTCTCTGTCTGCTTCTGCTCTCAGAAAGGTTATCATCAATACATTTCCTGACCTTGCCTGGAGAATCCCTTTTGTAAGGTGCTGTCTGCACCACCTGTTTTCAATCCTTGCAAAGAATTTCATCCCAGGGCTTTCCATGCATTTGGTGACAAGGCGAGTGTGGAAATGGCCCCCTCTAGTAATTGAGCACCAGGCAGATGGGAGGACGGAGTGCCAGGATCTGCGCTGGGCTCTGAGGCACGTGGTGCACGAGGTCTGACATTGCCCCTCCCTTCCCCATCCATGGGATGGGCTGGCACACAGATGGCATAGACAAAGGCAGGACACTCCTGTCATCATGGGCTGGCATATCCTGGGTCTAACAGGATCTTCCAGACATTTCAGGATTTGGACTTTGAATATGGTTCCCGACATGGAGGTGATGCAACTGTGTGCTTTGTTTTCCACCCACTCTCCTGTAAGCTGCTTGATAGTGCCCTTGTCCCTGTCACAGCCTGTGCTGGGGCTGGCCAGTGCACTTCTGTGACTCTACCTTTCTCTCAGTGTGATGTGCTGAAAAACCAGTGAGCCTGTGTAGGCATGTGGAATGTATGTGCACGTGTGTTTGTGCATGTGTGCACAATCATCTCATAGACTCTACATGTTGTATGTTACGCTTGTGCCGGGAAGGAGAGTTTGAACCTACACCAAATAGCTCAGAAATGCTACTATTGTTGAGATCTTCTGTCTCTTCTACGTGCATTTTCTGCTTCTCTTCTCTGCTGTTGGCTACCCACGATCGCTTTTGCCCTCTGCCCCATGCCTGCTTCCAGGAGCCCCTCCTCCAAAATCACTTATATTCGCTAGAGTTGTGCATGGTGCGTGAGTACGCAGACTTCGAGGGAGGGCACCGACTTGTGGTAGAAATTTTGGCTTCCTGCAGGACTTAATTCTCAACCCACTGTGCATCAGCTGAGTGCAGGTAAGTGGGGGGTACCAGTGACCAGCTCATCACAGATGAACCTTATCATATAACAGATTATGAAAAGTTCAGTACCCCGAAGAGGAGTTATTTGCACAACCAGAGTCTTTGACCCTTTGCAAAAGGAATCACTTCAGGTGCTTTTTATCAGAATCTTCCTGGATGTACTTAGGGATTCATTTACATATCATTAATTTCTTGACACAGGAACCAGAGGCAGAAATACCTAAAGACAGTGTATTATATATTATTATATATGCCACTGGCTGAGACATTGCCGAGAGATTGAGAGAGAGAGAGAGAACCCAGACCAGATCTTTAAATAAAGAAAATTCTCCAAGGTTGATAGTATAAACATAAAGCCTGGGGTTTATTCCAGGAGCCCCAGACTTGTGTCCCTTGTTCCAGAGCTCCCTCTACGCTCCGTAGAGTCAGTCACATTGATCACCCAGTCCATCCACTGCCTTTAAGGCTTCGTCCTCATGCTTCAAATGCTACTGCCTTAGTTTTGTTCCCCCAGGGAGCAGACCCTGGGGGACAGGGAAGTGGGTGTGCACAGTTTATTTGGGAGGTGACTCCAGGAGGCAGGGAGCTGGGGAGGTAAGTGAAGGAGGGAGGAAGTCAACAAAGGGTGTGTCATTGAGCAGGCTGTCAACACCGGGGCTCAGCCCCACCTGGAGCTCAGTGGCGCTGTGGAGCCGGGTGGGGACAAGAGCAACCACCATCCTCTTCTGTCACCGGCCCATGGGGATTAATGCCTTGTGTGTGTGCGCGCAGAAATGATGCGTGGTGTGCACAGTGAGAGGATGTGAGTGGAGTCCTTCAGAATCTGTTGCTTATGGATTTTTTTAGTGCCAATTATTGGCAAGTTCTCTGTCTCTGATTCAGCCCACACTATACGAATTTCTCCCGCCATTCCTTTCCGTAACACATCATGGTTCTGGAATCGTTGTGAACCTCACCCTCCTTAGTCTTATATTTCTGAAATCACTGAAGACTTTCCTCTGAGGTCCCTGCCCCTCCCCACTCCCAGTTCCTTAAGTGTAACCTGAAGGTCAGAACCCTCAGCTGCCAGCCAGAGTTGGCTCTGGAATTGGTGTTGTCACTACGGAGCCGATGTCCCACGTGCCAGAGGCCGCTCCGAGCTTCCGTAATCCCTGGTTGCAGAAATCTCACACAGGGAGCCTGCAGGATCATATTTAGCCTTCAGACAGTTTTGTTTGGTCTGCAGAGTTTCTTAAAATATGTGAAACTATTGCCAACATCTCAAATGTGTGGGATTTTCACACGAACTCTAGATTTCTGGCTTCTCTTGAAAAATTGGAAGACCCGGCAATTTGGTCACTATACAAAGAGCTAGAGTTGACTCGAAGCTGTCCCCTTAGATGGGACCTGTGCCTTCCAGGTCACCAGTTTGCACTGGACCCCCTGACTCACATAGGTTGTTTCCCTGCCCTCCACAGGCAGTGGAGTTTTCAACCCTTGCCTTCCTTGGTGTTGCGTCTGCCTCGTTTTCCCCGCCTGGGTCTCTACTTGTGCGGTGGAACTGTGTTGCTAATCTTTCCTTCTATCCCTTGACTTGGGTTTCTGTATCCCCTCTGGATTTCATCGGCTTCTTCTCCTGAGAGTACAGGACTTTGTTTCTTGTTTGCTCAGCCATTTGCTAAAATCTTTCTATAAATGAATAGAAATTATGATCTTCCCACGCATTAGACTTTAAGTGCCACCTGCCACCTGGGATCCTGCTGCCTTTATCCACTAATCACTGTGGGCAATTTTGGGTTTTGACGCCAGCCGGAATAGAGCCCGAGACAGTAGGGCACTTCGATTGTGTACCTTCCACCCTCAGCCTTTGGGAAAAGCACTGGGGTTGTCGCTGTCTCTGGAGTTGCCCATCCTGTCCAACTCAGGTTTCTCACCGTTGGTCAGCTCATGCTGCTGAAATTCCAGCATGCTTTGCACCCAAATCCAGTAAGGTTATTAACATTAAATATACTGTAATTGTCACTCATTCCAGATGGTTTTGTTGCCATGGAATTCTGAGAAGGTGCAAACCATGCAAGAATTCTCTTTCCTTGTCTCAGCCCAGCTAATTAGATCGGCTTTGAATCCAGAGTTAGAAATGAAGACTGTGCCGATCTAGCAAGTGAACACCACTGTTCTCCTACTTTTATTATAGAGCTTTTCCCCCTCCTCTCTGCTTTTTGTTGGAGCAGGAGAGGATACCAGGAGGAGGGCCAGGTGATTTGGGACTTTGCATATCATTTAATTTCATTGGTTGAGACTTTTGAGGTGAAAAAGAGTGAAGGCAGAGAAAGTGATTTCTAAAAGCTTGGTTCAGTTGGCATCTCTCCTTGGACAATGCAAACTGCACATGATCAAGTTTTTCTTAGATAGAAAATGTCTGATGCAAGGACAGAAACAGATGAGTCACTTATTTTTGCAATTTTAATAACTGGATAGAGTTTGTTAGAATTATAGCATCACAGAATCTGAAAGTTGACTGTGACCCAACCCTGCCATTTGCAGAAAACACCTTCTCTGTTCATAGAGAAGACAGGACTTCATTCATTCATTCCTTACTTCATTGATTAAAACAGCCAAACATTGATTGTCACCAAATCTGTGGCATTCTTGGCTAGTGGGGACACACAGGTGAAAGCTGTAGACCTCATCCTTAAAGAGCTACTTTTTCAACCTGGGAGGATGAACAGACAGTGTGGCGTGTGGCCAATACACAGCATTCGTGGCTGGGCTGCTTGGATCAGAACTCAGTTCTGCTTTTTTCCTGGCTGCTCAACTTTGAGCAACTGACTCAAGCCAGAGAGTCCCTTATTTCCCTCATCTGTAGAATGGAGATAATAGTCTTCCTCTAAGAATATGTTATGAGCATTAAGAATAACTTGGGTAAAATGTCTGATATTTAGGAAGCTCAGTAACTGTAGCTATTATAAAGTAAACAATTGCAATGAAAAGTAGTGACATGTATTGGGAGTGTAAGGGAGGAGCACTGACCCGTTTTGGGGGGTCTGGGAAGCAGTCAAGGAGAAGGGGACAGGGAAGGTCTTCCGAGCAGAGCTAGGAGTGGGGGCGGGGGGAGGGAGTGCATGTCGAATAACAGGGCATGTCGGAGGAGTGAGGAAGTGGGAGTGTGTAGAGAGGGAAGAGAGAAAACATTCAGGATGGGAAACAAGGAGGATTTGAGGCTGGTGTCTGTTTCTTGCCCTGGCCCCCTGGCGAATGATAGTACCGCCATGAGACAAGAGTTGCAGGGGAGGAAACACCGGGGAGGGAAGGTAAGGGGTGCAGCTACGGACAGGTGCATTCTGCAGCACTGTCGGGACTTCCGGATGGAGAAGTCCCACAGGCAGTGGAGATGTCTGGACAGAGAGGAAGCCCAAGGATACAAAACTGAGAGTCTTCAGCACAGGGGTGGTGACTGAGGACGGAAGAGAGGACGAGACATCACTGAAGCAGGGGTAGACTGGAGAGGGAGAGGGCCCTTGGCAAAGTCCTCTGGCAGAATGACATTCAGGGGCCTGGCAGAGGAAGACAAACCAAAAGAGAATAATGAGGAGGTGACACTTAAGCCAGAAGATAATGATACAGAAAAGTTGGGCAATTATCAGGCTGCAGGAATGGCTGGAACCAGGATATATATACTTTTGCCCTTCTATATACATTCACACCTCCTCTCTCTCCTCTCTTGTGCTGCCCACATATCTTGGGAATGTTTCCTTTTGCGGGTGGCAAGGATGGCCTCCGTCAGCTCCAGGTTTTCATCATATCTGACTCCAGTCTATCAAACAAAAATAAAATTTCTTTACTTCATCAAAAGTCTTGGGTTAACTCCTGGGTCACTGGCACCTCCTTGACTAGTCACTGAGGCCAGAGAATAGTCTAGAAGGATCAGCCGGGCCTGGATCTTATGCCTACCATGAATACTAGTAGAGTGTCCAGCACTACTTACCCACCCACACCCAAACCAACAGACTGAAAAGGAGCGAGGGGAGATAATTAACCCCCCCCCCAAAAGGTTATTGAGCAGATAAAAACACAAGATGTCTCCTTAGAAAGTGGGAAGGCCATAATCTTAAAGTGAAAAACTGGCTGCATTTAGCACGATGAAAACTCAACCACGATCTCCTTTGTTTTTTCATTTTGCTCCAGATAATTAGCAACTTCATCACAGACAGGTCTGTGTTGATTGGCGTTTGGAGACCAAAGAGCCAGGTGAGGATCCTGGCTTCTTCCAGGGGAGAATGCCCATCATTTTTCTATTTTCACAAAAAGAAAAAAAAAATTCCTCCAAGTTTTTACACTGCTGTAGAACAAACATGACTGTGACTCATGTTTCACAATTTATGTAGCTGACTTCACATACTTTTGACAGTTCCATCATGGTTTAGATGGTGCAAAATATTTGTTTTCCTCTGCAAAACTGGAGTGGCAGAAATCCACTTGCTTTATGATGAGGGATACTCTGTGCTGGGGTTTCTCAACCCCAGCCCTGTTGACACTTTGGGCAGGATAGTTCTTTGTTTGTTGATGGGGCTGTCCTGTGTGTCGTAGGGTGTTCAGTAGAATCCCCGACCTCTTCACGCTTGAAGTCCAGTTGTGACAACCAAAAATGTCTCCATATGTTGACAAGTGTCCCCTGGCCCTTGGTTGAGAACCACTGCTCTACACTCTGGTTTCTAGGCATGTCATGTGCTAGGAAAGGGATCCAGGGAGATTCAGAGAGGCTGGGGAATGAGAAAAAAAAGCACAAAATGACACCTCTGCCTCTTTGCATGGGTTGACCTTGATGGGGTGCAGTTTGGGGACCATTTGCCACAGCCCCTTAATTTTGTTTTCCTCAGGTCTCAGGGAGAAGGAAGACAGGGAATCTCACCAGCAGCAGGATAATTAAAATCTAGGTCTAAACTGAGGTGCTTGTAATATAATAGGAGCCCTTTGGAGCTCTTCAGTCAGTGAATGGAATAAGTTTGCTGCCTATAAATAGCACAATTGGCAGCCAAACCCTCTGAAAAACACTCAACATGCCAGTGTCAAAGGAAGATGTGTCCAATGCTTTAGACACTGAAAATAAATACCGTGAGTCAAAAATAAATGGCATTATTAGCATAAAGGGAGTCCCTAATTAACCAGCAATAGTCCATTACTGTAGCCTTCAATTCATTCAATTGCATAATTACATAAAAACTCAGTTGATGCTTGATTCAGTCAGTGTATCTGGTATTGTCTCCTCAATAATTAGTTCTATAATTGTCAGTTTGACAGGGCAATTAAAAATGTTTGAAGACATTGTGTCAGCTTCCCTGTGCGCGGCTGCACTCCGTAGGACGAGTCTAGGAGAAACCTTCCATCTGGAGGTCTTGATGCTTCCAGCTCCTGGGAGGAGGAGAAGGAAGGGTGGGGCGGGAGGGGTCAGCAACAAATGGTTTGTAGTTTCCTGGGGGACATTATTCCATCTGGGCGAAGTGGGTGTCTCAGCTGCAGCTGCTGGGCTGTGGAAGAGGTGGAGGGAGCCAGCAGCGGGGTTGTGTATGAGTGCGCATGAAGAATTCTGCTTCTGGGTTTGGCTGTGTAGCATCACTATTCAGAGTCCTCGGAGTGAGGACCACAAGGCGAGACACTCAGTGGCCGGCGGGGTGCAATCACCCTGTCCTGGAGTGTCAGTCCAATTTGCATTAGGAGCTTGGTGGACGCCTAGTAGCATGGGGGTGCCGTTCCCCATAGGCAGGAGGTGGCCAGTGAAGGCTGGTGTGTGTGTGTGTGTGTGTGTGTGTGTGTGTGTGTGTGTGTGTGGCAGGGGGAGGGTACAGGGAGGGGCTCTAGCCACTCAATATGGGTTCAGCATTTCCAGGTTTGCACGTTTGTGTGGCTGAGAGAGGCTGTGGCTTGCTAGGGGTCTTGGTGCGCAGGACCCACTCCAGGGACAAAGATGTCAAATCTATGACCACAGAATCGATTCTAGTCCCCACTCCTAGTCAGGCCTACATTGAATCTCCATGGCTCTCCTCTGGTCAGAACTGACACAGGAATGAGGCAGGACAGCTCCCAGGTGAGTAGATTCCCGAACCCTGCTGCTGAGTGGGGCTGGGGAGGGCTCAGGTCATTTGGATGAGTTGGACTCTCCATGGTCAACACCTAATTATTCTGGTCTGCATGGAACTGACAGAGCCTAGAATAGGGGTGAAACATCCCCCAAAGTTGGGGAACCAGGAAAATGTCTTGAGATTCTAGGTGACTGGTCTCAGATTTCCTTTACTCTCAAGCATAGGGATTCATGAAAAAAAAATCAAGGAGATCAGGTAGGAAATAATTACCATAATCCAAGCAAGAGACAACAGATGACTTGGAACAGGTATAATAACAGTGCTTATCTCGTAGAGTTGTTGTAAGTATTACATGTGATAGTAAACAAATGAATGTAGAATGTTACCTTGCATAATGTAAGCATGCAATAATAGCAACTATTATTCTCTAAATGTGATCTCATGTCAAGACTGGGCCACATGGAGCCCTAGGATTTATTTGGGCTTTAACTCCTTTTTAATTTTGGAAAAGTTTTCTAGGGGATTCTATACTACATCTCAAAGTAAAACTGATGGTCCAGTATGTTTACACAAATTATGCTCAGCTATATATCCAAACAGAATTTCCAGAGAGGGTTATAAAATGTTCTTGAAATAATAGAATAGTCCAATTATAATAGGATATTAGCAATGTAAAATGTTTTCAACATTTTCTTATTTTATTAAGGTGAACACTATACATTTCTTCTTTTTCCAAATCTGTCTTATGTGTCCAGAGAAGCATAAAAAGATGCAAAAAATACACAAAGTTATTTTGTCTTGCCCTATAACCATATTATTTTGCTTTGTCATAGCCAAAGATACCTCACTCTGGTATCCTGAAGGATTCTAATTGCCTTATTAGGCAGCTGGAATCTGTATCGTCCTCCCTTTGGACTGCTACTGTTCCTTTAGCCTCTCAAAGTTAGACACTTCAAAATCCTTTCCTCTCATATAGCCCATTTTTACAAAGATTTGGAGCTATCAGGACCATAGGGTGAACACAAGCTTCCTTGTACAATAGAATCCTTCTCAAAAAACAAAATATTTCCAAACAGACTCCAAATGATTCTTAAATCTCCATCCGATTGCTTCCACCAGTCATAGACTATTAAAAATTGCATTTTTATTTGAGAATAGAAAGCATATAAGGAAAGCAGAGAGAATAAAAAGTGAATGACATCTAAGTTTTAGTACATTCAGGTCAATTGACCAGAGTTATTTGCTGTCCTGTGAACTTAAAACCCAATTAGACATCTCTGATTAGAAGGTTGATTGTGACATCATACTTCTTGAATCCCAGAGAAAATTTTCACAACACAATGATTGCCTTTTCTGTTGAAATATATAACTTACATACTCCTAAAGATCAAATGAGATAAACCATGTAAGAGCTCACAGGAGTGCCTACTACCCAGGAAGTGCTCAGTAAATATTAGCTTTAGTTATTATTCTAGCTGAGCTTGGAAATGTACAATGGGGATGCCTCCAATTTTACGTCTTTTTTTGGCCCCTATTTCTCATATTGTGCATTTTTAAATACTTAAAATGCCTTTATTTCCCTCTGCCCTCTGAACGCATGGCATCTCAATGCCAAGTTACACATGAGCTCTGTCCAAGGTCCTGGCCTCGAGTTCTGCAGATTTCAGAAATGGGGCTACTGTTGGGTGATGCTTCGCACATACACACTTCCTTGGATTGCAAGAAAGCCAATTCTCTCCATCATATGCTTCCACCTACCACTTTGCCTCTCTTAGCTTTTGAATTTCTCAGGCCTTGGTCAACCTTTCCTACTTAGGCGTGGGCATAAACACCTCTTGCAGTCATCATTTTTGCTTTTGCAATGAGGACTTTCTCAACTTCCTCTAACCTTCCATTTCCATATCCCTCTGGCATTCCCCTACTTCTTTCACATAGACCCTGCCAGGATCTGCCTGTCACATCAGCCTCATGCTTCTTCTTCCACAGGCAGGGCTAAGGCTGTTTACAGGAGTCTTTTAGTGTCTGCCTCATCTGCTTTTCCTTTTGTGTCTTTTTCCTACCGTTTCTGTTCTAACTATTAAAATATTTTTTAAATATTTTATTTAAATATTGGATGGGAATGAAAAATGGGAATGAATCTATCCCATTCATTCGAAGTTCTCCTTTTGAAACCCAAACCATAACTTTCTGTTTGACCATTAACACATAAGCCGTCTTCCCTGCTAACTATTTTTTTCCAGGTCCCTGGGCAAACCTGTTTTCTAGAGCCACAGTGGTACAAGAACTTGCCTTTTTATTTCTGTTTTCAGTCCTTGGGTTTGAGAAAACTCTGCAGAAACTTTAACAATGACCAAAAACACTGTATCAGGATCCCATCTGTGGCTTGTCCTAAGCGCTGAGTTCAACACTTTGTACTAGGTAGTACCAGCCCGATTTCACAGGTGTGGACATTAAGGTTCAATCCAGTAGAACAAGATATTCTCTCTACAATAATACCACCATTTCTCTATGTTAGTTTATTCATAAAATCTTCCCCGTTTTGTACTTGAACCTGTTCCCTGGTGGTGGGGTCACCCAGCCCCACCATCCTGAATAGGGCTCAGTGGTGTGTTAGCTCCTCGGATGTGAATAAAAGCAAAACAGGATAAGGAAAGAGGGGAACCTGCGGTAGGGAATTCTGTGCTGCATCTCAACCCCCTGTCTCCAATCCATAATCCAAGGAGTCCTGGATGGATTGAAGTGAACACGGGCTGGTTTCAGAAAGCAATACATATTATCACACCACAGGCAGGGAACCAGATCTTCTCTCAATCAGCATCTAGGCCCTCTTATCAAGCTACTTTGTCTGGGACACAACTGTGAGCCCAAATCTAACCCTCCCATCTGCTGAACTACACCAGGTGTTAGCACACGAGGGATGGAGGGAGACCTTAGCAAAGATCCAGAATTGCCAGCTCTAGTCTGCAGATGGTGACACCCTTGCTGATTCCTGGAGGGGCGTGGTCTGTATTTCACAGAGCCCATGTGCTGGCTATCTGGCGAACCAAGCTGGATAGTGGTATTAGAAGTAATAGGGACTGTGATAGAATTCAGCTAGATTCCAGGGCTGTCTGGCTCTTACACTTACAATCATATTGCCTCCTCAAATGGGATCCTGAGGGGTCATTACACAAAGAGCAATATCAACAGCAAACAAGGCATCACTTTGCCATTAAGGAGCCCAGTGTCCATACCCGATGGAAGAGCTGGAGTAATAGAGAAGGTAGCACATTCTAAAGAACTGTGAGAGTATCTACAGCCTCCTAACCCCAAATCTCAATGTTGTCACCAGCTGGCCCCAAGCTTGCAATGAGTGCACCCCAACATGCACATGCACGAGGGGGAAGGGGAGTGAGAGAGCCCACAGCAGGGGGGCATGAAGCAGGAGAGAATAAAGACAGACATCGCTAGTTTTCAAACTTTGGTGTGCATGAGAATTGCCTTGGGAGGGTGTTAAAAATACAGATGTCAGAGCAATAGTTTAGAATTACTGAGTTATAATCTGTACTTTTAAATCCACCCCTATCAGGTGATTCTGATATATAGTGAAGTTTGGGAGCCCTGTTTGTGATCTTGGCTCCCTTGTGTGCAGCCCTGGGATTGGACTCAATCCAGTAGGCAGGCCCCCAGGTGGCATGAGGTAGAAGATGTGGAGAAAATGTTCCCTTCCACCTTCTTCAGGTGTGAGCTATCAGGACGCCTTTTTCCTAAGTTAGAGGAAGATTTAGCAGCCTTCCCTGGCCTCTTTTCCTGATCTGACCTGTTTTTTTTATTTGAATTGGTGAGAGCACAGATTCCAGATTTATGGGAAGCCAGTTTCAATAAAGAAAAAAAATGGAGATCCTCTAGTATTTAAGTGAGCCTCTGCAAGGAAGAAACTGTAACTCACTTGGTCCTCCCACTAGAAGGTCCACCTCATATCACCATGGCCCAGGAGCATCTGTGGTTTCTATTGGAGCTAAGAGCCGAAGTGCTTGCTTTGTGTCTTTCCTGGTCTACCTAAGTTGCAGGAAGGCAGAGACCTTGTCTGTCTTGTTTGCTGTGCCATCTATGTACTTGGCAAAGTACCAGGCACATAGGTGGTGTTCAGTAAATACTAGTTGAATGAATATGTGAGGGAATGAATGCATAAACCGGAACGGGCTTGCCAAGTTGCACACATAATGCCAAACCTGAAACCTACATTTCTGTGACATTGGGCAACTCACTTAACATCTCTGATCTCAGTTGTCTCATATGAAAGTAGAAATAATAGTAGTGCCCATTTGTTAGGTCAGTTCTGAAGATCAACTTAGCTATTACAAGTTTAGTGTTTGAGACAGTGTCTGGTTAGTGACCAATGTCTATTGACATAATTTTATGTCAATCCCATCGGGAAGAGGTACTCTGGTTCAGCAGTTCAGAGAGAGAGAGAAAAAAGCACAAGACTGTGGGAAAATATTTCCATAAGTCCTTGATACAATTTTTTTAAAAGATTGAGACAATAAAGATAATTTTTCATACAGCTAAATTTATTAAAAACTTAAAAGAATGATCTTTACTCTGAGATTATGTCTTCCCTCTTTTTTTATTGTTAGGATGTCCTTTCTGTATGAATTAATAATAATAAGTGGTAGTTCTTGTATCTTTTTAATGACTTATTCAGCAAAATTAAAAATCAATAACCTTATATGGGTACTTTTAATTTTTTCGGTTTAATTTTAATGACAGTGATATAATAATGTCCAATGGATAAACTCCCTTGCCTCCTAGTGCTATGCTGGGTGATAAGGAGAATCCTAGACAGATAAGAGTTGTGGGGGGGGATGAAAATTGGGTAGATTCCTTCCCCTGAGTAAAATTCATGGCACTGTGTTCAAGGAGACAGTCTAAGTGGAGGTGGATGGGTGGGGGGCGGGGTAGAGAGAAAACATTCTCCTACTCCTAATTTCTTTTCTCAGTGAATGACTCCAGCCCCATCACCTAAGCCAGAAATTTAGGAGTCATTTCTTTGATTTTCTGTCCCTCCATATTCAATTGGTTACCAAGTGCTGTCATAATGCCTCTCAATATCTATAATGTCTGATTCTCACCACCACAGCTACTGCAATGACCTTACCATTGATCTCTTTGCCTGGAGTTTCTTTCTTTTCTGTCTTTCCTCCATATTTATTTCAGTGATTAATTGACTGATTGATAGATCTATTGATCTATTTATCCATCTACCCCCCCCACTCATTCATCCATCCATTCATCCATCCATCATCCATCCATCCACCCATCCATCCATCATCCATCCATCCATGCTTATATGGTACACATAAATCACAAGAATGATCTTTCTAAAACACAGGTTTGAGCATATCACACTCACTTCTTTCTTCTCTTCCTAAAAACCTTGATTCCTCTGTCTGCAGAAAGAAAAAATATTAAATTTGTTCAAGGTCATTAACAACAAAATGTGTAGCAACTGTTTAATGAAATTTCATATTAAGAGCATTTATATATATCTTACTTAATTTGTGATGGTGCTATCATTATCCCTGTTTTACAAATGTAGAAACTGCATCTCAGAGATGCTAAGTCACATGGCCAGGGTTGGATCACACAGCTAGTAATTAGTCAGAACAGGAGCTTCACCTCATCTTGACTCCTTAAACTACCCTGTCTTCTGGAAGTAACTCTTTTGTCTGGACTCAGTTCTCTTTTCCTTAGTGGGAAGCAAGTTATCTCATCCATGGGTAGGTGCAGATATACAACTGAAACTGAGGGTGGTCTCCCAACATCCATTATTGTTACTTTAATAGAGCCTCTAATTTATTTATTTATTTGCTGTATACATGAATTCCTAGAGTAAATATAATCACCAGCCTCCTCTAGGACTATGTGACTTAATTTTGTTATAAAATAGATGTTATTGCAGGAAGCATTCCTAAGAGGAGGGGCTATGCTCTTATTTGCCTCATCCTTGATCACTGGAATGCAGAAGTGATGGCTGGAGCTGAAGCAGTCAATCTGGGCCTAGACTAAAATGCCGTGTGTTGAGAATGACACAGCAAAAGAGCAAAGGGGCTTAGGTCACTGTTGATCATGACACTTTCTTACCTGATCTTGACTTTACTTGCTTGAGAGCAAAACTTCTATTTTTTTTAAACCCCTATCATTTTGGATTATCTGTCATTCATGGCAGAAACAAATCCTAACTAATGGTATCAGACAGCTTTTCTACAAACAAACCACCCCAAAACTAGTGGCTTTAAACAACAGACATTTTTTTTTCTTACTATTTTGTGAATTGGCTTGGTGGTGCTTGGTGGTTCTTCTGGTCTGGACAGGCTTAGCTGATCCTGCTGGTGTCTCCACCAGAACTAGGTGAACTGGCATTATCTCATTCACACTTCTGGAGGTTGGCTCCACGTGAGCTGGGTGATGGCTCTATGTGTCTCATCACCTTGTGGGCTAGTCTAGATCCATTTACATGATGGTCACAGGGCTCCCAGGAGCAGCAAGAGAGGACAACGCCCACTGCACAAGCTCTTTTCAAGTATAAGAGGGCATCACCTTTGCTGTTGTCCTATTGGCCAAGACAAATCACACGACCAAGCTCAGAGGGGTAGGAGGGGCCAACCAGAGGGCCTGGATACAAGGATGCATGAACAAGCTGTAGGTTACTTTACATTGACCATGCTGAGAAAAGGAGGATGCTATTTTTAAGAGAGGTAGAATAATTTTCCCCAGGTTATAGCAACTTGTTCATGGCAGAATTTGGGCTAGAGTTTGAACATCCTATTTCCAAATCGATAGTTTAGAAGCTATACTTTACAAAATAGCATAGTGCCTAAGATCATGGGCTCTGACTCTAGACTTCCTGAGTTCAAATCCCAGCTCCATTACTTACTAGATTGGTTTCCTTGGGCAAGTTATTTTGCCTCTCTCTTCTTTAGACTCTTCCTTTATAATAGAAATATAATGAGACCATTGGGATGTTATGAGCATTAAATGAGTTAATGTATGTACAGTGCTAAAAAATAGTGCTTGGCATGTAGTAAGTGCACAAAAATGATAGCTAGTATTATTGCAACGAAGTATGGCAGCAATTTCAGATGCCTTCTTTGCTCCCTTGCAGAAGCCATTGGAGCTAATAGTTGTGTGAGCCCTTCTGTAAGTGAAGAGCTTTATCCACATGTGAGGTGCTATTATTTTTACTGCTAGAGCTCACACCTCTGAGATTTTCCTCAGATTCAGATTCTAGTTAAATTAGAAGATAACTGTCACTCCAGGACATATCTGGCCAGAAGGGTATGCCCAAGGGTCTTCCCATGAAGGCTTCCTGTCATCTCCGTTGCCTGGTGGGCCCTGGTACAAAAACAGAAGGCTTGAGGGTAGTGACTGACTGCAATAAAGCTCTCATCTTTGCAGCATTGCCTTGGAAAAAAAAAGGATGAAACAGATCTAACTGTAGGTAATTAATTCTCCTGGTGTTTTGGGTATGTGCATCTGCTTCGGTGGCTACATTTGTTAATATCAAGTGGTAGGGATTTCTTTCAGAGCAATTGTAATAAAAATTAAAAAAAGAAAAGGAACATTTTTGAATCACTAAGCTGGCCGTGCTAAATCTCTGGCCTGTTTGGTATGGAAAACCTTTCATCCAGCATGCATTTTTTATGAAAGGATTGAAAACCCAAGAAATAAAACATGGGGTGTGGAACATCATTATGCATGAGTTAGAGCTGCCTGGGCAACTGGAATCAAAGAGCCAGTCCCTGGGGAGCAGGGCAGTTCTGGGGAGCAAAAGAGCCAAAAGCACTGGGGGTGAGCAGGTTTCCAAGAGGATTAGCTGAGCCCAGAAAGAGCCAGTGAAGTGCTGAACAGTGGTTAGCTCCTGGGTAAGGCTGCAAAAAGTAAAAGAGAGGATCGCCCTTACCCAGCGCCCTGAGCCAGTCTGATGCACCCACAGCTGCTGGGAATCAAGTTTCCACAACCACCACCCTAGTCGAAGCCGTCAATCACTACAGTCAAGGTGATGCCCTAACAAACAAACCCAAGCATGTAAAATGGCTCGAGTTTCATAAACGTGTATTTCTCCCTCATGCAAAGTCCAAACTGGGTGCTCCTGATGGGTGGGAACTCTCCTCCCAATAGTGATTCGGGGTCCTGATCTCCTAATCGCTGTGGCTTCACCATCTTTGGAATGTGGCTTTCAAGTTTGCTCATCTGCCTGGAGGAGGGTAATGTGTGGGAGGGTTTTATGGGTCAGCCCTGGCAGAGGCTACATGGTTAATGCTCACATTTCATTGGCTAACACTTAGCCACATGGCCACACTTAACTGCAAAGGGGTCTGGAAATATTGCCCTGCTATATTCTCTGCCTTGCACTCCTCTCACTCCCTAAAAGATGAAAATTCTGACTAATGCATAGCCAATCTCTACCACAGCTGAAATTATTGCAGTCACTGATTGCATTACTTGCATTTTTGACCCAGACAATCTATTCTGTGTACTGAAGCTACAGTGGTCAGTTCAGTTCTTGACTTCAAGGATTTCTTGCTGCAATAAGAATAAAACACAACCCTGTTCCCATGCCCTACAAGGTCCTGCCTTGGTAAATGGTGCCCTCTGCCCATCAATCCAGCTGGCCACTCTGGCTCCATTCGGGTCCTGAGCTGTTTCCTGCCTTAGGGCATTTGCCTTTGTCGTTGAACACCCTTCTCCTGGGGTGTCCATCTCCTTCCTATGCTACCTGTTGCAGGCAAAATATCCCTTTCTAGGAGAGACTCTTCTTAGCATCCTCAGCATCCTAAGGTCATGGGCCTCTCCTCTCATTACTCTCCATCACATCACCTGGTAGCAATATCACACTCAGGAATGATCTGGGCCCTTAATGTGTTTAATTTTTTATTGTCTGTATTTTCCACAAGAAAAAGAACCAGTTAAGCAAATATTTTTGGCAGTGTGTCATTGCAATGACTCAACTCTGCTGTTGTAGCAGAAAAGCAGCCACAGCCAATGTGCAAGTGAATGTGTGTGACTGTTTTCCAATAAAGCTTTATTTACGAAACCAGCTGTGGAACAGATTTGGCACAGGCTCCAGTCTGCTGATCCCTGCACTGGAGGAAAGGGACCTGATCTGTCATCGCTGCATACCCATGTCTTAGCCTGGTGACTGGCACATAGTGGGAACTCCAAATTGCTAGTCAAATGAATGACAAGGTACTCCCATATGGTTCAGTCCTCTTCCCCATCTGTTGTTTCATACAAGGAGAAACTCAGGGAGCAGTTCTAGACTGGTAGCTGGGCTATTTCCAGTTTACAACCTCGCTACTAATCTTCACACTTAGTGTAGGTGTTTGTTTGCTCGATTTTAATGTTTAACTCTTCACCTGACCCCAGATCAAGGGATTTTGACTTGGCTGTAAGTTCAATATGGAGGGGAAATAATGGGTGTGGAGAGACTCATGTCCCCCAAACTTAGAGACACTTGGTGTGTCACACACCATAGGTTGGTTCATTCCTAGTCCCATTCCTGAGCCCTTCTCACATGCCTTCCTCAACTAAAGAGGCTGGTGAGCAAAAATCTTCATCTTCCCAGACACCCTCCAATTAGGGATGGTCGTAGAAAACAGTGCTGGTCGGTGATACTCCAGTGGAATTCTACTGAGCAGGGTCTCTGAAAAAGCATTTGCTTTCCTGAAGAAAAGCAACACACTTGGCCATGCACCCTTGACTTTTGTTCTTCTTCCTGACTGCAATGCATATAGGATGCCAAGAGGTGCAGCAGCCACCTGTGGGCATGACGAGGAAAACCAAGCGCCATGCATGTCACAACAGAAGGCAGAAGGACCTCAGTGCATCCCTGAGTGGCTACACCAGCCCTCTCGTGCTCACTGGGCTCCTTGTTATTTAAGGCAACTAGAGCCCTGACTTGTTGAAGCCACTGTGAGTTGGGTTTTCTTTTACTTGCAGCCAAACACGTTATTAACTGATATACTCGATAACTGTTATTAATCCAATAGTCCTATGCCCACCCCTGTTTTTTGTTCCTCTTTGGAAATCTCAAAAGCTTTTTTTTTTTTTTTTAAATCATCTCTGTCCTTTTTCTGATTGTTCCTTTCTTGTTCATCTACTGTTTAAATTCCCAGGAGAGTTTGGGAAAGAGTAGCTAGAAAACTGCTAGGTCTTAGGAGATATAACCCTGCTGCAGGCACCTGCAGATTTAGTAACATGGACAGCAATGCCCACCTCTACCCTGCCCTGTTTTTGCACAGCCTGTGAGCTTGTGCCTCTGGTTTTTCTGACTCTGGGCTGATTCAGATGTCATCCTCTGTAACCACCTTCAAAAATTTCAGCCCTTTAGGGACTCCACTTCTGTCCGTAGGCTGCATGTACACTTCTCTGGGTTGGTCCAGGCCAGCTTTTAAAAGAGAGGTTGAGGTATGTTATTCTTAGAAGAGGTGCTTCAAAACGGCCCACTTTGACATCTTTATTACAACATTTCCTCAATAGAATAGCAAGCTCATATGAGGATCTAAGATTTTACTAAGTCATTTATTAATTCATCAATGCAACAGACATTTCTTGAACACTCATGTGTGTGCCTGTACTGGGTGCTGAGGATACAGAAATGCAAGAGCTATTCCTACCCTAAAGATGCTTACAGCCGAGTGCAGGTGACAGACAACATAAACAGACTATTCTAATAGGATGGGATAAGTGCTATAAGGGAGACACCCCAAAAAAAGTCACCAGGGAGAAAAGAGGAAAGGTGCTTAACTCAGCCTGACAGTTAAGGGATGTGGTTATGAGTTATGATCTGACCCGGACTCAAGTATAAATCCGCTTTAAACACTGGTGCTTAAGGGGTTATTCCAGGTGGAGGAAACAGCTTGTGCGGAGTCCAGACACGTGAGGGCGTGTGGCGTGTCTGCGGATCTGCGAGGAGGTGGGCGTGGCTGTAGTGTGGGCTCAGGGTGGCACTGGAAGGAACGTGGACTTCGGATGAGGCTGGAGAAGACGGCAGGGTCCAGACCCAGCCAGAGAGCTTGGGCTTCATCCAGAGGCCCAGATGCAACCTGAGCAAACAGCCCTGAAAGCATCGACACCACGGAGCGGGGGCTCCCTCCCTGCACTCACAATATCAGTTTAAGTAGAAACACAACACCAGGAAAATGAGTCTCCGGAGATAATCGCGTTTGTACTTATTGGACCATGGGCATCGCCAATATAATCACTGACTTTCAATTCGCAAGTCCTTTGTTGTTTCCTTTTCTCTAAGACAACAACATATATTGTTTCCTGCTCACTCTCAGTAGCATAAGCAAATCACTCTCCCTCCTATGGGTCTTTCACAGACGGGAGTGTTACCGGATATGAGAGTGTGTGTGTAGCAGTACAAGGATCGATTGTGCCTGAGAAATCACACTGTGCTTCGGAACTGTCTCTTGCACACACCCCCCACGGGGCTAGCCAGCACATGAGACTCCTCACCCGCTGACACTTCCGGTGAGACTCTGCAGACAGTGCACACAGTGGGACGTCATCTGAGACCACATGAGCCCCCCTGTCCCTTTCTGAGATCAAAGGGCTCCCCTGTCTTCAGTGCAGGAAAAGTCTGAGGTTGACTAACCTTTTCCAGGAAGCTCACTCATTCTCTGGGATTTTCTGAGTTTCCACAATTGTGATTCTAGGATTCCGCGTGTCGCTAAACTCCAAGATGCAGGGCTTTGAAGATTCGACAAACACAACATGTCACAAATGGAAGTGAGCCTCTGACTGCAGTCTTTAGCGTTCAGATTCTCTGCCTTCAGAGGCAGAAGCGTCCCAGTCTTTGGGCATCTGACAGAAGTATTTGTATTTTGTGGCTTTCGCATACTAGTGGCTAACACTGACTAATCCTGTCACAGCAGGAGGGTGACTAATGCTGGAGCAGCACACCAGGCATCCTGCCGGCTGTCTGAATGACCACAAACCAGCTGGGCGTGGTTTGGGGGCTCTTACTGATTCTGTGGGTCTTATTTATGTCTCTGCTGCTACTTCCTGTGGTCTTTCCTGATTCTTTTTCCTTTTACCTTGTACCCCTAAGAACTGACACTGACTATTCCTCTTGGAAATGGACCCTGTAACAGTCATTTTAATTTATGGACATTTCTAGGTGTGGAATATCGAATCCAGAAGGCTTCCCGGACACGTTCGTGATGGAGTTATGTAAAGATAGTTGGAGAAGGAGACTTGGGATTCCAGATTCTATCACTAAGCGAGTGGCCTTAGGCAAGCCACTTCTCCTGCCTGGGTTTTAGTGTCCCACCTTTACACGGAAAATGTTGAACTCGTTCAGGGATCACGGTGGCCAACTTAGATGCCAGTGGGGGGCAGAGAGATGACCGAACAATGGCGCAGGCTGGTTGCTTGTGCATCAGTGAACAACGTGTGGGTGGGGCTGGGGAAGGGGATGCGGCACCCTGGAGCAGGTGGCCAGCCCTGTCTCAGCTCCAGCTCATTTTTTTCATGCAGGAATGCAGTTCGTAGAGCTGCTGGGATTTCAAGAGAAAGCAGTAACACAGATTTTATGAGAAATCTCCAAATTTTTAAATATCAACCTAACATTGTTTGAAACACTGAGCAAATCAAATCATCTCATTCATTGACCAGAGTTCAACTCATGGGTCACAAGTTTCCATCCTCCAGACTGGCTGGGCTGTCTCCCAAGTCTCTTGTTCTGCGGCTCAGTGATTGTACTTTGCCAGGGTGGGAGTTCCCACCATGAACTTTAGGTGCCCTTTTGTGGTTCTTTTAGAAATAGGCTCTGATATTTAGCTGTGCAATTCGGACAGGTCACTTCACCTTTCTTTTGTAAAATGGAAAACAATGAGATCTATTTCAGGGGGCTGTTGTGAGAATTATAGGAGATGATGCGTCTAAACTACCATGCTCAGGGTAGGGCCATGAGTTAAACCTCCTTTTCTTCTTCACTTTTTCCTTTTTGATTTTCATTTACTCCTTCAGTCACTCAATAAATAATAATCAGGCACCTACTGTGGAACAGGCACTGTGCCAGGTGCTGGAGACACAGCAGTGAACAAGCCAGGCAGACTCTGCGAACGCCTGCAAATGTTCAGCGTGATGCAAGGAGTCGTTACTGAATGCTAATGACTCGCCAAACTTCATGCCTAGTGCTTCATAAGCATTAACCCTTTAATGCTTGCAACAATCCCAGAAAGTATTTACTGTTATTCCCTACTTTACAGATTTAAAAAAATGAGGCCGGAAAAGAGATACATCACTTGCTTCAGGTTATACAACTAGTAATGATAGAGCTGGGTCTCTAATTTAGTTCTGCCAGACTTTAATCATTTAATAAACATCAGTGATTTTAGGCTAATAAGGCAGGCTGGTAAGCTAACAAGACAGAGTATGATGTGCTGAAGGTGAGGAGAGAAGAAATACGGTGGTGTGGAAGCACGGGGGTGGGGGGGATGCCTATTCCAGGTGGGAGGTGTGTGTGTGTGTGTGTGTGTGTGTGTGTGTGTGTGTGTATGAGAGAGAGAGAGAGAGAGATGGGAGGGGCAGTGGTCAGGGAAAGTGTTCCAGAAGAAATTGCATCTAAATTGGCATCTGAAAGCTCTGGGGCCTCTGAGGAGAGTTGTGTGAGCACCTATAGGAGTGACAGACGTGGCAGAACCTCTGCCAGGTGCAGAAAAATCTTTCTGCATTTCTTCTGGGCCTCCTCACTTTGCATCTCTTGTGTGAAGGGTCTCAATGTCTCAAAAACCATGAAGGACATCATTTGGAGGTAGCAGGGAGAAAGGGCAACCCCTTCATGTGGCATCAGAAGAGAAGTGCTTTTCTGGGAAAGGGGATGACCACCAGATCTCCTACCACTCTCCTTGTTCTTCCTGCAGAATCTGTTCTCTGGGACCAAGGGCTCCATGACAAGAGCTCGGGCCGAGTGACGGGGGGAGGCAAGGTGGCCTTGTAGTCAAGCCCTGGGGCTCTGGAATCAGACTGTCAAGGTCAAAGCCTGGCTGCTCCTCTCTACCTCTGGGACCTGGGTCTGGTGGTTACTTTTTTCCTGCCTCAGTTTCCCCATATGCCAAATGGACTTCACAATAATAGGACTGACCTCTTAGAGTAATTGGGATAATTAAATGAGATAATGACAAGGAAGGTTGATCAGTGAGCCTCCACATAACAGATGCTCAGCAACCATTTGTTGATTAAGGAATCTGAAAAACCCAGCATCACACTCAACTCCCCTTATTCAGCAAATGTTCTTTGTGCACCTTTTACACATGACACGTGCATAAGCAAAGATTATCTCATCTAATCCTCCTGAAAATCTTGCGACATAAGAGTTCTTAAACTTTTTTCACAGATGATCTCTCAGCATCATTTAAGTTATTAAGCCCAGTCCTCTGCATGGGCAGATGGGTGTCAGGAAGCACCCCTGCCTTTTGGCCTTTGCAGTTTCTTCTGCCTGGAATGCTTTTCCTGCCGATATTCATAGGATACATTCCCGATTCTTTCAGAACTCTGCTCAAAAGTCACCTCTTCCAAGAAGCCTCCCTGACTACCTCTTTATGTAAAGTAGCACCTGTGTTAGTCCCTAGCTCACTTGTCCTGATTTATTTTTCTTCATAGCACTTCATAATAGCTGGCTTTCTCTCTCTCTCCCCCTCCCTCATTTAACTTCACCCCTAGAACTGAAGTTTGGTGAAGACAGGGACTTTGCCTTGCTTGTCAGGTACTATATTCCCAGTTCTCAGAACTCAATAAATAGTCCCTTAATAAATGAATTGATACATGGATGGGTGGATAGAAGGATAAATGGCTAAATGAGATGAGGGATGGATGATTGGATGAGGAGATGAATGGGCAATGAATGGATAGGTGGATAGATGGGGGGATGGGTGGGTGGGTGTATGGGTGGATAAAAAGCAGATGGAATTTTGAGTCAGATGGGACCAAACCCTGGTGGTGTCTGTCTCTTGCACCTGCTTCATAGGTTCCATCTCTATTCTTAAGTAATTCATTTGGCATCCCTTTGAGCATCATTGAACCATTAAGAAAAATGTTCAGATCTTGTCCAGTGGTTTACACACCGTGTTCTAGGACAACCTAGAATTTAGAGGTGGCTGAGAGCCCAAGGGAGCCTGTTTTCTTTTCACTCTCAGGCTCCAAGTAGAGCAGCCCCTATGTAACTGTCATAAACATGCAAATTCTGTATGCAATTTCAGTCGATTAAGAGCACTAAGCTGCTATAAGATGAAACACACCCTGATACCCAAATATGATCAAATTCTTTCATCTTATAGGTAATAAAATTGTCCCAGATATATGAACTTACTTCCCTAGGGTCCCATGGGGATTGAATGTCATAGTCAAGACCTGGTTTAAATTTACCTCCAAGCCCAGTTGTCTTTCCACGGGCTAATTCACCAATTTAGTCATTCAACGTGGATCGATTGGACACCTGCTTTGTCCTGGAACCAAACCTCATACCTCAACCTAGGTGCTGGAGATACAGAGAAGTACCAGACGGGCAAGTTTCCTGCACTCTTAGGATAGCCAATAAACAAATAATTAAGCCAGACAATTGTGGCTATTAAACTGAGGAACATCAGGACACGTTCTATGGAAGGATAGCAGTAATGTTGGGAGTAGGCTTCCAGAAACCCGCTCAGAGGATATTAGTTGCAAGTGAGCAATGGCTGCACCTTCCTCGGGAGAAAAAAGATTTGCTTCCTTCCAGTGGAAGAAAAATAGTCGGGAGAAGGCCCCAAACTCCTACTCATCCTGTTTCCTCTCCCTGCCTGGGTCTGAAACACCTCGTCAGCACCGCGGCTCTCAGGAGCCCATGCTGATCAATGTAGCACATGCATTTTATTGCTTGGTAAGCCCAGGATCTGATTTTGATGAACCCCTCTGACATGTATGTTTTATTGCTTAGTAATCCCAGGATTGGCTTTTTTTTTTTTTTTTTATCATCCTTGCTGCCCAGTTTCCATGTATTATGCTCCAACTTCTGCTAGACTCTTTCCTGTGAGCTGATGGGAAGTTTATGCTTGGATGGAACAATGGTAAATTACAGTGAAAAACACACATGTAGACACACAGGACAGAAAACACTTCACCATTCAGGGTGACTCTGGGGTGCAGATGGAGACTTGGAACACGTCTTCCAGCAGTAGTGACGATATCGATAAGGGTGCGGAAGAGGTAATTTTAGGGAAAATACTGCTCATGGGAACTGCTGTCTCAGTGGGCTGCTGGCATCGACATTTGGGGGCCCTTGAAGTAAGCATTTGTAGAGCAGTAAGAGACGTAGCTGATTCTGCACTTCCCTAGATCAAATTGGAGACAATTCTGACCTTTTCTTTGATTCTGTCACCATCTAAGTTACATTTGGTGACCACTGGATGCCTGTCTTCTGAGATTCAGTTTAGTCTCTTGCTCAAAAACATGATATAACTCAGGAAGCACTCCTTAAGCACCTACTGTGTACATAATGTCTCATAAAATGAGAGGAAAGGGAAAATATATGATCCCCAATGTCAAAAACGACCCGGAAGACAAGCCATTGCTGAGTTAAAGTGATTCTGGGGTGTGGCTGCTGAGGGGGTGTGCTGGCGGGAAAGCAGTCAGTGAAGGGCGTGCAGAGTGTGGTCACGCCCTGGAAGCAGACGGAACCCCGTGCTGCCCCTGCTCTGGAGCCACGGCCTCAGGAAACCCTCTCTGAGGTTCCCACCTGGACGCAGCCCCTGGACACTGAATTCTTCACACATGGAATTATTATTTTTCAGGTACATGCGGATCCGGGAGCACAAACATTGCCATTTGGGTATTGTCTTTTGTATTCTGTTGTCTTCATTTTCAGGAAAGCTCTTCTTTATGGGTGGACCTGGCAGCTTCAGGTTGATATTTCCCAAGCTCAGCAACTTCAGGAGAAAGAAAGTTTCTATGTTTATACTATTCCAACAAAATCCTGAGGTTGAATCTTATTGGACCATTTTGAGTCACATGCTCATTTCTGAACCAATCACTGTGGCCAGAGGCATGGAATATTCTGATTGGCTAAACCTATACTGGGCTCCTGCCCTCAAGCGGGAGGGTGGATTCAATCGCTCCCATGCCACTTGGAGTCATGGTGGGTAGTGGGTGGGTCTGCAGAGTAAAACTCAGGTGCTGTCTGTGAAGGAGGAGTAGATTCTGGAAGGGCAGAGATAGTGCTCATCTCACTGTCTCATGGTGTGTTCCACATCCCACCTTTGCTATGGTTATTTCTGCTTATCTCTCCTCCCAGATGTGAGCTTCTTCAGGCCAGAACCCACATCTGTTTCAACTTCTTCTGCTTGACCCCGGGGAGTGCCTTTCACATGGCAGGTGCTCAATAAACCCTACTTTAATGGAATAATGTATATCCACGCTCTTCTTTTACTTTGTTTGATGTAATTACTTTAAGGATCCCTGCGTGGAAGGAAATGATCATTTCAGCACTCCTTTCCAACAAATGAATCTTCATATAAAAGGCAAAGCCTTCGGAGCTTGCATCGTGCCTGGTTTTTTATGGTTAACAAATAAAGTTGAACAAAATTAATGAATGTGTCAAAATTTCTGAGGCTTTGATGACTCAGACTCATTGGGTAAATGTTTCCATTGGAGGAAACAGATTTATCTTTCCATTGTTCATAACTGTAGGTCATTTAATAGATGAGGCAGGCTGAGGTTTCTGTGGAGACAGAATACTGAAGTGGGAAGTATGGGAAGATGGGCAAGGCTTTCCAGGCATCTGGAAAGTTTGAGGATAAAAACGTTTAATTAAAAGTAAGCAGTAGAATACAAGAAAGTTTTTCTTATAGAGATTTGGACTCATCTTAGGATAGCCGATGTGAGATGAAAAGATCTAGTCTAGGGAAGGGGATTTGTTTCCTTAGAAGGATTCTCAGAGGGTTAAAGAAATACCCAATCCTGTTCTGGAATAGTTCCTCAATTCAAGCACTGGGCTAACTACATAGGAATTACTTTAGGGGCTTGTCAAAAATACACATCTCTGGGCCCACTTTCAAGATTCTGATTCAATATGTGTTTGGGTTGGGAGGCAGAAATCCGTTTTGGAAAGACACCCTAGTGAAGCCAGATGTGAGCACCTCTGTATGTGGCTCCCATGCACCTTTTCCAGCTGTGCAGGTGGTGGGTAGAAGCTGAGAGTCTGGAGTTGGCTAGATCCGTGTGATAATCTCAGCTTTGCCCCTTGCTGGATGGAAAACTATTGGGAGAAAGATACTTAAATTCTCCAACACTTAGAAAAAATTGAAGACAGTCATAGCCCTTACCTCACACGGTTGCATGAGGATGAGGAGAAAGGTAAGGTAGGTACAAATACATAGCAGAGTGCCTGGCATAGCACACACTGCCAGTGATTATTAAATACTGTGAGTGGTGTTATGTTCTAGACACAGGGGCTACAGGTATATCTCATTTTAAACAAACTGCTTTGTAAGAGAAATTAGCAATCAAATCTTAACAATAATAATAACAAGAATTTATAGAGAGCTTACTACATGCTAGGTGCAGTTCTAAGTGCTCTTCATCTATTACTCCATTTTATTCTTACAACAATCCCACGAGGTAGGTTCTATTAGTATTGTCATTATATAAATGAGGAAACTGAGGCATACAGAGGTTAACTAACTCCTTTTGTGTACGACTTCTTCATAGAAGCCATATGAGTGGCAGGAAAACACCTTTGCCTACAGAGACTGCCATTTGACTTAGTGGAATTGGGCTGGGTGCACAGTTCTTGAGAGGCAGGCTTGCAGTGTGAAATAAATCCAGTTTAATTGCTGTGTAGTCAGGCATTTCTGGCATGGCTCTCAGCCTCTCAAATCCTTGGGTGTGGCTTTTTTTTTTTTTTTTTGAAAAGGCTCTTTTATTCCATGCATTCGTATCTGTGTAGCCAGTGATTTTAAAAAAGCTGCATTGCCCTGGGGTCTTGTCATCCAAAGCAGCCAAGTGGAGTTTTCTGCCTTTTGTTCTCAATTCCCATGCAAGGCCTTGCTTGGAGAGTCCTGCCCTGAGATTCCTAAGAATGTCATCTGGTGACCCCAGCTCAGCCGTGTGCATCAGGGCTGGTTTGCAGGTCTGGGATTCTCCTGGGTTCAGTGGATGCAGGGAAGAATGATGTCTGATGCCTCCCTCCTGGTCCAAGAGGGACCCACACATCAAAGCGCTCCTTGCTGTGGCAACACTAGGGTTGCAGAAGCAGCCTGGATGCCTGTACTATTGCGTGTAAAAAAGGCATCTGCTTCCCGTGGAAATCAATTGTGAGGGCCCATTTAATGAGTTGCTTGCGTCTCCCTTCAGTGTGGTGGCTGGTATCTTGGTCTGCATCAGTTTTTACGGACATGTGCCTGGTTTTGCTGATCCCTCTTGGCCCACACAGCAGGGTTTAGGAAGGTGAAGGCAAGTTCCCTGGACCCAGACCAAAGGGTAGAGTCACCTCTCTCCTATCGCTCTTCCCTGCCCCCTCCCCAGGTACAGAGACTCCTGTCATACCTAAAATTCCACTATTGCTGATTCATTCTTTTGGGCTTGATCATCTTTGATCTTCTGTTTTTTCCTCCTCCTTCCTTTTACTTATTAGGTTTCTTTTAAATCTCAACTGAGATTGCATGCTTGTTATAACTAGACAAACAATCCAAAAGCATTCAAATAAGTCAATAATTTCTTCCCTGACTCCTTCCTTCTAACTTTTCCTCCAACCCCTGAGAAAAACAAAGCTAATTATCTGTTTTCTATCTTGCCGCAAACTTTTTCGTGCTCATAAACATGCACAAATAGGTACACACATTTGTAGATTTTTTTTTTTTTTGCTAAATTTGGATCATATTATGTACACTACCCTACAGCTTCCTTATTTTCCCTCCCTTATCGCACCAGAAATTCCTGCAGATATATGATTAGATCAACGCATCTTTTTTAATAGCTGTGTAATAATTCACAGTTTGGATTTACATCATAAATTCAACCATTCTTCTACTGATTGACATTTAGGGTGTGTCAGGGTATTGGTGTGTGTGTGCTTGACACTTCAAACAAAACAATACTGCATAAGCATGCTCATGTTTCTGTACTATTACTTTTATTTCTGTAAAATAGAAGTAGTTACCCTAAATTGAGATTGCTACATAAGAGGATATATGTGCTTTTATTATAATAGTTATTTCCAGATTAATCTCCAAAGAGCAACTAAGTCTTATAGGAATATGGAAATGCCTGTTTATACACACACACACTTGAATTGGATATTATCAGTCTTTTCTTATTTTTGTTACTCTGATGAAAAGTGGTATCTCACTGTTATTTTACTATGTATTTCTCTGAGCAGTAATGAATTTGTGTATCTTTTAATATATTTAATTATATTTTTCCCTTAATAATTTCTCTTAACATGCAATTATTCTTGAAAGGGGTAATGCTTTAATGCCTTGGACACAATTACTTGTGAGCTCAGAGTGAGGCTTTACAGGATGAATATTGCAATAGGAGTCAGGAATTTAAAAAAATTTCTTATTTCAAAATTTGTTAGGGATTTGGAATGTATAAATGCCAAGTATTCTGGTTGCAATGCTGTGCCATAGTTTTGCAAGATGTTAACATTGGGAGAAACGGAGTCACAGGAACATAGGATCTCTCTGTATTACTTCTTACAACTGTGTGTGAATGATAAAAAGTTTAATTAAAAAGTTTGTTAGAAGTCAGCTCTATCTGGTCTGATGATATTTGCCATCACTTTAAGGATTGTGTTTTTAACACAACTTTACAAAGGCTATTTAATTTAAGGTCATTTTTTTTTTTTTAAATAGAGCCTTCCTCGCACTGGCCAGAACTTTAGTTACTATATGTTGGATGATATTGTTCTCGTGGAGTAGTCATCTAGATATTCAGTTGAAGAGATGAAGGGGATTTGGTTTAGAATATGATCCTGGAAACTGGATTCCTATCTCTCAGCATATACAAAAATTAACTCCAGGTGGATCAATAACTTAAATGTAAGACCTGAAACCATAAAAATCCTAAAAGACAACCTAGGAAAAACTCTTCTGGACTAGGCAAAGAATTTATGGCTAAGACCCCAAAAGCAAATACGACAAAAACACAAATAGACAAATGGCTTAATTATACAAAAAAGCTTTTTCACAGCAAAAGAAATAATCAAAAGAGTAAATAGACAACCTACTTAATAGGAGAAAATATTTGCAAACTATGTGTCTGACAAAGGACTAATATCCAGAATCTACAAGGAAATCAACCAACTCAGCAAGAAAAAAAAAAAAAAGCAAATAACCCCATTAAAATGTAGGCAAATGACATGAACAGGCATTTTAAAAAAAGATATCCAAATGGTCAACAAACATATGAAAAAAATGCTCAACATTGCTAATCATCTGAGAAATGCAAGTTAAAACTACAAATGAGATACCATCTTACTCCAATTAGAATGGCTATTTTTAAAAAGTAAAAAATCCAATAGATGCTGGCACAGATGTGGTGAAAAGGGAACTCTTATACACTGTGGAGATAATTATAGAGATTTCCCAAAGAACTAAAAGTAGATTTACCATTTGATCCTGCAATCCCACCACTGGGGTCTACCCACAGGAAAATAAATCATTATATCAAGATGCTTGCGCTCATATGTTTATTGCAGCACAATTCACAATTGCAAAGATATGGAATCAACCAAAGTGTCCATCAATCAATGAGTGGTTAAAAAATGTGGTGTATATACACACCATGGAATACTATTCAGCCATAAGAAAGAATGAAATATTATCTTCTGTGGCAACTTGGATGGAACTGGAGGCCTTTATCCTAAGTGAAGTAACTCAGGAACAAAAAAATAAATTCCACACGTTCTCACTTATAAATGGGGGCTAAACTATGGCTTTGCAAGGACACACACAGTGGTATAATAGACACTGGAGACTCAAAAGGAGGGCTGGGAAGTGGTCAGGGATTATAAATTACCTATGAGGACAATATAAACTATTTGGATGATGGGTACACCAAAAGCCCAGACTTCACCATTATACAATATATACATGTAATGGAATTCAAGTTGTACCCCTTAAATCTATTAAAATAAAATTTAAAAAAGAATATGATTCTATCATTTGAAATTGCACTTCCCAGAAGACTTAGCACTAGGAAGAAGCAGTTTAGAGAATGGCTTCTTGGAGTCAGGTGGCCTTGAGTTTCAAGCCCACCGATCAGTTCCTTTTGGGTGGGGGGAATCTCTGGGCAATCGAACTTCTCTGAACAGACTAAAGAAGTTAATGCAATCGAGATAATCAACATGACGTTTTTGGCACAGTACCTGGCACGTAGTAAACACTCAATTAATAGTATCAATCATTTCTTTTCCCTGTCAGTTGGACATCACTTTCCTTTTCTAAGCTAGAGTAAAAATAAAGAGATAGCAACTCTTTTCCGAGTGTGAGTTGGGCCAACTCTGTATTTGCCAAAAAATTTATTTTATCTTATTTGTTCAATCAGGCAGGAATATCATTGTCCATGACCTTATTCCAATGGGAATACCATTTCTTTTTCACTAGACTACAATTGAATGATTCTTTCCCATCCTGAACACATTTAGTAGAATTTTGAATGCAGGTGTACCTTACCTTTATTTTCAAAAAATGCCATCTTGACAGAATCAACCTTTTGGGATATGCTGAGTCTGAGCATTCAGTTATCCATACTAGCAATTTGATTTCTGCAAATAAATTTTGGAGCCCTCATTTAATGACCGTGTGCTTGGTATCTTGTCTAAATATCCCCGCAGGCAATAGGGCTTGGCCGTCTGAGTCCCTGAGCCTCACAAGGTTGAGCAGGCATGCTGCAGGGAAATCAGCGTCCAAGTGCCAGGGCTTTGACCTCGCAAGCACAGTTTAGGTAGATGCTTTGGTGTCAGAGCAGTGACTCATCACTTCCATCTGTGAAATGCGAGAGTGACACAATTTTAAGAGCTGTTTCAGCTTTATCCTTCATCCACTTATTTGTTCACAAAGCACTCATCAAATAACTAATGTATATCAAGTCTTTTACTAAGGGCTAGGGACAGGAGTAATAGTGGTAGTAGAAGTATTAATAGAAACAGCAACCACAGTAGTGAAAATAGCTAGGAATTTTTTTTTTTTTTTTTTTTTTTTTTTGGTAATTGAACATCTCTCATGGACCAGACACTTTGCTGGGGACTTAATGGCTATTAGCTGATAACTTGCAGATACCCTCATTTTTGCAGAAGTCAGTCATTTCCTCTGGGAGCATATTTTACTATGGGATGTTATTATTTCTCATGTTGGGAAAGGGAGGAAGTGACAAGTTCAAGGACTGCTCTTCTGGAGTGATTGATGAACCGAGAAGCCAGAGGTGAGAGATTTGGGGATCTGACACCCCTGTCCCTGGAAGGTTAAGAAAGAGCGATTCACAGCTGGTGATGTCTGTAGTAATGCAAGCCCAGCTCAGAGAAAGGTGAGTGGTCCTCAGATTAATAATGACGGGGTTACTGCTTAGTTAAGGAAGGGTCAAAGTTATGTCAATAAGAGAGATTTAATTTCCTCTCATAAAACGATGACTGCGTTGCTCTGGGAGAAGCGAATGCTGGTTTTAGTGAGGGTGCCCACTTCTCAGGGAGTTACAGAGAAAATCTGCTAAAGGGAAGACAATTAGGGTCGGAGCACCCACCACATCCTCCTCTCTTTGGATCCAGTGCCACCTTTTCTCACTTGGAGCTGGCAAATTCAGCAGTTGGGAGTCTTAAGTTGATCCTAATGCGTGAGTAGGTTCCAAAGTGTGCATGCTATAAGAAGGTGAAAATACTGCCAGAGGGATTTTCTTCCTCTTGTTGGAGGGGTCTGGCTTCTCAGGAGAGCAGTGTGGGGGCACTGAGCTGGCAGGCTTTCCTGAGGAGCCCCCAGAAAAAAAGGCATTACAGATCAAGGGGGATCGTGGAAGGGGAGGGAAGGAATACAGTCATAGGGGGCACCAGCTTCCTGAAAGCTCAAGCCTTGGGGAGCTTCCTTACTTGGGGCGACCCTAGGGAACAGAGAAATTAAACTAAGTCACACAGGAGTTTGAGGTTGCTGTGAGCTAGGCTGACGCCACGGCACTCTAGCCTGGGCAACAGAGTAAGACTCTGTCTCAAAATAATAATAATAAAAAAAAAAAGACATTGAACTAAGTCACAACTTCTGGGCATCTTACACCGAACTGCTCTATAAAATGTACGTGACCTATCATTCATTCACCAACCATTTGATAAGCCCCTCCCATGGATCAAACACCGTGCTGAGTGCTGGAGATGGAGGCAAACAAAACCAGTTCTTGGTATCATGGGACTGTCATTTTAGTGAACAGAGAATAAACACACCTATAAATAAATAGGGAAATTGCAGATTGTGATAAATTCTAGGAAGCCAATTCTAGGAAATAAAGCAAGGGACGGCTTCCGAGAAGGTGTTCTTAGAAAGCTTCATCAAAGAGGAGTCATTTGGGTTGAGATCTGACAGGTGTGAAGGAGCCAGTGTGCCAAGCCTGGGGGCAGAGGGAGGAAAGGTGAGATGCTGAGGGTAGAAAGCTCTGGAACTTCAGAGCAGTGATTCTGAACTTGGCTGCATGTTAAAAATCTCCTAGGGAGCTTTGGAATTTACTGATGCCTGGTTTCTGTCCTCAAGAGATCGTAATCTCATGGGTCTGGTGCTTGGTCTGGGCATTGATGTATTTCAAAACCTCCGGAGGTGACTCTAAGGCACAGCTGGAGTTGGGGACCGTTGCCTTAGAGGAGCAGCAGGGAGGTGACTTGGTGAGGGCAGAAAGAGATCCAAGAAGCGGTGGACCCAGGAGGCAACTCCAGATCATTCAGGGCCCTGGAGGACATTATAAGGAGCTTGACTTTTATTTCATACAGTAGAATAAATTTACTCATTTCCACTGGAGCAGTATGTATGCGAGTGGAGCGTGTGTGTGTGCATGCACACACGTGTGTGCGTGCGTGCTGGCTGGGGAAGACCAGAAACAGGAAACCCAGAAGATAAGGACATCACCCACTCTCCAACCTTCCTGCTCGGGAGAGTGAAGGGATGACAGCTCTCCCTGGGGGAGCACGGCCCCTGGAGGTGTGGAAACTTCAGCTCACTGACGTTCAAATGACAGATTGGATTTCCTGATTTCTCCCCACTTAATCCGTTCATAAAAAGTGGAGGGACATGGCGTTTCCAAGTGACCAAGAGAGATTACTGAGGATTATCGGAGGCAAAGGAATGAGAATTTAGTCCCGAGAAAACAGAACAGATGGGGGCCCCTTGAATTCCCGGGGTGATGCCATCTCATCTAAAGCCACCGACACCCTCACCACGCGAAGGGTGGTCCCCTGACCCGAAGCACCAGCTCCGCGTGCAGCCTGCTAGACAGGCAGAGGGCGTGTCCCGCCGCCACTGCGCACCTGCAGCGTGACAAGATCGCCGGGCGATTCCTGTGCCCTTTGAAGTCGGGAGAGCTTGGCTTTACCTGTTCCCTGCCTTGGCGCTGCTCAGCCAACCCGGGCTCGTCCTCCCTGTTGCTGAGAAACTTCCAGAAGGAGAAGTTCTCTCCGTATGAGCATTTTCGAGTGTGTGTGAGAGAGAGGGAGGGGAGGAAGGAGGGAGGGAGGCAGAGGGCAAGAACAGTCACCATTTCTTTCCTCGCATACCACTTACTCTTGGTGTCTCTAGCTCGATTTTGTCTTTTTCCTTCTTCAACTGCCACGGGCTCCTTCCTGCTGCCTTCGTGACACCACTGTGTCCACAGGCCATGGACCAACAGTCTGAATCCAGTTGTCACCCTTCCCTTCCTTATCCTAGATCTCTTACCATCTTTCGGTCTCTGTGATTGCTCTGGCTGGCGGCAGGTGAGGCCTCAAACTCTCAGACTCCCCTGTGTTTTTCTCTGTGTTACGTGTTTTAGTCACCTCCTCCCACCCACTTGCCCCCTCTCTCCCTCCATCGCCTCCTTCCGCAGGTGCAGATATAAGACTTTGCCACGCCCTGCACACACACTGCCCTGGTCCGCGGCCCCCTGGCGTCTGGGCACAGGCTTGTTCCTCCCCACTCCACAGACGAGAGTGCCGAGGCCTGGGGAGACCACGCCACTTGCTCAAGGTCACGCAGCAGTGACGAGGGGCCCGGGACTGAACCAAGATCTGTCAGGTTCCAAAGCCTGTGCTCTTAGTAATGCAGAAATACTGCTCTCTGCATGAACAATTTTATTGATTTTTCTACGGGATGTGCTCATTCCTTCTTCTGAACCTCTCCATGGCATTCTGTATATGTGGCAGGATAATATTTATAAGATGTTAACCATTGGTTCTATCCTTATTTTCTCTCCTCTCCACTTCTTAAAATTAAGAGAGAGAAAGGGGGAGAGAGAGAGAGACTGCCCTAGTCCTGTGCTTAACGCCATCGGGTGGGAACCAGACGTAACCTGCCAGTCTTTGGGTTTTGTGCTTGAAAAGCCTGAGCTCCTGGTGGCAGGGGTGGGGTAGGAGCTTCGGGTGGGGCTCTCTGACCAGGGTCTGCAGAACCAGGGAGGATGGTCGATGCATCGTGCCCTGCCCTGGGCTGGGTCAGGGACAGGAGAGGAGCAGTGATGAGAGAGACTTTGACTCTCAATAGAGCTGCAATTTGGGGGGCCAGAGACCTTCAACAGGTCTGGTGGTCCATCTGAGTAGTTGGGACCAGAGACAGCTTTTTCAGGGTTCCCACTGCTCCTCGGTGCACGGTAACGACAAAGAGAGAGCCACTGGATATGGACAGCAATGTGAGGTTTCTTAGCAGCAGCCTCCACGGACTGACAACCGAGGGTCTGAGCAGATGATGGATGAACCAGATGGTACTTGCCTGGTCAAGAATCTTAAGTGGCCGATTGCTCCGGACTCTCAGCCGTGCCTTGACATCCAGAACTCAGACACATCTCAGGAGCAAGGTTAAGATTCTGCCATTCGGGAAGAATGGGAACTCAAAATAAAAATGTAGTTGAGTTTGCAAGAAAATGATTCTATGTCTTTGTAACGGAGCTGGAGGCCAAGAGTGGTACCCGTCACCAGCCTTCTCGAGAGACTGTTGCCGTCTTTTCCCGGCCTCGTATCTCGCCAGGTTCTGGGATCTGCAGGTCCGCCAAGCCTGCCCCCTGGGTCCAGGCTCCTTGGAGAACAACTCGGGGTCTCCCCAGAGCCCTCCTCTCCGCCTCACTTCAGGGCACCGCACAGACCTCCCTGCTTCCCCAGGGAAGGCGGGGCCTCCCCCCTGCATAATTGGGACAATGCGCAGGGAAATTAAAAAGGTCATTAATCACCGCGGAGCCAAAGGCAGCTCTCCAGGACCTATTCTTCATGATGATTAATGGCAGGCGGCTCCTCCCCACTCCCCGATTCATTTTCCTGCCACTGTTCACTCACTTTCCCTGGCTGTGTCCTCTTCGTCCCTGTCCGAGGGAAACAGTGTTTCCAGGAACCACTGACACAGTGTCAGGTCTTTCCTGGCTGCCTTTCCGGCCACCAGGTTTGGTGCAGACTGCCAAATATGCTCTCTGGACCAGAGTGAGGCTGCATGCATGTAATGTCTCTCTGCATCTTTTAATATTACTTGTATTACTCTGATGTGTATTATTGATGCCCTTCAGTGCCCTTGGAGTTCTTAATCACCAGGAAGGACCAAGGATGGATCGATAGGATCTCACTGATCTCTGCTAATAGTGATGACGGTGATCTTGCTCATGATGAGGGACATGCATTGGGTGCTAGTGCCAACTGCTTTGGGAGTGAAATGGATTATTCCATTTAAATGCTACAATGACCCTGGGAGGTATGCATGACACACTCAGAGAGGGAGAGTAACGAGCTCAAAGTCACACAGCTAGTAAACAGCAGAGGAGGAAATCAAACCCAATCCCATTTGATGCCAAGGCCTGTGCTCTTCAGAAGACTTGGACAGCTGGACATGCCAGCTGCCTTTCTGCCTTTTCTGGGGATCACAAGGAGCCGTATGCCCCCCCTCCCCTTTTCCCAACTCCCAGATGGGGCTGCCCTTCCATGGCAGTATGAGCCAAGTTCAGGTCACGCTTGAACTGCCTCCTCTTCTCCTTTTGTTTGCCAATTAGCCTCCCACCTGGCTCACTGCTGCTTAAGATAAGCGACTCCCTCTCCCTCTGACGCCTGGAGCCCAGAGTCTCACTCCGACCAGCCCCCAATCAGGAGACGTTTGATTTCCTGGAGATAACTATACCGTGGGGGATTCGAGTGAATTTTTGAAGAGAGAGCAGAACCTACAAACTTAAAGCACGCCGAAGTGTTTTATGAGGCTTGCAGAAATGAAGGAGCATTACTCAGCCTCACGCGGAATCGCACGGAGGGTTGGAAAGCATTGCAAGACCAAGATGGGATCGCGGCTCTGCTATTGACTCACCAGGTGGCCTGGGAGAAGTCACTCACCTGTAGACCAGCTTCCTTAGGCAAATTAGAGGGTGAGACTAGAGTCTGAAAGTTTAAAGGTGGAACTAAGGATCTAGGATGGGGGCAAAATCTGCACAAGAGAAAAGATGCTTGGAGGAGGAACTCGGAAGAAAGGGGCAAGGCTTTCATCTGTGGGTCAGCGTGGCTGGCTCAGCAGCCTCAGCAGGTGGCTGTGTGACAGTGTGAGGATGGAAATACAGTGAGAATCATAGAACATCACTGATATTAATGAGTGTATTAGGGAACACGTAATCAATAATTATGTGCCAATCTTTATCATCAGCCTGTGCAATAGCTACCACTGGCATCCCCAAATCACAGACAAGGACACTGGGGTGCTGAAGAGGTAGGTCCTTTGTCCCAGACCACCCAGGGAGTGGCGGGCCAAGCTAGACCTTGACCCATGTCCTTCTGGCTCTAGAGTGAGAGCTCTTTGTCACAATACTCGGCTGGGAGTCATCACGGTGTCCTGGATTCTGTATCTGGTGGCCTGGCGGGGTCCTGGTTGCCTGTGCGCAGAGGAGTTTGTCTATATCCATAGCCTGCTGCCTTTGTTTATCGGCTCAGAACACCTGTCCACCCGAGCACCCGGAACCAGCGACATAATTTTGTGTGGCTCAGTGACAAGTGAAAATACATGGCTGCTTGTGTATGAATTATTAAAAAATTTAAGATGGTGACAGCTGAGTGTCCAACCAAGCACAGAACACTTCTCTGCATGGGGCCCTGCTGCACACCCACACAGCAGACCCTGTGAGCACCAAAGTGCACCCCTAGACCCAGAATGTTCTTCCCCAAAGGTGGGGCTGTCTCCTCCGTACCCGCAGTTACTCTCTGGGTCTTGCCTGGAATGGCTGGATCACTTCCTCCCTTTGTGGTCCTCACACCTCTGACCTGGGCTCGCTGCCCCTACTTGATCTTGGTGTTTGCCAGATGCATTAAAAAAAAAGGGCTGTCAAATGTCTGTTCTCCATGGGCCAATAGAATAAATTACTCTCCCTTCACGCCCATGACTTTCCCTGGGGCTTGGGGCTAAAGAGACTTGGCCTTGTCTGGACGAAGCCTTGACCGCCCATTCCGAACCCACCAGGAAGAAATGCTCCGGAGCATGAGCAAGTGCTAAAGGCTTCCTCTAATTAGCTGTCTGATGGCTAACAAGGGATTTCACTGGGCAGAGCCTTCTGGTGGTTGGTGCGTAATTACCATGGAAACCTTCCCGCCACACTCCGCTACCTCCCCCGGCCCCCTTCCCGGGGGGAGCAGACGCCGCGCTGCAAAGGCGGCATCTGGGCTATCGACATTGTTTGTAGGAGAAATAAATGGACAATTAGAAGCAAGACAGGTTGAATCCTTGTTGGAGCGAAGTTTTACCTACATTCATCCTGGGGTCTAATTGACGCCCTTGTCCCCGCTTGAGAGGAAATCACTGGGAGGTGATGAATTCAGTTTGGATGGATCCCCTTTTGCCAAGCTCAAGGACAGGGAAAAATGCCTAATGAGGAGCCAGACTTTGCTGCCTTTTAGAGATAGCTGCTGGCTTTGTCAGGTGTGAAGACTTTTATTTCCTTCTCCATTTTTATACACAAATACGGATTTATTCTATCCACCAGCAGAGTGAAACCCTACTCTCCCTCTATAAGTGGGGTCCAAATATTTCATCTTGTAAAAGGCAGGGGCACCTTCTTGGGAAGGTTACTAAAGGAGAACAGGGCCTGGGTGACTCGTGAGAGCTGTGTGATTCAGGCTAGGCTAGGTTTTGCTGTCGTGAGAAGTAAACCCTAAAATTTCAGCTGGCTGAACACTGTGCAGGCCATTGAACGGGGCATGAGAAGTTCAGTTGTGGCCAGGCAGCCATTCGATGTCACGTGACTGTGCCACCCAAAATGCACGGCCCCCAAGGTGCAGTAGGATGGAAGAGAAGGATGGAGGATGTCCCATGCTGGCCCTTGGTGACCACAGGCCAGATGGGACACAGAGAATTGCCACTCACAGTGCATTGGGCTGTGGCCTCCAACCTAACCACAGTGAGGCTGGGAAGTGCAGGGCGAGTATGGAATTTTGGTGGCACCCTCTGTGCCTGCCCCAGGAGCCAACTGTATTAAATCTGCATTTGCACCACCGTGGTGCTCTGATCTGTGGGCCCTTACTAAGTGGCAGGTACCAGGGCGGTGGGGGAAGCAGGAGAGGTGCTCCAGGAGACGGACTAACAAGCCCACACACAGATCGACGAGGAAAGACCAGACTGCAATAAATACTGCACATAAATAGAACAGGTTGATGGCGTCTAGGGAGCGCTAAGTCAGATTCGGTAGGCAGAGAGGTCACTGTGGAGGGAAGGTGGCTTAAAGCTGAGACCTGAATGCCAAGAGAGATCCAGGCATGTAGGAAGCTGGGGGAGAGGAAACAACAGGGGATCAGTGAGTGAGAAAGAGTGTAGTGTGAAATGAGCTTGTGTGTGCATGCGTGTGTTATGAGAGAAAACACAGTTCTTACTGGGGGTGGTGATACAATGTTTGAAAACTACCGTAAGAAATGTTTTACTTCGTAATCCAGCACACACACAGAATTGCAACAAAGCTTGGCCATAGCAATACTTACTCTCACTCTGTGCGGTTCACTCCGCTCCGCTCTGCGCCATTCCTGAATCAGTCAGCATAGGTTGGATTATGCTGCGGTAACAAATACCCCTCAGAACTCAGTGGCTGAACACCATGCGAGTCTTTTTCTCACGCGTGCCACAAATGCAGCAAGAGTAGGAGGAGGACGGAGGTCTGCTGGTTGAAGTAACTCGGGACCAAAGGTTGACAGGGCTCCACCTTGACATGTGCTTCCGCAGTCGTTTTAGCAGGAGAAAGAGAACTCGATAAATCCCACAGAGGTTCTTAAAAAATTTCCCCTTGGAAGTGACATGTAAGAGTTCTGTGCATATTTTACTCGTCCATGCAAGTCACCTGGCCATGCCTCCTTTATAGGGGACAGGGAGTGCGATTCTATTACCGCCTTGGAAGTCTGGAGACCAGACATAATTTGGTGAACAGCATGAATGACTAACATCTTTCCATTTCATTCCATTTTATGACCCTCTGGTTGTCTGGAAAAACACCATGTCAGGCCCGATGCTAGGTGTTGCAAACAAGAAGGCAGGTAGTATTCTGGTTGGCCCTCTCAGATCTCACGAATAGTGGAAGATCCAGCTAGGCACTTACGAGCTTGGTTGCTGCCAGCCATAGATGGTGGTGATGGAGGATTCAGGGTCTGGCACGGGGAGAGGGAAACCCTCCCCCACCACAGTGGGTGGAGGGTGCTGTCTCCTTCATTGGAGGGAAATAAAGCCAGGACAGAGATCTCACTCACCTCGCGATTGTCTCTGTTTGTGTCTGAAAGCCTTGCTCTGATATCACTTCCCTTAATAGAATGGTTCTTATCCCTGGATGCACTTTGCAATAATTTGGAAGCTTTTAAAAAATGCTGATGCCCAGGCCTACCCCACACTAATTGAATTAGAATCTATCTGGCTGGGGCCTGAGCTTTAATATTTTTTACAAAGCTCCCCAAGTGATCCTGAGGCAGCAGAGGTTGGGAACTACTGATTTTCATCAGTTAAAATTTTTTTTAAATTTTTATTATATATTGACAAATTATGGTTTTATGTATTTATAGGGTACCGAGTTGTATTATGATTTTTGACTACAATGTGGAATCATTAAATTAAGCCAATTAATATGTCAATTACTTCAAATACTTAACATTTTTTGATGAGAACATTAGAAAGTTATTCTCTTAGCAATATTGAAATACACAGTATTTTATTATTAGCTTTATTCAGCATATTGTATTAATGATCCAAAAAATCAAACTTATCTCTCCTCTCTGACTGTGTCTTTGTATCCTTTGACTTCACTTCCCCATTCTCCCACCCTCCAGCCTCTGTAACCACCCTTCTACTCTTTACTTCTATGAGTTCAATTGTTTTAGATTCTACATATAAGAAAGAACATGCGGTATTTGTTTCTGCGTTTGGCTTACTTCGCTTAGCATAATGTTCTCCAATTCCATCCACGTTGTCACAAATGACAGAATCCCTTTCTTTTTAAAGGGTGAATAATATTTCATCGTGTATATATATCACATTTTTTTGGTCCATTCATCCCTTTTTGGACACTCAGGTTGATTCCACAACTTGGCTATTGTGCACAGTGCTGCAACAAACATGGGAGTTTTTAATAACAATCACACTACCAGGTTTCATTTAAAGAAGTGGTCACAAATGGAGCCCTTTTGGGGACTGTGAACAGAAAGGCTGACCAATCCCTGCATCCATGCCGCCTTATTTGGCCCTGCTCTGCCGCCAGGATTCACACGCGCTATTGCACAGAGAATGGCAATGTGTCCCCTCCCCAGAAAGCCTTTTCCTGCTTCCTGGCTATTGTTTATTGGGTCCCCACCTACATCTTCGGAACCAGACTGTGTCCCCTGTACTCCCACCCTGGCTTCCCTGGCTTCTGTCTCAGGCGTCCAGCAGGAGAGAGGGCAGCAGGAATATGGGGGCAGTTGTGAGAGCATCAGCTGGGGGGAGAGAAACCAAAGGGTCGAGAGAGGGGAGAGAGGAGTTTAGAAAGGCCTCGCAAAAGAGAAGTCATCACATGGGAATTTTGAAGAGTGAATTCATTCATTCCCTCACTTATTCATTCACTCATTCATCCATTCATTCATTCATTCACTCACTCATTCATCCATTCATTCATTCACTCATTTACTGACTGGTGCCTGCAGGGACTAAGCGAGGCCACTTTTGCCCTCCAGGGACATATGCCCAAGCAGGGGGTGGGCACAAACTGACTCACAGGCACAAAGCAGAATAGGACACAGTAAACGTCTTCAGAAATGTGCAAAGAACTTTGCAGGCTCTGGAAAGGAAAAAGGGAAAAGGAAATTCCGTGTGAGCCAGGGGTGTCCAAGAAAGCCTAAGGTGGAAGTGGAATTTGACCTGAACCTCAGAAAATGGGGATTAATATTAATGTTATGTTAGTGTTAACATTAGGATTGTATTTTGAGATATTTTATCAGGCAAGATATTTTATCAGACATATGTGTGGTGAAAAAATGTAGACACAGAGAAGCAAAATAAAAACAGGAAAATTGCCCCCAAACTATGAATATTTTGACATCTATATATCTACCTCCTTACCTGTCTATAAAATATGGCCATACTAAGGCTATTCTTTTATAATCTACTTTTTATTTTATAATATAGTAATCAATTCTATATCAATAAATGCAGCTGTGCATTACCATTTTAAACAAGTGAGTCATATTCTGTTGTATGAATATACTTTACTTTCTTTCATTAGGTCTCTGTTGTTGGATTTATATTGCTTACATTTTTTTTTTTATCATCATAAACACCAGTTTGATTAAAATCTTTGCACAGGAATCTTTGTGCAGTTGTTTCCTTAGGGAAAATTGAGTGTGTTTTCAATGCTAGGGAGTTGTTTTGAAATGAAGGATGTTCTTGTCAAAGAGGCAGAGCAAGTCAAGGGATAGGATCGGGGGTGCACCGGGCAGGGCTGAGAAGCCACAGCTGAAGACGAGGAGGACAAGTGACAGTGACTGCAGGTCTGCTGTGGGCCAGGCAGGGTGCTAGGAGTTTTCACCTACAGTGACTTGGGTCATCTTAAGAACCATTTAGGGAGGATTTGGCCGTGCCCATTTTACGGATGAGAAAACAAGCACAGAGAGGTTGAGTCACCTGCTCAGAGTTACACACAAGTAGCTGAGTGGAGAGTGGCTCTTAACACATTGGACACCAAGCTCAGGTTCTGTTTGCTACACTGTGAATGTTGTAAGTGGTGTTCAAGGTTATCACGCTGGTCATTTTAATAATAACGTTTTTTTTCTTTGTGCCTGGACATCCTTACTTAGGTAGCTGTGAGGAAAGAGCTGTAGCACAGGCTCTCCTGTCTTCGGTCTGGCCCTGACCATGGCGCGAGCCCACAAGCCTTTCTTCTCTTCTCATCGGGATGGGTGATGTCAGCAAAACTTCTTGCTTGGAAACATATTGTTTTGAACTTGGCAACCTGTAAGCTGGGTTGCCATGGTTACCAGAGAGCCCTGGGGAATGATGCACACAAAGGGTGGGCTGGAAATACAATCAAGCCCTCCCCCTCCAGCCTCCACCTGAGCTGGTGACAGTCTTTGACAGACCCTCGTGTGCCCGGGGAACCCCACTCCACAGCATCCGTGCACAAGTAGGCTGACAAAAGACCCCAGTGTTTGCAGTGTTTGATAACAACTAATATTTATTGAGCATCGTGGTAAAGCACGTCATGTGAACTATCTTATTTAATCCTCCCGAAACCCTGTGTGATATATGGTTCCCATTTTCTGGTGAGGACACAGAGTCACAGACAAGCTAAAGGACCTGCTCCAATGTCACAGAGCAGGCAAGTGGCAGACTGGCTCCAGAGCCAGTGCTCCCAAACAGCCTACCCTGTCTAGGGCCACAATCTTCATGGCAAGTCACAGCAGACGGCATCTCCAGGTAACTCGCTCCTAAAGATTCCGAGAGAGGAATATGAGTTCCTGGAAGGGCCACAAAAGGCTTTAGGCAAGAGAGAGGCAGGACAGTGGCAGGGATGTCTTCAAACCACAGCCTGGCAGATGAAGAGAGGGAATAAGAAGAAGTCCAAATTCAAATGTCTCCAGGCATTCAAGCGATTATGCCTTAAGGTCACTGTGAACATCCTGGCAGGGACCGGAGGGTGGCAGAGTTGAAAATGTCATTGTTTCCCTATAGAATTTGCCTGTTTCTTTTTTAATATGAAGGTCCTCAACCATACCCAGGACAGGGCCCAGGCAGGAAACAAACGAGTAAAATGGGCTGGAGTGAAATAAGGGAAGGTGACAGACTGGGGTCAGACTGGCTGTAGTGGGGGGACAGAACAGGGGGAGGTGGGGGGCACGGCTCTGCCTTCGCAGGCAGCCGGGACTCTCCACCCAGCCGTACCCCCAGAGTTGTCAGACCTGATTATTGCAGAATATGGGGATCCAGATGCTTCTTTGAATCTCCTTTGATTTTTGTTTTATCGTATATTTTTGGCTTCCAAGTCTCTTTTTTTAAGTTTTATTCTTAATTGACAAATAATAATTACGTATATTTCCGGGGTACAATGTGATGTTTCGATCCCCACGTACACATTGTGGAGTGATCCAATCAGGCTATTTAACATATCCATCACCTCAAATATTTATCATTTCTCTGTGATGAGAACATTTACAATCCTCTCTTTTAGCTATTTGGAAAGATACAATGAATTGTTATTAACTAGTCACCATGCATTGCAATAAATCAGCAGCACTCACGCCTCCTGTATCTCCTGATTTTTTGATGTTAACAATCTCCCAACAAAAATGTAAGCACTATGCAGGCAAAATAAAATAATTCTATGGGTTAGGCTCGAGCTCTGGGGCATCTGTCTGCGATCTCTGCTTTGAACCTTAACTCATGTTTAAACATTCAGTTGGGTGAACATTGACAGAGAGTCTTCTGTGTGCCAGGCTCTGTGCTGGGCTCTAGGTTTTTAGTGCTTATAACTGGGAGTCTAACATGATATTTTTCCAACTGAGGAGTATGATCAATTAGTGCAGCTTGAAATCCATTTAGCAGATGGGGCAAGCAGCATTTTAAAATAATATAAAATAAAATAGAATATTACCGAGGATAGCAAAACGCATCACTGCATGCATTAAAGGTAGGTGCTGATGTGCAGAGCATTTGTTAGTATTATATGTACTACAGGTCTTGGACAAAAAGTTTGAGAATTGGTTTAAGAGAGATTATTTGACAGGGAAAAGAAGAGCACTGAAATGTTCCATTTCTGTAGAACGCTGGTGAGTGGGTTTTGTTTTCTATTACAGAGTGGTTAGGATCCTGAGCTCTGCCGCTTACTAGCTGTGTGCCCTTGGGAAAATTGCTTAACCTCTCTGTGCCTCTATTTCCTCATCTATACAATAGGGTGGAATGATTAAATGAGTTAATACATGAAAAATACTTAGAACAGTGCCTGGCACATGAGACGTTCTCCATGGCTGTAATTGTCATTGCTGATGCTCTTCATATAGTCCTGCATTCGAAAGTATTCCTTGATAAAGTGCTTGAGACAGAACGGTTTCTTTACTTCTTATGAATAATAAAATCTCCTAAGTTATTACACAATGATCAGGCCTTATTTTTGTATATCCTAAGTAGTCTGGAATTTTCAGCAGTAGGATCTAGAGGCGGATCTTTAATTATGATAGAATTCCTATGGTTTTCTTGTATGGTGGGGAATGCTCTTCAGGCCCTCCCCACACTTGAGGCCATCAGTCTTCTGTCATCACTGCTAGATGACAGAGATTTCTAGGTCCCCACATCCAGGCTCAGCTGAAGCTTTCTGAGCACCTACGGCCCAGCAGGCATTCTTCCAGGCCCTCATCCTCCTCCCAACCTGCCTGCGAGGAAACATTCTTCCTGTTTACAGATGGAGAGACAGTAGCATGGAAAGGCAAAGTGAGGTGATCAGGGCTTGACAACAGAGGACACACAAGCAAAGCCATGGAAGTGCCAGGTGTGTGGCTTGGGCCCAGGAATGTGGCCATGAATGAGTGCAGCCTGCATGGGGCCCAAGTGGCCAAAAATACAGTCTGGAGCCAGGATCTGGGGGGTTAGATCTGTGGGCAATGGGAGCCCTTGGGTATCTTTGGCTGTGTCTCTACGGCATCCTAATTCTTCTAGCAAGGCTAATTCCAACACGGTCTACTCAGTAATGCCTTGTTTGATTAACTCTGATTTCTCTGTATTTGATGAACCAGTCTCCTCATTCCCCAATGATAAGAGAGTTTACTGAGTTACTTTTGGAAATTCAAATTCTATTCTCCATTTAGCTGCAAGGATCCACAGGGAGATAGCTTTATGTAACATTGTCACAAAACCACTTGGGTATCTTAATTTTCTCACTTCCTCAATGAATTAAAAAAAAAAGCCAAAAAAAATCATAAGAGCCGGAAGCTGGAAAGCAGCAGGAAGTTGTATTAAGGATGACTATAAAGGTAGCGTCTGGGTTTCGAGTGCTAGGTATGTGTCGGGCTGAGTGCTTTGCCTACATTGTCCCTTCAAGCCTCAACGTGTGACCCTGGAGGGAGTCGTCGTTTCCATTTTACAGATGAAGAAACTAGTCTGCAGAGGTGAAGAAATTGACCAGAGGTGGCAGGGTTAGCAGGTGGCAAAGACAGGATTTGGACACAGAGCGGTCTGGTTCCTGGGCTCCTCCTGCTGCTGGGAGAAGGTGCTCTCAGCTTGCACGCGGGGCACTCCCCTCTGTAACTTGGGACAAATTCCTTCCCTGCAAATGTGGAGATAGGAACGATCTTCAGTCCCATCTCCCCTTTATTTCCTTGTGGTTGAAATAGATCAGATGCATGGCATCCAAGAGAGAGGAAAACAATTAGACTCCCCACCCTCAGTCCAGAGGTGGAAAATAGTTCTGAGATCAACCAATGGCAACATCCAGAATCAATAGAGACGAGGGCTTGGGCGGATTAGCAATGGACTGGTCATGTCTGTTGTGAGCATCGGAAGTGCAGTGATAACAAGGGCATTCCACATTTGCCATCCCTGCTCTGGTCTTTTTTTCACATGAATCCACATTATTTTTAAAAGCACAAATAAACACCCACACATATATATTGTAGACATATGTTATTTTTTCCTACTTAGAATCTATCTTCCTTCTTCTGGTAAAATGACACAACCACAACAAAACAGACAATATAAAACCATAAAAAAGTAAAGCGTGTGCACGCACACATGCATGCACACACACACTGGCTTTTCTGTGGGGAGCGATCCTACCCCCTTCACCAGTAATAAGCACGTGACACGTGAATGAGCAGGTCTGGCCAACCAGAGATCCAATCACTCATCCTCTGGCTCAGTGGTTGGTTCAGGGAATCACACTTGACTCAAATCAGGTAAGGGATGCTCAAGGCTGGAATGAAGAACTCACTTTAGCAGCTGAATCTAGTCTAGCTAATCTAGAGCTAATCTACTCTAGAGCTAGCTTTACTGTAGGAAGTTCCAGGTGCATGAGCCTGTATGTTTTGCATAAACCAATTTGAGTTGTGTTTCTGACACTTGGGACAAAAGTACAATTAATGACTTTTGTTCCAAGACCCTTTGGTGATTTCCCATGCAATGGATTGAATGTTTGAGTCCCCTGCATGCCCAAATTCATATGCTGAAATCCTAACCCCCACGATGATGGCACTGGGAGGTGGGGCCTTTGGGAGATAGTTTACGTCATGAGCATGGAGCCCTCAAGAATGGGATTAGGACCCTAGAGAGCTGCCTCAACCTCTTTCCACCACGCGACGATACAACGGCCGTCTGCAACCTGGAAGAGGCCCTCACCTGAACCCCACCATGCTGGCACCTGACCTGGGACTTCCAGCCTCCAGAGATGTGAGAAATAGATTTCGGTTGTTTATGCCACCCAGTCTATGATACTTTGTTACAGCAGCCTGAATTGACCAAGGAACCCCATAACCCACCTTCCCCTTTTCATCTTCGGCTGTTCTTCGCTGTACTCCAGGTGCCATGAACTTTATGCTCGTTGTAGTAAACGACTCGCCATTTCTTAAGTGCATGGTGCCCTTTCCTGCCTCTCCTGCCAATTTACCGTCCTCACATCAGCAAAGCCAATCTTATCTGTTTAACCCACTGCCTCTTAAGACCTTTTCATAGGTAACCATTGTCCATTGGATCAATTTCACAACCCTTAGTATGGTGTATATTGTGTAGTATTCTCTGGCATATATTAAATAAAAACCAGCTAATAGTTAATATTATTGAGCTCATGCTATATATCAGCTTCTGTCCTAAGTACTTCACCTGCATTAAGTCATGTAACTGGCACAACAGCCCTCCGAGGTAGGCTGTGCTGAGCACCATTTAACCAGGTGGGGACAGGGGTGACACCAAATGGGTGAGCGATTTCCTGGGGACACTCTGGCTACAACGTCTGAGCTCTTAGCATTAGGCTGCGTGGCTCATCTGTCTAGATTCAACTTCCTCCTCACCCAGGATGCTCCAGGCACCCTTCTTCTTTTTTGGCTCCTGTTCTTAGTGTTATAAAGGGTTAAGAGAATTTGCAACTCTTTCATAGAGCAGCAAAGGCCACAGAGCATACCATGATAATTGGGCTTGTTTTGTGGGGAGGAAACGCCTGTCTTGGTGTCAGGGCACCGTGTAAAAATCTGTTTTTATTCCACATAAATTAGTCTTTGTGCTCACCCAGGGCTGGCGGTAGCCTGGTGGCTGAAAGGGGCTTGGCATTAACTCTGCCCACAGAGATCACTCATTAGTATAAGCAGGGCCCTGTCTGCATTTTCTCTTGTCTCTTTTCCCAGAGCAGAGAAGAACACAGGGTCTAATTGGGAAGCAGATTGCAGAGCAAACGCGCATGGGCTTTTTCTTCCAAATACTTCTCTTTAACCCTGTCTATACTAGCAGGGCAGGCGCAGATTCACTGGGCCTGAATGCCAGAGACTTAGAAAGATGTATTCATCAACTCTTGGAAAACGAAATTCAGAGAATCTTAATAATAGAGAGCTGTTGAGTCATGGATGCCCAGAACTATGAGATCTTAGAATTTCACCTTCTTGGAATCCTAGAAATAAAGATGCAGCCAGGTTCTAGGAGCACAACTGCCCTCCACATTATCTGCATTTCAGCTGGTTTGAACTTTCCCCATTTCCTCAAATGGGCCTCTGCCCACCTCCCTCCAACAGCGTCTGTTGCCATTCCCTCCTTGCCTGGCTAATTTATAACCTCCTTCCTGTCTCAGCTGAAACAGCTCTTGCATACAGACTGCCTTTCCTCCACTTAGACTAAGATGGGCCCCGAGGAGATGAAAACAGAGCCCCTCATCGTCCCTCCCCATTCTCCTCTCCACTGGACTCAATGTCTTCCTCCCCAGATGATTTACAAGGTCCTCAAATGGGATCCTAGTGCTTTTGTTCCCCACTGAATCCCCCGTGCTGGGCACACACCTGACACAGAAGAGGTAATAAGTATGCATTTGTTGAAAGAATGGAAGGATGAATGGGTTCCACGTCCATGGATTCAACCAGCTGTAGATTAAAAATATTTGAAAAACAAATTATATCTGCTCTGAACATGTACAGAATTTTTTCTCATTATTATTCCCTAAACAATACAGTATAGTAACTATTTAATAGCATTTACATTGTATCAGGTATTATAAGTAATCTAGACATAATTTAATGTATATGGGAGGCTGTGCATAGGTTATATGCAAATGCTACAACATTTTATATCAAGGACTTGAGCATCTGTGAATTTTCATATCACCAGGAGGTCCTGGAACCAATCTCCTCATGGATACCAAGGGATGACTCTGTGTGTGTGTGTATGTGTGTATATACAGTTGACCCTTTAACAAAATGAGTTTGAACTGTGTGGGTCCACCTTTATGTGGATTGTTTTCAGTAAACATATTGGGAAATTTTTTGGAGATTTGTGACAATTTCAGAAAAACTTGCAAACAGACCATATAGCCTAGAAATAAAAAAAAAATTAAAATAAAGTTAGGTATGTCATAATTCATAAAATACATGTAGATTCTAAAATACATGTCCATACTATCATTTATGAGCATAAAATATACACAAATTTATTATAAAATTTATTAAAACTTACACACACACTTACAGACCATCTATGGCACCATTCCAAGCAAAGAGAAATATAAACAAACATAAAGATGCAGTATTAAATTGTAACTGCATAATATTAGCTATAGTAAATACCATCCTACAGTAGTAATCTCGTAGCCACCTCCTGTTGGTATTGCAGGGATCTCAAGTGTTGCCAATGTCCACTTAAAATGCCGTATGATGCTAATCATCTCTGTGTGAGCAGTTCATCTCTCCAGTAAATTGCTTATCACAGTAAAAATTGATCTCTCACACTTCTTGCATATTTTTCATTATGTATAGTACAATACCATAAACCTTGATTAACACCATGGGACTCAAACAAAGTGCCACTAGTGATGCTGGAAATGCTCCCAAGAAACAGAGAAAAGTCATGACATTACAAGAAAAAGTTGAATTGTTTGACATACACTGTAGAGTGAGGTCTGCAGCTGCAGTTGCCCACCATTTCAAGCAGACAATTCATCTTGTAAACAGACTACTTAGAGTATTGATAAATGTAGCACAGTACTCTATATGTATTTTCTCTTCCTTATGATTTTCTTTATAACATTTTCTTTTCTTTAGCTTACTTCATTGTAAGAATGCAGAATATAATACATACAAAATGTGTGTTAACTGAATGTTCATGTTATTGGTTAGGCTTTTGGTCAACAGTAGGCTACTAGTATTAATAGTTAAGCTTTTGGGGAGTCAAAATTTATATGTGTATTTTTGACTGCATTGGCGAGTCAGTGCTCCTAACCTTTGTGTTATTTAAAGGTTAACTGTGTGTGTACATCTATTTGTACATGTAGTCTTATGCAATTGCTTTTTAAATCAGTTAAGAGAAGAAAAGAGATTAAAAATTAAAATATATTGTCTTTCATAATTATCTACATAATTATCTCTATGTACACTTTTTGTCTTATGATGTGGCTTTAAGTTACTGTCTGATGTAATTTTCTTTCAGCCTGAAGGACTTCCTTTAATATTTCTTGTAAGGCAGGTCTGCTAGCAACAAATTCTCTCTGTTTTTGTTTATCTGAGAATATTTTTATTTCATCTTAATTTTTGAAAGATAGTTTAGCTGGATATAGAAATCTTGGTTGACACATGTGTGCATTTGTGTATGTTTCATTTTTAGTACTTTGGAACATGTTGTACCATTGCTTTCTGGCCTTTATTGTTCAAATGAGAAATAAGCTGTTAATCTTATTGTGATTTCTTTGTATATGAAGAGTTCTTTTTCTATTTTTGCTTTCAAAATTTTCTTTGGATTTCTTTTTTCTTGGGTCTCAACATTTTAACTATAATGTGTCTAGTTGTAGATTTCTTTGCAGTTATCCAACTTGGAGTTCATTGAACTTCTTAGATGGTTAGATTAATGTTTTTCATCAAATTTGGGAAGTTGTCAGGCATTGTTTTTCAAATATCATTTCTTGACCTTAAATTTCTCCTCTCCTTCTTCCCTCATTATGTACATGTTGGTGTACTGAATGGTGTTCTACATTACTCTGAGGCTCTATTCATTTTTTTCTTTAATTCTCTTTCTCTCTGTTATTCAGAATGCATGATCTCCATTGATCTTTCTTCAAGTTTGCTGACTCTTCTGCCTGCTCAATTCAGTTAAGCCCTCTAGTAGATTTTTTTATTTCAGTTGTTGTATTTTTTAACTCTAGAATTTCCATTTGGTTCCTTTAAGTATTTCTATCTCTGCTTGATGAAACAATGTTTTATCATATTTTTCTTTAGTTCTTCAAGCATAGTTTCCTTTAGTTCTTTGAGCATATTCGTAATAGCTACTTTGATATTTTTGTCTGTTAATTCTGCCATTTATACTACTTCAAAGGCATTTTATATTGCCTACTTTTATACCTATGTATAGATCACACTTTCCTGTGTCTTTGCATGCCTTATAATTTTGTTGAAAACTGGACATCTTAGGTAATATATTAGAGTACCCGGCCTTTTGTTTACGTCTTTAGTGGCTTGGCTGAACTTATTTTGAAAAGTGTATTTTCCCCACAGTGTGTCACCTCTGATGTCCCTGCTTAGATTTACAACCCTTATTTTTATGTTTTAGCCAGGCTACCTAGGGCTTGCCTCTGGGTTGGCATAGTCACTAATTGATCAGTGGTTGTACTGACATGCCCTAAGCCAATTAAATGTTTACCTTTATCATTGTATATGTGTGTGGTTTGGAGCTGCCATCACAATTCGGAGAGTTTACTGTTTTTGCCCAAATTTAGCCAGAGACTGGTAGCTTAGAGGTTCCCTCTCTGATTGCTCCTAAGAGAACGCAGCCTTAGGCATGTACTTGTCTTCCAGACTTCTAGTGATGCCTGATATATACATTTTTTAAAGTCTGGCTTCCTAGGAGTCACCCCTGGACCAGAGTAGCTTATTGTTCAGTCAGCGTTTGGTCAGAGGTTGTGTTTAAGCCCCTTGTGCCAGTGGCTTCAGCCCTGTGCTGATGGGCTTTGTGTGGCTTGAGGAATGCTTCCAAGTCTGCCCACATCTTACATTGCTTGCTCCTGAATGGGTGCAGCCTAGTGCATGCACACGGCATTTCAAAACCCCCGAGTTGTGTGTGATACTAGATGGCTCTTCTTGTCCGTCTCTTTTCCTGGTTCTCTGTATTAAACTTCTGGTTGCTTGGTCTTTTTTCTTATATCTGATCTACCAGCCTCCTCCTAATTGCTCTCCACTGAAATCTCCATTGTTTTTGACAATGTCCTTAGACATGGAATTCTCCATTCTCTCTTCCAAATAAAGTCAACCGAGTCAGACAAAGCTGTGGAGCCCTTTGTCCTGTGTTCCTCCCCAGGCATATCCCATGTGCCGGTGCACTGAAGCTGGGGATGGGGACCTGCCTTTCCTGCTTTTCCATAGAGTAACACCCTCACTCTATGAGGGGGCAACTAGGGAGAGGTGGCTTGTCCCTCCTGGTGTGGAACCTCTGCCCTATGAGCCAGCTGGGGCAGAGGGTATTGGGCCCCCAGGATTCTTGGCCTGCCCCGCCTGGGGTAGAGCTTCCACCATATGAGTGGGGTCTAGGTATGGGATATGCTTACCTGGAATAGAGCTTCTGCAGCATGGGGCTAGGGGAGACAGGCCATGCCAGCAGCCTGCTTCTCCTAGTGTGCAACCGTAACCTGAACTGGGAGTCGCAGGGAGCAGGAGCCTCTGTCTCCTTGGTTGTATGCATTAGGGCTGGGGCTCTGCAAGGCAGAGCTGGGGGCGAGGGAGGAGTGGAGGGAGTTGTGGGTTAAATGCCCTAGACTCTCACTATGCTTATGGAGATTTAGTGGGTTTTCTTGAATGAATGTTTCTTCACTTGCTGAATGCCTTTAAGACAGTTTCCAGAGATTTTGAATGATTTTTTGAAACATCGTTTCCACTTGTTTAATTGTCTTACTGGGGCGGGGGTCTGCTGGTCTCCTTATGCTGTCATTTCAGAATTCCCACTGCAGGCTTGACTTAAAGTTAACTCTCAAGAGCCCCTCAGGTGACTTGGATAAGGGGACTGATGTGTGCACCTGCTGATTAGGAATCCCACGCTGTCTGCAGGGGTGGTGGAGGGCTGGAGGCTCTCCCAGGCCTCCCTCTTGGTTTGGAGGCAGGCATGTTGGCATCAGGTGGCTCTGAGTTGGCATTTGAGCCTGGTGCCTTGGTGATGTCACTCAGCCGTCTCCTTCCCTGTGAGGTTGGAATGACAGTCTCCAGTAGCCAGAGCCACTAGGAGGATAGGATCAGGGGATATCGGATATTACAGGGGAAACACTCAGCCAAGGGCCTGGCAATGAGAAGGCGTCTCAGTAAAAGACGGTGCCCTTTCTGTTTACAGCCCTCCGCCCAGCGTTCAAACCTCATCAGACCCGCCCGGCCTCATCTCTCTGTCTGGGCAGGGGATTTTCTTCTCCGGCCGGCCTGTTCTTCCCCCTGCACCCTTAGCCTGCCCAAGACTTCCTGTTCTCTTTGCCTTCTGGAAAGAGTTTCTCCACTTCTCCACTTGGCTTTGGAGGGTCCTGCTCCAGTGCACGGTCTTGGAGTCCTGTGGCCTGGTTGGGTCAGGTCAGGGATGTTTCTCCCTCCCCAGCCTTTCTGGGGTGCACATCCCACTTCTCTTGAGTCGGAAGCATCATTCAGAAGAACAGGCACAAGACTAGAGGCCAGCATTTCTGCTTTTGTAATTCTCGGGGCTTCCATTTTTCCATTTTTAGCAACGGTTACCATTCCCTGCCTCGTAGAACTGTTGTGAAGATATATTTCCCTGGTTACAACTGGTTAAAAACAAATTTCTTATTTTCAATGATGAGACCAAGAGCAGGTCTTTCCTTTAACAGAGTGAGCACCTGTACAGAATAATAACACCTGACATTTACCATGTGCCAGACACCATCCTAACTACTTTTGCGCTAATTAATTTTACATTAATCTTAACAACAGCCCTAAAAAGTAGATACCATAGTGAACCTCATTTTATAGGCAAGGAAACTGAGACAGAGAGGCAGAGTGACTTGTCAAATATCATAGGGCTTGAATGTAGCAGAGCTGGGATTGAAAGGCATCATTCTCTACAGCCTGGCTCCCTGGCTGCGGTGGGCAGGTAGGCTGTCTCCCCAAACGGCCATCCCCCCATCTTCCATTGTGGCAGAACCTGGGTTTTGTGTGGGTATCAACCCCTCCCCATCATGACTTAGCATTAAATTTTAATAAATCTAAGATAATCAAGGTTATCCTATTTCCCTTGCTGGAGTTTGGTCTAGGAAGGGACATATAACACAGTTCTGGCCAGTGAGGCGAGATGTGAAGGGAGGTGTACAGGAGTTTCTGGGAAAGCTAGAAAGAGACACATGGGGGAAAGTGCAACACCTGGAAACACAGCAGCCGCCATGTGCCCTGAGGGAGCCAGCCTGAGGAAAGCCATATTTGAGACAGGAAAATTGGAATGCAGAAAATCTTGGGTTCTTGTTGCCTCTGGAATGACCCTAGGACCAGACTTCTCTTTATGTGAGATAACCAACTTTCCTTGGTTGAGATTCTCTACTGTTCACGGCTGATGGCATTCTCACTGATGCACCTCTGAATGAGTAAACAAAAGCTTGATTCTAAGTGGGAAGAAGAGAAGTTATCTAACCCAGAGCTGCAGAGAGGGGAGGGTGACACAGCTGGCCAGCTTGGCAAGAGTCTGCAGGCTGTGGTAAGGATATTGGTTCTATTCTAAGAGCAGTGAGAAACCTCTGGAGGGCTCAATGAGAAGAGTGACATGATCTTTACCCTTTGAAACATCCACTCGGGTGGCTGCATGGAGAATTATTTGGGGGCAGGTAAGAGTGTACGCCAAGGCGCACACCAGGAGGCAACTGCAGACATTCAGATGGGAGAGGAGGGTAGGGGAGGTAGAGGGGAGATACATGGGTGGATGCAGGGTGAGTTTTGGAGGCAGGTCCACCAGGACTTGCTGATGGGCTCAATGTGGGGGTGAGGAACGAGAGGAACAAAGCCAAAGAGAAGAGCAGCCCAGGTGAGCAAGAGCAGTGGACTTGTACTTGGGTTAGCACAGGGCCCAGTCTGCCACCATTGCTCATGAATGGTGGGAACTGATGTGGGAGTCCAGTGTCTGAACCAGAACCAAGTCTTTGATTTCTGTTTCTACTTCATTCACCACTGGACATGGTATTTCATACACGAGAGAGAGAAAAGTAAATGTTTGCTGAGTGAACACATGCATGCATTCACCCACTCTCAGCCTGCTCATTGTGGGGCTTGGCACAGTCTGGTATGCAGTAGGTTCCCAGTGGGGGTTTACTGGGTGAATGAGCGAGTGTTCTCGTGTCTCCGTCCTCATGCAGTGCCACCTGCCTGCATCCCCACAAGCTAGAAGGTGGCAGAAATGCACTGAGCTCCCTGCTATGCAAAAGACCTTGGTATCATGACATCAGCCTGTTCCTCATAAAGACAGCAAATTTATGGGGCCATAAATTTGACTGCAAACTAATATGCTAGCAATAATAAACATTGATTAAACATTTAATTCACCATCATTTTGCTTGTCATAATATATTTTAAAATGTCATGAAGGGCTGATTTTGATGGGTTGAAGATCTTAAAAAAAAAAATCCAGGGAAGTTTGAACTCATGCATTTCTTTTCTCTAGAACTTTCTGTAGTAAGCAGAAAGTATTTTCTAATAGTTTTTTGTTCGTGCTGTAGCAATAAATTGTTTATTTACATATTTGTTTATGCATTCATTTATTTATTCATCTAACAAATGTATATTTAATGTCTACTAACTCCAAACACTCTTCCAACTCTAGGGATACAGTGGTAAACATTGTGGGCAAAGGCTCTGCCTCATAGAGACACATTTTCAGCAGGAAGACAAACACTAAGTAAACAAATCAACAGTGTAATTTAATACACAGTAAGTCACTTAACCTCACTGATAGGTCATTGGAAACTGCACCTTTAAGCAAAACAATGTATAACAAAACCAATTTTTTTTTTTTTTTGCTCATCAATGTTATAATGAAATGACGTTGAGAGAAAAGACATTATTTGAAGACCTGCTGTATGTTGTTTCACTTAAAGTCGCAATTTCCAAGAAACTATCAAAGACGTTAAGTGAAGACTTTCTGTAGTGAAGTCTTTATTCCAAGGGCAGTGGGAAACCAGTGAAAGGGCTTTAGGCAGGGGAGCAGTAGGACCAGACTTTATCTTTTGGAAGACTCATTCTGGCTACGATGAGGATTGCAGGGGAGCAAAGCAGGCGTGAAACCATTTAGGAGACCGTGGCCAGAGGAAGAGAGACCAGGGGCCCCGGATGCAGAACTGGGCGATACAGGGGGGTGGGATGGATCCGCACTCCCTGAACTTGTGACTCTGGATTAGTGCTCCAGTGACATTTTATCCCTGTCCTCCTCCTCCCCAGCCAAAAGGGATGCCTAACCTGTATTTATCTTTCCAAAGTGGCGGTTCTGTCAATTGCAGCTCTCGTAGTGAGATTGCAGCTCTACCCACATTCCCGAGCACGCCGTGTTCTGGGTCACAGGCACACAGCCCTGGGAAGCTGTTGTTAACTGTGCTGCTTATTTTGTTTTGTCTCCTGGGATTTCTGTTTGGTCAGTGACTGTGCTCTTTTATAAGTTTGAGTTCGTGAGGCCGGCTCTCCAGGTCCCCCTTGGTCACAGGTCAGCAGCTTGGGTAGAATGACCCCAGGCGGGCACAGTTTTCTGTCTCCATCTGCTCCAAATGGGCAACTCTTCCCTGCAGAAACCAAGGAAGCATGGGTTAACCCTCTTTTCCAATTAGCTCTGCACTTTCTATGAAGACATAATCCTTTATTAAGTTAATGAGGCATAATAATTATTAATTGCTAATTATTCATAGTCGCTTCGTCTATTTAAAAGAAATGATATCATTTAGAGCAAGATTTAAAGATATGCAAATATCAAACAGCTTCCTTCGGGTACTCAGCTACTTGGTGGTGTAGCAGCCAGCTCACTGACTTCCGTGTCAGAAAGATACCAATTTCTTCTAAATTCCATGACTTGGAATGTCAGCCCATCACCTGTGTGTCCTTGGCCATCCTCCTTCAACCGCTCTGAGTGTCAGTTTCCCCATGTGTGAAATGGAGAGATGAGCACTTACTTGCAACACTGAGGGGGTTTACATGAAGATAATGTAAGCAAAACGCCTAGAATACACTTAGTGTATGTTGAAAAAGTCAAGAAATGTAAGTTATATATTAGAAGTTGACTCTTAATCTAATCCTAGATGTATCTCCCAGTTATCAATTAAATATATACATATATGTGTGTATATATATGTATGTGTTAATATGTATCTATGTATTTGTCTGTGTCTACACCTGTATCTTTACCTTCTTGTCCACCAGACTTCTTACTGACATTCATGGATGTTGATGCGGAATTCCAAACTCTGGCTCAAAGGTCTCGAGCCTTCAGTACAATTAGAAGTTAAAAAACATTTGCGGACAACTCTTATGTTTTATCATCATGTTCGATGTCTTGGAATGTTTCTCGGTCTTAGAATATGGGAGCCAATGGCTTCCTATTCCACGTTCTGCCTGCTCTGTGCTGTTTGGTGAAGCTGAAAGAGTGGGATTCAGTCACATGCTGGGGCCCAGCGAGGGCGACCTACTGAGGGCTGCTGGGCGGCACAGACAGCGCCTGAGTCTCCGTTTCTGCAGCCTCTCCCAGGTCACGCTGGCAGCGCTGACTCCTGGGCCCTTTCTTGTGCCGTGCCCAGGAGTTTGTGGTGGGGGCTGTGGTTTTGGTTCACACTGAATTCCACTCTCTGGATCCAGTTCTTTGTAAGAAGCTAGTTAAAGAGTTACACGTGCAGGTGGGAAGACCCTCTCCTGCCTTGGTCAGAGCTACTTTTACTGACATGGGAAGGATGAGACCAGCACCATCAGCTGCAGAACAACAAGTTCCACACCAGCAGCTTTGGTGTGGAACCAAACCTCTGGGAAGCCAAATCTCATGGCGACAACAAAGTCAGGCTCCAAAGGGAACAAGGGCAGCAGCTGTGGCAGGTAAGGCCGGAGCAGTGGGTGGGAGAGAAACACTGTTATCATCTGTTAATAGCAGCTGCCAGTGACCGAGAACATTCTAGGTGCTGCACGCTGTTCTAAACAGCGCCATGCGTCACCTGACTTGTCCTGAACTGGTTATCATTCTCTTTGCCTCACTGGCGAGGGCATCACGTTAAATGACATTTCCAAGGCATGCAGCCAGCACGTGTGAGCCCAAAATGTGTGCCCTTAACTGCGCTAACACTCTGCTGCCCCCCTTCCCTTTCGTGGAGCCCAAGGGGAGGTTGGGCGTCGCCCAGAGAAAGCAAAGGTAGGAAGGGGGCAAGGGGAGGCTGAGAGTCCATGGCTGCTTCTCCTGGCCAGCGTAATTCCTACCCACTTGTCACTCTTCCCAAAGAGGAGGGAAAGCTCAACTGGTTTCAGAATGTAAGTCAGCCACAATTACTCCTGGGCAGGAATGGTAGGTGGAATAATGACCATGTCCTAATCCCCCCAAGCTGTGACTATGTTAGGTTGCACGCTAAGGGGGCAGATTCAAGTTACAGTTGGAACTTAGGTTGCTGATCAGATAACCTTAAAATATGGAGAGGATCCTAAATTATCCAATGAAAAGGGTCCTTACATGGGGAAGAGGAGCCAGAGAGTGAGATAAAAGTAGGTGACATCATGAGACCCAACCTCCCATTGCTGGTTTCAAAGAGGAAGGAAGAGGATGGTGAACCAAGGAATAATGGCAGGTTGTAGAAGCTGGAAAGTGTAGGAAAAGAGCATTTCCTAGAGCCTCCAAGAAGAAATGAAGTCTCGATAGTGTATTTATTTAGCCCAGTGACACCTGTTTCAGACTTCGGACATCCAGAACTGTTAGGTTAAAAAACTGTGTTTTTCAGCCAAATTTGTGCTAATTTGTTATAGCAGCAATAGGACACTAATGCCCCAGAGTAACTGCACATTGAAAAATCATGCACATATTGACTGTAATCACACCTTTCGGTTGCAGACTTCTTCTCTGTAAGAAGAACGCAGGACAGACCCACAGGAAGCAATGAACTACAACGGAAATGAGCACCATTCTGCCGGACAACAGGTACAGACTTTTATGAAAGCATAAAAATAGGGGAAAGAGTGTTTAAGGGTGCGGTCACCATGTGGTTTTCCCTGGACAATCTTGGTTTATGCTGTCTGTCCTGATACATTATTAATAATATCCTTGATATGGTCTGGAGGTTTGGCCCCTTCAAGTCTCAAGTTGAAATTTGATGCCCAGTGTTGAATGTGGGGCGTGGCGGGAGGTGTTTGGGTCACTGGGACGCTTGATGCTCTCTTTGCGATAACAGTGGTTCTCGCTTTATTAGTTCACGTGAGAGCTGGTTGTTTAAAAGAGCCTGGCACCACCTCCTCTCTCTCTTGTTCCCTCTCTCACCATGTGACATACCTGCTCCCCCTTCGCCTTCTGCTCTGATTAGAACCTCCCTGAACCCCTCACCAGATGCAGATGCTGGCGTCATGCTTCTTGTACAAACGTGGCCAAATGAACCACTTTTCTTTATAAGTGACCCAGCCGTGGGCATTTCTTTATAGCAGCGCCAAACAGACTGACACTGTCCTATTTCACTCTCCAAAGGGTTCAAGTTTAGATGACAAGTTATATCACCCTCCTGTTAGACGAAGTTTGAGAGACTCAACAACGAAATACAGTGAATGGACCCTGTTTGAATTTTTATTTGGGAAAACTGGCTCTAAAATATATATGTTCTTAGACAATTGGACAATTTGAATATGGACTGGTTAGTAGCTGAAAGTATAATTTTGCGAGGTGTGATAACAGCATTGTGGATAGGTATAAAAATGACCATTTTTTATGTTACTGAAGTGTATTAGATACTTTAGTACCTAATGGCCCAGTGTCTGAGGTTTGCTTTAATATAATCCAGCAAAAAAGGAGGTAGAGACGAAAGAAAATATGGCAAAATGTTGTTGGTTGTTGAAGCTGGGTGGTGCATACATGTGGGTTTGTTGTACTCTCACTTTGTGTATGTTTGAGAATTGTCATATGGATTTCCAGGCATTTAGCTTTCTCTTTGCTCCTCGTCTCATATTGGACTGGTCTCACATGTCTGGAGGGAGGTCAGATTGGGACATGGTGGGAGGAAATACCTCCATAGGTCTTTACAAAATTTTTTATTCATACGTAATAGTTGTACTTATTCATGGGATACATGTGATATTTTGATACCTGTGTACAATGTGGAATGATCAAATCAGAGCAATTAGGATATCCATCACCCCAAATCTTTATCACTTCTTTATGTTGTGAACATTTTCAATCTTTTCTTCTAGCTATTCTGAAACATACAATAAATTCTTGCTATGAGTACCAGCTCAGGAAGTTATTCTTTGGGGAGTATGATTACAAAGTGAATGAGTGATACATTAATACCTTGATTCTCACTCACTGTTATTTCTTTTAGGAAATCTCATGGGGAGGTGTGGCTTTGGTCTGGGGAAAAATTCAGGCATCCCAACATTCGTAGGGTTAGAAGAATGTAGGATCGAAGGCTAACTATGAACTACTGGCTAGTGGGTTTGATCAAAGCAAGTGCTGTGTAGTGGAAAGAACATGAATTTTGAGTCCAAAAGCCTTGTTCTGATATGTCCTAGCTGTGTGACTGTAGGCAAGTCACTTAACCCCTCTGAATCCCTGTTTCTTATCTGATTATCGAGAAAACAAATTCTCCTTGAACAGTAGATACTTTGGATATCAGTAATTCACATTCTGTTTGGATACTATCTTATTTCCAAGGATGCATTGTTTTCTGATTATTAAATAGTGTTTACTCCTTGTAGAAGACCTAATAGTGTTTACTCATTGCAGAAAATCTAAAAGATGATAGAAGCATATAAAAATAAAATAAAAATTTTCCAGAAAACCACCAAAGATTTCAACTGTATATATTGTGGTTCATTACTATTCTCTCTCTCCATAAAAATTATTGGTGTCATCTGATATAAAGATTTTTCCATCTGTTATTTTAAGGATATTTATCAGTTTTTCTCCCTGTGGGTTATTTTTTTGTCAATGTTTAACAATAAAGCATATCATATTTTGGAGTTAAATCAGCCTACATATGAGAATTTACGGTTCTGTCATGTCTTAGGTATTTGTCCCTGGGAAAATCCTGAATCTTCTCTCACAGAATTAGTGGTGGAATTTAAATGACTTAAAGTCCATGGAACTCTTAGCACAGTTCCTAAAGCAGTGCTTATAATGGTAATGGTAGCTATTATTGATATTGATTAGACTACTGTGTCAGTTAAGTTAGGTTATGCTGCAATAACAAATAGCACTGAAATCTCAGTGATTTAACATGACAAAAGTTTGTCCCTTACTGCAGATTGAAACCTGTCTGTTGGGCAGTTCTTTTCCATGTGGTGACTTAGAACTGCAGGTTTTTTCCATGTTGTAGCACTTCCATTGTACGTGTTTTTGTGATTGTCAAGGCAGAGGAAAAGAAACTAGATGGTCTCTCACCAGGAATTAAATGCTTTGATCCAGAAGAAATATTATTCATTCTGCTCGCAACCCATTGGCCAGAATTAAGTGCATGACCTCACCTTCAAGAGGGCGTGTATGTGAAAAAATATAATCCTCCCATGTTCTCTAAAGAAAAGTCCCAAATACGGATAAGCACCAGGAGTCTCTACCATGGTGTAATCTCCCTATTATAGGTACAAAACGCTCGGGACCAGAAATGTTTCAGATTTTGGATGTTTTTAGATTTTGGAATATTGTACAAACATAATGAGATATCTTGGGAATAGGAGCCAAGTCTCAATACAAAATTCATTTTTATGTTTCATATATACCTTATACACATAGCCTGAAGGTGATTTTGTACAATATTTTTAATAACTTTGTGTAAGAAACAAAGTGTGTGTACATTGAACCATCAGAAAACAAAGGAGTCACTATTTCATGTCGGTGCTCAAAAATGTTCAGATTTTGGAGACTTTAGGATTTTGGATAAGGGATGCTCGACCTGTATAAGATTGTTTGCTCTCTCGGAAGTGAGTGGACTTGGATTTAAGGTCGGTCCCCAGCATGAGTCTGTGTGATAAGTCCTAGACCCTGACCTGGGCAAAAGGAAGAAAAGGCAGCCGATCTCAGATGTGCTGACTTCTCCTGGGTCTGCCTGAGCCCATGTTCCGCCCCCTCACCCCGTGTTTTGACGCCAGTTCTCTCTCTGTGTCTCAGAGCCGGTGCTGTGAAGGGCGCATTTCAGCAAAGGCTGGGGCTGGCCACAGTGTGGCATTTCATCAGTGTTCTCTCATCACCCTGATTCACACCACGTCCCGAGAGCCATCAGTACCAGAAGACAATTGTCAGGCCCTGTTCTGGGGTTTGGTGCACTGCCAAATTGATACTAACTGATCAACACTTAGGTGCACCCATGGAAGTAGTAATATATGTGGATTTTTGACTGCACGGGAGTTGGGTGCCCCTAACCCCAGGGTGTTCAAGGGTCAACTGTAATTCATTTGTCTGATGATGCCAGGAGACACCATGGGAGTAGGGAAGCGAGAGGGGGAGGGGAAAGAAGCTGATCCAGAGTGAGTCACTGAGCCCTGCAGGGGGCAAGTGGGGCCTGCTGTGGGCCCTGAGGGAACACGTGGGACACAACCCCGAATCCTCCGCTTGCAGGCTGAGGGGGATGGAGTGTTTACCCACTAAATCCTGACCCTCATTGTTTGGGGTTTGCTCCAGGGGCATTAGTGCTCAGGCCCTTCCAGCCTGCCCAGCACAGGCTGAGCATTTGGACCTGCAGACACTGTCCTCAGGTGGAGAGACCCGGGACACGTCCCTGTGTGTGGAACTGTCTCCGGGTGACCTCCAGGGCGGACTGAGGGGATGTGAGCAGAGCACAGGCGCCTGCTGCAGGAGCAGATTCAGAGTTTTAGCTGAATCCCCCTGGGCTGGATTCCTTCACATGCTCAGTGTTTTGAAGACAAAGAATTTGAAAGACAATTTCTCATCCCTGCATGCCCCTGACTGCATGTTTTCTTGCAAACATCTGGCCTGCATCATCCATTCCCTCTTCTTGCCTGGACCCTGGAGGCATGAACCCGCAGGACCCTATAAGAGATAGTCTGTGCTGTCCCTTCTCACACCGTCTGCCACAGGATGGCTACTGTTCAGAAGTGTTTGGGCCGCCCCAGCAATACCTCGGAGCAGAGCAGGATGTCTTTGAGGCAGGGAGGCCGGGCATCCCCGGCATCATCAGCGTTCCTGTGTGTCAGTGTTGCTCTTATAGCTGCTGCTGGTGACTGTGGAGTCAGCTCTTTCCAAAGCACACTGGTAAGAACAATATTTGTATAGCGCTCTACAGTTTGTCATGCACTTTATAGCCTAGGCAGTAATAGGGATCTTTACACCTCCATGTGAACCAGCCAAGAAAATAATTCAAACTAAGCCCATTTTACAGATGAACCAACAGAGGCCTGGAAGGGTGAGATGTTTTTCCAAGCCAGGCTTTGAGCCCAGGTCACCTGCTTTCCCCCAACCCAGACCTCAATCTGAGCAGCCTTGGAAGGCTCTGGAGCCCCAGCTCGGATTCAGAGGCAAGCTGCTGGGGGATGTGGGCTGAGAGGCAGGGAGTGGCAGTGAGACGTGGGCCTGGGGAGCCATGAGGGGAGGTGAAGGAGGAGGCATTTTTGTCACAGTGAATCACATTTTCCACTTGAAACAGGAGCCGAGAAATAGCGAGGGGGCAACACGCAATATACAACAGAGGTGAGCGGGCGGGGAATTACATGGCTCATATTTAATTATGTAAAATCTCATAATCCCCCAGGGAGCACCAGGACATGAGGTGGTGATTTTCTTTCTCTCATAATCTTGGAGGCACTTTATTAAATGACAGAAAGAATAATACGGCGGGGAAAGAAGGAGAGAATTATGTGGTCAAGGAACTAAAGATGATTTCACAGCTTCCTCGCTCTCTTCTATGCCTCTCATCTTGGCTGTTCCCAGCTGCAATTCTGGCCTTAATGTCAGGATGAACAAGGACACTTACAGCGTCATCGAGAAAGGGACAGTCCCTTCTATAGGATGCTGCACTCCCTTGTTTTAGAGATGACACTGAGAGAGAGACAAGGGGAGAGACAGAGACAGAGACAGAAAAAGTGAAAGTACAGCTGTTGCTGGTTGTCAGGGGCTGAACTGTGTCCCTGCCACCAAATTCATGCATTGAAGCCCTAACCCCCAGCCCCTCAGAATGTGACTGCATTTGGAGACGGGGGTCTTTAAAGAGGTGATTAAATTAAAATGAGTCCATTGAGAGGGGGCTCTAATCCAACCTGACTAGTATCCTTACAAAAAGGGGGAATTTAAACAAACAGAGAGACCCCAGGGATGCACCCACCGAGGAAGGACCCCGTGAGGACACAGCGAGAAGGTGGCCATCCGCAAGCCAAGGAGGAAGGCTCCAGAAGAAACTGAAGGTGTCTGCTGACACTTTGATTTTGGACTTCTAGGCTCCAGAACTGTGAGAAAACCAATTTCTGGTTTTTAAGCCACCCAGTCTGTGGTATTTGTTAGGGCAGCCCTAGCAAACTAATATAGATTTTGGAACTGAGAGGTTGGGCGTATGTAAAAGTGTAAGTGTCCTTGTTCATCCCAACATTAAGGCCAGAATGGCAGCTGGGAAATGGCTTTGGAGCTCGGTATTAGGAAGAGGCTGGAAGAGTTTTGAGGCACATGTTAGGAAAAGTCTAAGTTGTGTTGAAGAGACTGTTGGTAGAAATATGGACGTGGAAGTTGCTTCTGGGAAGACCTCACACGGAAATGAAGAACATGTTTTTGGGCGCTGGAGGGAAGGGGCTCTCCGTCATAGAGTATTGCCTGAATTGTGTTCTAGTGTTTTGCGGAAGGTAGAACTTGTGAGTGAAGAACTTGGGTGTTTGGCAGAGGAGATTTCAGAAATTTAAACTGTCGGAGCAAAGTGTGGAAGGTACAGCCTGCTTTCTCCTTAGTGCTTATAGCAAAATGCGAAAGGAGAGAGATAAATTGAAGAAAGAATTGTTAAACAAAAAGGAACAGAAACAGAGAGATTTGGAAAATTTCGTAAAAGCCATTCTCACTGGAGCTAACTGATACCTCATTGTGGTTTTGATTTGCATTTCCCTGATGATTAGAGATGTTGAGCATTTTTTCATATGTTTTTTGGCCGTGAGTCTGCCTTCTTTTGGAAAGTTTCTGTTCATGTCCTTTGCCCACTTTTGAATGGGGTGGTTTGATATTTTCCTTGCTGATTTTCCTGAGTTCTATATAGATTCTAATTATCAGCTTTTTATTGGATGTGTAGCATGCACATATTTTCTCCCATTCTGCAGGTTGTCTGTTTGCTCTCATGATAGTTTCCCCAGAATCAGCCCCTGCCCCTCTCTGCTCTCTCTCCTGTCACTGTATGGCTTGTTCTCTCTGTTCCAGCCTCCCCTCCTCCCCCAGCCATCCTGTTTGTCCTTGAATACGCCAGGCAGGTTCCATCCCCCCTGGGCTCTCCTCCCTGAGACATGTGTGTGGTTCCCTGACCCCCTTCATTCAGGTGTCTGGTTAACTGTCACCTGCTCAGGGAGGCCCACGCTTACCACCTGTGTACAATAGCCTCTCGCTGTTGTACCCTCTCTATCCCTGTACTCTCTTTTATTCTTTTCCCTAGAATTTATCACTGCTAATGTCTTTATCACTAAAAGGTAAGCTCCAGGAGGGCAGAGACTTGGTTGGTTGTGTTTTATTTTGTTTTCTGATCTTTGTTTTATTGCTGGTGCTCCAGGCTTCTAGAATAGTACCTGGCGCAGAAGAGATTCTCTGTAAATAAATGGGGCTTTCCAGCTAGCTGTGTGTATGTGGGGGGCAGATAGCCCAGTGAGGCTTCTGTCCACACACAAGAAGGATCTCTACTCTCCCTACACTAGCTGTCTAGACTAGGCCCAAAGGCTTGACTCTGCCCCTGTAGACACTGCCTCACGATCCTGGACAGCCAGCCGGGGAGGGGAGGCGGCCTCTCCATATGTGTCCTTGGCAGGCTGAGTAAGCGGGTTGTAGGGGCTAAGCTGGGATACGGGTTGCCAGTGCCCCGTGTCCACTCTGCATGACCAAGTGGGAGCTGTGCTTAGGAGTTCCCAGGATCCAGGGAGAAATGGGGTCTTTCCGCAACACGAAGGATTCAGATTAGACTCAGGGAAGGCATTTTGAGCAGTAAAACGATACATCCCAGATAAACACTGTGGGCTTTGTAAGGAGCCAAGGTGGTCCTACAGTGGTGGGGTTGTGACACAGGCGTTGGCCCTGGGTGCAGAGCGGTGTCCTGGGTGGGCTTGACTCCCTAATTGTCTCCCCTGAGCACAAGTTCAGAGTTGTTTCTGCTCTGGTGTCAACCCTGGAGTGGTGGGATGCACTTTTCCATCATTTTAATTCCATATTGATTACTTAAAAGTGGGCCCCTTCTTTACAGTGTCGCAGCCTAGCAGGAATTGACTGTGCAAGAGGAAGCTCTCCGTGCCGGGTAGCATTAATCAGGCTTCAGCTCCTGAAATGCGCCTGGGCAGCCAGACGCCGGCCGGCTGCTCCCGCAGCTCCCACGGACCTGCCAGGAACCGACGAGCAATTGCAAACTTTTCACGTCAGTGTGTTCCTCTTGTCACAGTCCACTTGATCATGCGATGTTCTGATTACAGAGCAAGAGTAAAATATTTGCATAGCAAACAGCAACATGTCCCTGGTATCATTAGAGAGAGCCAGAAAGAGCCTGAGAATGTGTCAGCCCAGAGACAGTCTAGAAGCAACCCTGAGCCGACATTTATCCTGTGCCCATTGTGTGCTAAGTGCTCGCTAACATAATGACGAAAATAACCCCAGGTATAGCTGCCTTATTTCGAATGCTTCTGGCATGGCAGGCATTGTCCTACACACTTAGCATGCATAATTTTATTTCATTCTCCCAATAACTTTAGTAGCTCTGTTTTATAGATAAGAAAACTCAGGCACAGAGAAGGGGAGTGTCTTGCCAAGATCACACAGCTCCTCAGTAGACAGGTGGGTTTAAGGTGGGTCCATCTGATCCCAGAGCCTTACATTGCAGCGGTTGACATCAGGCAAGGCACGTGGCCGATGTACTTTGCATACAAGTTATTACTGTAGATTAGTGTTTTGGTGTTTCTCCATCTTTTGCCCTGATTGCCCCTCTTCTGTTATATTTTAATACTACTGATACACTGCAGGTTTGCTTACGTCTACGCCATTGTAATATCAGACCATAAAACCATTGTACTATGTAGGTTTCTTTGCTCCCCTGTTGAGAAAACGTGTCACAGGTAAGACTTATGGAAAGTCTGTTATGTGCCCTCCCTAAGTTCTGAGCAATTTGGATGTATCCATTATATTATTCAAGAAGCCTAGGCAGTTTTTAACAGGTGAAGGAAGTGAGACACAGAAAAAATAAGTAATTTGCCTGAGTTGACACAGCTAGCTGATAAAGGAGGCAGGACTTGAACTTAAGCAGTCTGGCTTCTGAGTAGAAACCCCTAGCCACAAAACCACACCACCAGATTCCTGGTATGAGCTGTTTTTGCAGATGTAAGATGTTTTAATGCTTACAAAAACCTCTGAGAAAAGAATGAGCATCCTTCTCCTCCTTGAGTATAAGAGGAAACTGAGGCTGGGAGGAAAGAAGAGGTCCGTGGACTCCCAGCCTAGAAAATCTGAGTGGGAATCGTGGCTCCTAGACTCCAGGCACGCCCTGAGTTGAGCATATCAGCTTCCTTCCTTGCCTCAGGGCTGCATTGTCTCCCAGGACTTTGGGGAATACCACCCTCCTGTAACACAGTGATATTTGTACCCACAGCCCACAGTCTGCAGAGAAAGTTTCATCTCATTAGCCAAATTAAAACTTACTTCTGAACTTGGTCTATCTGTGTGATAGACTTCAAGTAAATTATAATTTTATTTATAGCTCCCTGTCTTCCAGAAACTTAAGTAGCAATATGTTATTTGGCTCATAAAAAAATAAACATAAAATAAAATAAAATGACACCTTGAGCAGCGCTGTAACTAATTAGGGAGACTTCCAAACTGCTGTTAATTCGAGATGCTGAAACGTGCCCCGGCAACCGCCAGCAGCCAGCCTGCGTTCCCAGCTGCGGAGCTCAGATTTCGCACGGAGTCAAACAATTATTTTGACGGGTTGAGTGAGCCCCGCAAAGTTCCATTCTAATAAAATCCTTCAATTGCCTTGCCAAGGCGGTTGCACCAAAGGTGGAGGCTGGGTGATGTCAGGGAGTCCTCCGTGAGCCTGGCGCTAGGCATTATCCACATTGCCAGATGTTTATTCCAGAGGCTAATATCCATGGTGACTTTAGGTGACGCTCAACAAGGACAGGAGCAGCAAGCCAGGTTTGCATTTGTTGGAACCCACTTTGATTTTCCTTTCTTTTTCTTTCTTTCTTTCTTTTTTTTTTTTGCCTGCCAGCACTCTGGTTAATTTTTAAATTCGAAATCATGTTAGATGCCCAGAAGAGTTGCAACAGTACTGTAAAGAATTCAAGTTCCCACATATCTCTTACCCATTTTCCCTAATGTTACCATTTGTGCTAGAGTCTTGTGCCAAGCAGTCTTCTAGGTGTGGAGGATACATGTGGCAAGAATGTCCCTGTTCTCATGGGACACACGGTCAGTGGGGAGAGACAGTGCTAGAACAAACCCATGCTGGTGGTCACAAGTGCTGGCTGTGTCACTGCTACATCTCTCAGATGCCGTAAAGTTCCTCACTGATGACCAGCAGCCATTGCAGCAGACCCTTGCAACTGATGGATGTGTGAATCAGTGTGAGAATCTTCCCCACGACTCTGGGGCAGGGAAGGTGGTTCTGGGTAAGTTGTTGGGGTTGCCGAGAACACAAGTGTCTGGGGTCTCGAAGACCCACCTTTGGATCCTCTTCTGTGCGTGGTTTGGGGCAAGTCACTTAGCTTCGGCAGCAGAAAATGGGGATGACGTATTTTTCTTTAGATTGACGTGAGGAGGGTGCACATAATTAAGTTTTGTGAAAAGCGCCCCCGTGCAGTGCCTTGCTGAGCTTGGGGAGTTGATGAACGGTGGTGCGGGCGTTTGCCTGCCTGGACTGGTGCAGTAGCACCCCGACAGCCCCATCCCCGTGCTTGTCCGGCTGGATCTCTCCTCCACCTGGCAGCGGAGTGATCCCGTTGAAAACATTCAGTCAAATCATGTCGTTCCTCTGTTCAGAACCTTCCACGGCCTCCTTCTCAATCTCAGGTTGCAGGAAGCCTTGCCATCTTGCTCCCTGATGCTTCTGGGACTACTTCTCCAGCTATAAGCTCTCTTGCTCCTTGCTGTTCCTGGGCTGCGCCTGGAGCAGGCCACGGGGCTCCAGCCTCCAGGGCTTCGCCCTCACTGTGCCCTCTGCCTGAAAATCTCCGTTCCCAGGTCTTTGCCTAGCTCACTCCCTCACCTTGTTCACATCTAGCCTGCAATGTCGCTGCTAAGAAAGATCCTTCCTAACCACCTGAGAAAAGCACAGCACTTTCCTTTGTTTTTCTACGCACTTTTCACAACCCAACAAGCCATGAATTTGATTGTTTTCTTTCTCTGCCTTCTTCAGTGGAAGCTCCTTTGTCCCTGATGTCTAACACCATGCTCAGCCCCTAGGAGGCATTTTAATAATATTTACAGGGTGAAAGAAAGTCTGCCTGTGCGTCTGAACCAATCAGTCTTTCCTTCCTTCCTTCTTTCCCATTAAGCAGTTGCTATTGTCACCATGTTGCCCCTGACATACGGAGAAGGGGCCTTTTTGAATGCTGCGGTTTGGACCTGGCTTTTCTCCACCAAAGCCTCTTGGCCTCGCTGGAGTGAAAGGTCAGAGCTCGGACGCTGCAGGGACCCGCCCTGTTGGAGTCCGGAAGCCAACATCTCCCAGCCGAGCGCTTCCCTCCTGTTCTCCTCTGAGCCTGGGCGTGAACAGGACAGACGTGCGTTTGCCGAGGCCTGTTGCTCACTCACTCCAAGGTCCATTTGCACCTGCCGCTTTCTTCTTGGTCTGTGCCAAGCATCTCAGGCCAGGAGAAAAATTCCAGTCAGCCACCAGCTTAATCTGCTCTTTCTCATTGCTTTCAGCACAACACAGGGAAGAGCTGGGCTAAGGAAACGTGGCAGAATTGGGGGCACAGGGACCAGGCAAGGATGATTTCAGTGTGTCTTTTATTTAATGAGATGCTGGCCTCTACCTGGAGAATCCATGCCGTCCCTTTAGCCTGAAGCTTCCAGGTTGTCTGAGCTGCAGAAGGCGGATGTGCCCTTCTGTCGGCCTTCTGCACCCAACCATTCCACTTCCTGAGACGGATGCAGAAGACATCCCTGGGCAGAAATGAGAGAGGAAGCCAGAGCACCTGTCTGTAGACTATGCCTGGACCAGCCTGACAAGGGGGCAACTTGAGCATCCACCTATCCCTGGGTTGATCCTGGTAGTACCAGTGGCTACTAAGTACCCAACAGGACGTAGATTCCCGGTGCCATGTTAACACACACCATCCCATTAATCCTTACAAATACCCAGTGAGATATTAATATCTCCTATTTTCTAGACAAGGAATCTGAGACTTGAAAACTTGCCCATGGTCTTAGAATTAATAAGTGGTAGAGTTAAGATTCAAATAGTCTGAAAGTAAAACTCATAAACTTAATCATGATACTAAACTGCAAATGTTGCGGAGTGGTAGGCTATAGATAAGCTTTACTTTATCTGCAAACACATGTATGATTTTTGATTGAATTAGTTTGCCAACATTTAGAAACTGAGTGATTTTTTTTTAAAATGCTAGTATCTTATTTTTATCTTTTAGCTTTGTATTTTGAAATAGTTTAGACACAAAAAAATTGGGAAAATGTTTTTCCCCTATGATACCATCTTGCGTCATCATAGCACATTATCAAAACTGAGAAATTGACACTGGTGTGATATTATTAACTAACCTACAGAACTTATCACATTTTACCAGTTTGTACATGCACTCATTATTTCAACTAGGTGATTTTAAAATAAAAGTGTGAAATTTGGATACTTATTTTTTAATCCACGTCTGACAACAGTAGACCAGATTACAACTGGGGAAGGTGGAGTTGGAATGGAGTAGAAGCTGCCTCTTTTTAGAAGGTCATCGAATCTTCATTTGGTCACACAGACCTTAGTTAGCTGACCTCACTTGTTTATATTACCTGCCTGGCCTCCACAGGCACTCGTGTTTGTGACTCTTCTATATTGCTTCAAATCTAGGAGCAAAGCAGGTTGTCACCATGAAAGAATTCTATCCTGTGATACCCCCCCCCCCCAGATAATATATTGTCGTGCTACGATTACTCAGTGAAACGTTGGTTAACCAGGGAGACTGTGAGGTAGAAAGGGATTTGTCTCATTCTTCAGGGCCCCAGAGGCGAGATGAGAACCAGTGGTAGAAGCCAAAGCTGGGAAGATTTTAGTGCATCCTAAGGAAAAACTTTCTAATCATGAGCTCTGACTGGAGAACTGGGCTGCCTTATGGGCAGTGAGGCACCTGGCTTTGGAGGCATGCAACAGAGACTCAGTGGCTGCCTGTTGAAAAAGCTGGAGAAGAGATGTCTGTTAGAGGAGGTAGGTGAGATGATGTTATTCTTATGATCATTTTAACGCTGAATTATTAGCTTCTGATTCCATAACAGAAGACTGGGAATGTATGGTGTGGTGGTAGGGGGTGTGTGTGTGTGTGTTGGCATGCACACATGCATGTGTTGTGTGTATTTAATGCTTATGACAGCTATCTGGGATAGATACTAATATTCATCCCATTTAACAGCAAATGGAACCTCTCAGAGAGGCCAAATAAAGTGTCCAACTGAGTAACTGAGTCTGAATTCAAACTTCTATCTCTTTGGCTTCAAAGTATCCACCCTTCCTAATATATTACTCTGCCTCCCCACCACAGGCATCCTGTTGATAGAATTAATTTTCTCCAGGCCCATTTCTCTGAGTAAGCAGGATACACGAATCCACAGGCTGCTTGCATGAGCTTAGGTCGCGCACTCAGCACCTGTCCAGCCACTTTGCCTACCTTGAGGATTTAGCAATTCTAGCCTGAGGAGCGGAGTGGAACAAGAACCACCAGGAGTGTTGATTAAAAATGAATAACCTCAGGCCTCATAGCTGGAGGTTTTGATTCAGAAGATCTCTGGATTGGAGCGTAGGAACGGGTATCTTTAACCAGCTCCTCAGGTTATATCTGATGTTCAACAAGAATGAAAAACTTCTGTCCTATATCAGCAATAGAATTTAACATGATGGCCCTCAGCAAATTTTTTTTATTCATTTGTGCATCTCTTATTTCATTTATTTATACTCAGAGAGACAAATATGGAGCAACAGATTCTATGCACCAGAATCTGTTCTGGGCACCAAGGAATTTAGCAGTGAACAAAATAGACTGAATAAATAAATAAATATAAATAAAACCCCTACTCTCTTGAAGCTTACGTCCTGTTGGATGTGAGTTTATTTATTTTCAATTAGATTTTGTATTCCAAGGTTGGAAAAAGAATTTAGACATTTTATTTAAAAAATCTGAAGGGCTGAGGGGAAATTTATAAAGCGTTTAATACGTAATGGTTGCCAGGGGCTGGGAGGAGGCTAGAATGGGACATGACTACCAATAGGTATGGGGTTTCTTTTTCCCATGATGAAAATGTTCTGGGATTAGACAGTGGCAATCGTTGCACAACTTTGTGAGTATACTCAAAACTACTGAATTACTCACTTTAAAAGAGTGGATTTTAAGGTATAAGAATTAGAGCAATAAAAAATAAATGCAATGAATAAAGATTAGTGAATAAGAATGTGGAGAAACTGTATCACCCCTGCATTTCTCTTGGGAATGCAAATGGTGCAACCACTCTGAAAAATTGTTTGGCAGTTCTTTTCAAAGCTAAAAATGTGCTTGCCATGTGAACCAACAGTTGCACTCTTGGCCACATATCCCAGAAAAAGGAAGGCTTATTCTGGAACTTGAACACAAATATTCATAGCAGCTTTATTCAGAGTAGCCTCCAGTTGGAAACTTCTCACATGTCCTTGGATGGGTAATCATTAAACAAACTGTGGTACCTTCATACCATGGAATACAACTCAACAATAAAAAGAAAGGAACTATTAATGCATTCAACACCTTTGATGAATCTTAAGGAAATAATTGTAGAGGTGGTTAGAGATGGGGGTGAGGACTTGGGTGTGGCGATAGAGGGATAACATGAGGGGGTTTTGTGGTGATGGTGCAGTTAAGTATCTTGATTTTGGCAGTGGTTACACAAGGGTACAGATGTGACATCATGGCAAAAAATAACATATGCACACTTGCCCCCCTGCCCCACAGTGCACATGTAACTGGTGGAATCTGAATAAGGCCTGTAGAGATCTATGGATTGTACCAATGTGAATGTCTAGGTTTTGGCCTAAAAGTATAGAGGCAGGACTCTGAAGTCTTGGTATAAAAGAAGGAAGCTTGCTTATATGTGAATTTTATATCTGCATTTGCTTGTAAATGCATAAAATATCTCTGGAAGGATACCCAAGAATCTTATAACACTTGTTTAATTAATTCCAAGAATAAGCTTAACTCTAACAAATGAGTCTGGGCTCTAGGCAAGATGCTTGGGGAAGGAGCTGGGCCTAGGGTGGTGGTTTGGTTTGGATTCCTCTAGCGTAGACTCTGGGACCAGGACTTGGATGCAGGTAGCTTATTTGGGAAGTCCAAGTAAGGGAATTGTGAAGGTAAGACAGGGAAGGGAGAAAGTCCAATGGGGGTGCATTCATGAACAGGTTACTGCCATGGGCACCTGGAGTTCAATCCGGAGCCCCACCTCTGTGTCACACCGCTAGGGTTTGAGGAGGCTGGGTACCATCCACTGACCCCCCAACCACTCTTGGTCTTTGTAACCCGCATTTGTGCCACCCCAAGTCCTGTGGTGCCTGGTACAGGAGAAAGCCAGGAAGAGAAGAGGGGAGTCTCCGCATCCTCTATGGGAGATTGGGGTGGGAAGCTGGTAGCCTGCTTAACACCTGGGGAACCCAAGTGGACATGGATAGCATCTGCCCTGGGTGGGATCCGTAAGCCTGTGTCAGTCCACATCTGCAGGGGAGCAGGGCACTTCAGCTCATGATCTTAGAAGCACAGAGCCCATCTTCTGACTACAAGGCAGCACCGTCCTCTTGGAGATGAGCCTCATTTTGAGGTGTATAGAGGAAGGATTACCACCTCCCTTGTTCTAGATGAAGGACTGATGTGCAGAGACCTTATGTCACTTGCCTTAGACACCCAGTTCCTGTTAAAGCAAGGCACTTTTCAACGTCCTAGTTTTTGTTGTTGTTGCCTGTCTTAGAGGCCAGGACTCAGAAAAAATTGGCTAAGTACACATGTTAATGAACCGGTACCTCCTCATCTCGGTGAACAGACATCAAAGGGAACTTTAAGATGTTCTGCTTACTGTCTTTTAGCCAGGGCTCCATGAGGAATAGGCAGAATTTGTGTGCCAGCCAGCGTTTCCTGGAGTTGAAATTTGTCAGTATCAGGCAGAGAGATGCTGAAGGCTTCGTTCCTTCAGGCACAGGAAACTCCCTAAGCAGAGAGAATCAAAGATGCCCTCTCTGAGCACAGTGGATGCTCCATGGGGGAAGCTTAAGGCCTGGCCAGCATTAAGTGTTGGTACTGGAGCCCCAAGGCCAGTGGAAGACAGCTGCTGGGATACCCGGGTGCTATGAATTCAGAGGGATTACTGTTTGCCTTTTCAGTAGGCTGAGTGAACCCAGAAAGGACACATTAGTCATGATTTGGACTCCTCTTTGATACTGTCCTCCTGCAATCCTGGTTGGACAATGACTGTGTTTATATTATGTGACCTCATCCTCCTAGCTGCAACTGATTAGACCAAGAGTAGATCAGGAGATTTAACCCTTGACTGGGATGATTGAATGAGAAAATATGAAGACACAAAGAAACCATAGTCAGATAGTGGTGCTTGGACTGGAAGTCCATATGGACTCAGTTCGGAGCTGGGGTCTTTTCAATCCAAAAGGAAATTTCAGTAGGAATTCTTTCTACCTCACAAGGATAGAAAATTAAAAACAGATTAACTTACACACACAAAAAGGGGAATTTACTGGTTCAGGCAACTGTAAAATCCAGAATAATGTAGGCATCAGCCATCATTTGATGCAGGGCTTGAGTGATGTCATACAATCTATTTCTCTCTTCATTGCTAAGCCCTGCCCCTACCCTAGGGACTGACTTTATTCTCAAATAGGACTTATCTTCATCACTGCAAGATGACTCCAGCAGCCCAAACCCACATACACCATCTTGAAACTTCATGGTAAAAAGAAGGAGTCTCTTTCCAAAATGCCCCAGCAAAAGCCTCACTGCATCTTATTGATCCTGATTTGACCATAAGTCGAACCCTGAACCAACTTCTGTAACCAGAGAGAAGCAAATGGGCTGACTGTCTAGGTCCTGGCCCTGAGGTACATCTCTAGTGTTGGTCATTGGGACCTTAGCCAAATACATGAGCTGACAAAAGGGAAGGAGCGGATCCCCAAACATCTGGAAGAGGAATGAGTGGATGTCAAGTAGTCCACGGCACCATCACTAAGTGGAGGATAGTTGTATGCAGAGAGGGAAACAGAGTGGGTAGCCAGGGCGAAACAGAACTAAAAGACCGTGATCACACTGGGAGGGACAGACAAGGAGAGAAGTGGAGGGAAAGAGAGGAGGAGTGAGAAAGAAACCCCCTAATTTCTCACGTTCTTAGTTTCATACTTAGTCCATTTGGGCTGCTGTAATGAAATACCATAGACTGTGCTGCTTATAAACAACAGAAATTTATTTCTCACAGTTCTGGAAGCCAGGAAGTTCAAGATCAGGGTGCTGACAGATTTGGTGTCTGCTGAAAGTCTGCTTCCTGGTTCATAGATGGCTGTTCCCCGCCCCCCATCCCCGGTGTGTCCTCACATGGGGAAAGGGGCAAGAGTGGTCTCTGGGTTCTCTTCTGGAAGGGCACTAATCTCATTTGTGACAGTTCCACTCTCATGGCCACCTCTAATCCTAATTACATCCCAAATACCCGATTACCATCGCATTGGACTTTAGGTTTCAACATATGACTTTGGGGGCGACACAAAACATTCAGTTCCTACTATATCCCCATCCCCAGAAGTCCCACATGGAATGACTTTTGTGTCCTTATAAGGAACCTCTCTTTTTTCTCAAGGTGGATTTCTGTTTCATACCACCACCGGCCCCAAACTCAGAGCGAGAAATGCTCGGTTACCTTGGCCACCTGGACAGATGGCTGGGCTGACACCACCGCAAGGCAAACCCCATGTCTAGATGCACTTTAATAGATGAATCATGAGCATTAATTTCTCAAACTGCAATTGTCTCCCCAGTTACTAAGCACTGTTAGTCCTAATTAACCAGTCTGCAGGCAATTTTTCAACCTATCAAGTAGTGAAATGAAATAATGAACTCAGCTGAGGAGGCCTGGAAAGGCAGCACGTTCACTGGGGAACTAGGGTTTTATTACCAATTCCACTCAGGGTTGAGCTGCGGAGGGTTTTTTCCTTCTTTTTTTCTTTTTCTGTATTTTTTTTTTCTTTTGCCACTTTTCTCCTAATCATACCTTCAAGTCAGGAGAATCCTGTCAGGATATTAAGATGAAAGATGCCTCTATGTTTCCCTTATAAACGAGCTCGATTTAATTCATGGTTACACCCAGTTAATTTAGATGCCTTAATGATCCCGTTTGCAGGGAAAGGAAGTCAGATGAATGTGTTATGCCCACCTCATTTGATATCATCTCGAAGGAGTTTCTCTACTAGGAGACAAACTGTTAAAAACCTTATTCCTCTGTTTCCGGATGTGTGTCTGAACTTTGACATTCTTCGCTTTGATAATTTGTGTCAACAGGAAGTAGGAGATGCTCCTCTTTGGGGCAATTCTGAAGCACATTCCACACAGTGTCCCAGAGGGTCCAGGCAGGACTGAGCCCCAGTTCCCCTCTGTGACAGCCCATTAGCATACACTCCACTGGCTTTCTTCTCTTCTCTCACTCACTCCTCCACTGCTTCATCCTGCTTCCCAGATAAACTACCTGCACCCAAGAGCTTGACTCTGGGTCTGCTTGTGGGAAATCCACCTGAGACAGCAGATCTGGGTGTAGGTGAGGTCATCTGCGTGTGTGTGAGACTATAGTACTTAAACATTGAGAAAGGCCCTGTGTGTGTATGTGTCTGAAGGACAGAGAGAGAGGAGAAGGAGAAGGAGGAGGAGGAGGAGGAAGAGGAGGAGGGAGGGAGGGAGAGGAGAAAGGAAGAGGATGGGCTGAAGGAGGAAGAGGAGAGGAAAGTGGAGGAGGGGAAAGAGAAGGAGGGAGAGGAGGAAGAGGAAGGGGAGAAGGAAGCAGAGAAGGGAGGAGGAGGAGGAGGAGAAAGGCCATGGAAAAGAGGAAAGAGGAGAAGAGATGAAAGCTAGAATCTCGTGCACTGCCCATATTTCTTGACCTATGAAATGTCACCTGCTCCCTGAAGGGGTCCTGATCCCTCCCCCCACAGAACCCCACTCGCAGCTCAGTAGGGTAGACCCCTCCCCACATCCTGTTGGTCTATTGGTGGTAGCTCTTTTCAGATCCATATCTTTTCATTTCTCTGGTCCTGTGTGCTTCCCTTGGCCCTGGCATATAAACAGTGTCAATGAATAAATGAAAGGAAGAATGAATGGATGAAAGAGTGAGCATCAGCAGAATAAAAATAATTGGAATTTGAGAAGGTGCAGATGCTTTTGGAGGAAAAAGACTGGGTAAACTGGATGGTGGCCCCAGAGCTCAGGTACAGCCACACACATCTCCGCTTGAAGAGGGACAAGAGGGGGTGAGAAAGTGACATGATGGTTGTAAGAAGCCCTCCCAGCCTCCAGAAGTGACTGCTGGGACACAGAGGGGAGCCTCACTTCCTGGGCAGTCTCCAACCCCACCTCCCTTTTGTTTAAGTGGTCCAATTCTCTTTCTTAAAGTAAGTGGAATAAACTGATAATTAAGCAATTAAGCATCAAAGGGAGGCTCTGACAGCCCTGGCACCTGTTCAGAAAACCAGAGAAGAAATTGCAATGGAGATAAAGGACGATTAATCTGAGCCCTCCTTTCAAAGGAGGTGTGGGTCCCAGGGGGCTGGGACTCCAGGTGGTTCAGGTCCCCTGTCTGGAAATGGGGATACGAGTGAGTCCTGGCCATGTCCTGGGCTTTGGGATCTTGACATCCGAGAACCGGCATGCCTCCCTCTGCCACTGCATGGCTAGTGTGGAGACGAACTTCTCAGACTGGGATCTGAACAGTCCTGGAGGTTCCCCGGGCTCTGCTCGAGGGCTAGAAACATGCCCATCCTTCTGCCATGTCAGTTGTCCTCAAAGCATTGAAATTGTAGATGCTTCAGTTGGTAAATAATTAAAAACATCACTTTTTAATCTAAAATAAACATCTCTTTGTTCAGAAACATTCTGCACTGGGCACTTTTCAAAGCACTGGGAATACAGCGGGGTGTGAAACAAACAAAATTCCTGGCTACCTGGAGCTTCTATTCCAGTTGGAGGTGACAGATAATGACCAGATGGCTATGGGAAAAATCCAGAATGTCAGAGGATGATTAGTACAATGCAGACAAACAGGGCAGGGAGGGAGATGGGCGATGGGGATGCAATTTTAAATAGGGTCGTAAGGGAGGTGCTACTGAGAAGGAGAGATTGCCACGTCGAGGACACAAACCTTCCCACCTCCACCTGCATGGCTCCAGCAAAGTCTCTTGCATCTCCAATCTCATCATCTGGGCAGTCTTGAAACTGGCTTCTGTTTCTAGTTTTTCTCCTTTTGGTCTGTCCTTCACCCTCCAGCCAGAATAGCTGGGAACCATTCAGACCGGAGCACATCGCTCACCTGCTTGAAAGCCCAAGATGGCCCCATTCGTCAGGGGTAAGAACTCCAATGGCTGGGAGAGGAAAGTGAGTGCAGGGCGCAGGTGGTGGGTGTGTCAAATAGAAAAACACAAGATGGATCTAGGGGACAACTGCTCCACAGCTCTGATCAGTAGTGGTGAAGAAATATGGACCGGGAGTTGCCAGATTTAGAATTTTTAAAATGAGAACTGAAATTCAGATGGTTATATAAAATTCTTCTCACTTTCAAATATTGGCTGTCAATTTTTTAATTTTAAGCATGAATGAGCCAAAGGAAACATATCTGCGGCCCAAATCCGGGTCCCCAGGGCCACTGGTTTGCAAGTTCTGGTGTAGAGGTTAAAATCTCATCTCTTCACCAAAGCACTCCTGGCCTTTCATAATCTGCACAAACTGAGCCTGCCAGCTTCTTCTGCCTCTGACACCCACCTCCCCAGACACATAAACCTGTGTCTCAGCAGCAGTGAACTGCTGGTTCCCAGATCCACCACCCTCCCTCACACCACTGGACTTCCCTTTCCCTTGTGTACGATGGCGAACTCTATTCACAGCATGAGACCCAGCTCAAAGCCACCACCTTTGTGCATCCTTCCTTTATCCCCCAAGACAATGATGATTCCTCCTTCCTCCTATGTTTGCTGTTAGATACATACAGCACATTATAAGGTAAATTGCTCACATGTCTTCCTTCCCCACCAATCTGTGACTCTCTTGAAGCAGGAGGGGCTATTTGCATTTCTATTTTCTCAGCCTCTGACAAGGCGTTCCAAGGAAAGGTGCTTGGTAGATGGGTGGGAGAGCAGCAAAGCACCAAGGTTAGGAGTTCAGGCTCTGCACACGCCACTCAACCCTCACCTCTGCCGTTTACATGTCTACACCTGGCTTTGTTCATCCAGAAAACCGGGATGATGATTCAAGGACCATATGCCTGTGAAGTGCTTTCTGATGCCTGACACATAGTCAGCTCTCAATAAATGTTCAAAAAGATCAAAAGGAAGAAAAAAATCCATTTCTAAGTGTGGCTATAGAGTAGTGGCTTTCAAAGGACCACTTTTCTCTAAAACCTAGAGGCTGCCCTTCATGAAGACCCCCAGCCCATGTGCTAATTCCGTGGTGGAACCCGAGTCCCAGGAAGACGAAGCCCAGGTGGAATCCTGGCCCCTCTCTTTATACCAGACTTCACGATCCTTGTCTCAGACCCCTCCCCACTTCTCTATCCAAACACAATATTTCAGTAGCTTTAAACACTTTTCTTTTTAAATTTTGGATGCTTTGTTCTTTTAATAGCACCAAAAACACACACTTAACAGTTCTCAACTTTGATATCTAGTCTCTAATCTGATCTTCACACCAGTTCCCTGAAATATTAGGACAGATTTTAATAGACCCATTCTAAAGGTGAGGAACCTGAGATCCAGAAAGCATAAGTGACTTTCTTAAGATCATTCAACAAAGTAAGTGGTAGAGAGGATACTAGAATGCCATTTATGTTCCTTGGCATTTTATTATGTCATGCTGAGTCAGTCTTAAATGGCTCTTACCTCATCCCCAGAATCATTCATTTGGACAAATTCTTATTGAGCACCTCTTCTGTGTGGGGGACACATCAGTGGGCAAGGCAAACAATGTCCCTCTGCCACAGAGCTTCCATTCCACCTCAAAGCCTGCTAGGTAGAGTTCTGAACCGTGCTGTTGGCATAAACTGAACCAAGGTGTGAATCCACAGATTCATTTAATGTATGCTTACTGCGCATGACTTACGTTGGGAGTGTAGGGATGGATGTTTGTAGCTTAGATAGCTTGGAACCGTATTAGTTTCCTGGGACTGCCATGACAAATGACCACAAACTGGGCAGCTTAAACCAACAGATGTGTATTCTCTCATAGTTCAGGAGGTCAGAAGTCCAAAATCAAGGTTCTGGCAGGGTCGGTTCCTTCTGGAGGCTTGAGGGAAAATCTTGTCCATGCCTCTCTCTCCTGGCTTCTGGTGGCTGCTGGCAATCCTTGGAGCCCCGTGGCTTGTAGACTCATCAGGCCAATCTGTGCCTCAGTCTTCACGTCACTTTCTCCTCTGTGTACCTTCTCCCATCAGACCACTTGTCATTGGATTTAGAGCCCCACCCTAAACCAGGATGATTTCATCTTGAGATCCTCAGCTTAATTACATCTATAAAGAGCCTTTTTCTAAATAAGGTCACATTCGCTGGTTCCAGGTGGACATGTTTTTTCGTTGTTGTTGTTGGGAGTGGGGGCTACCATTTAACCCACTACAAGGAATTTCACAGAGGCCTGATTATCTGGGCTTGGGGGGCACTTTGGTTGGTCCAGGCCATTGAAATTGTATCTGGAATGATTGCACCCCTTATTGCTGGCATGACAGGTGGCTGATTTGCCGTGGAGGCTTTGCATAGCAGCTTCTGGGGATAAGGAGCTGAACCAACCCCAGACTCCTGGACACAGAGAACATTAGAATCTAAAGCAAAGCCTCCTGACGATGAAAGCACCTTAGGAGTGCCCCGTGCTAAGTAGGAGTGGATATTATTTTTTCTAAGATAATCATGCACTCTAAAGAAAGGGAGAGGCTGGACATTGGCCAACACTTGATGGTTGTGTCTGGAAACCATCCCATTGGGAAATACTTTCATGAGTTATGAGCAGACATGACCTTGTTCCAATGTAAAGTAAGTGATATGACCATTTGTGTGGGAGATGAACATCCTTCAGGAAGTTCAGGCAGTTCAAACCCACTGAGGTCTAGATCCTGTGCCTTCTTTTACAAATTGGGTTGCAGAGTGGTTGAAACCTCAGGTTTGGAGTCAGAATATGAGCTCTGCCACCTGTGGGGTGGCCTGGGCCAGTCTCCTTATGCATAATATTATGAGTAATAACAGTAACTATTTAACAGGATTATGGTTATAATTAAATTAGAAAATCAATGCATAGTTCTCAGCACAGTATCTGGCTCATAGAAATCATCTATATATTTTGGCTTTTCATTGCTTTTAATTCCTTCCCCATTTTCTTGTGAAGGACTTTTGCTTTCTATGCACTAATAGTTCTCATTTTTCTTTCTATAGTTCTCTGCCCTGCCGTCCTAAAACGCATAACACATCTGGGTAGAAATGAGTCTTGGAATGTTGACATTAGGTAAAGGATTCTGCTTACCTGGCTTTGCCTTGTCTGTTTACCCAAAAGAAGTATCTTTATATAGCAATACTGCTTTGGGTTCTCTAGTTTTTTAAATAATGACTGTATTTTTAAGACTCTACCTGCTCATTATAAGTAATTCAAACGGAACTAAAGTAGAAAGAAGGAAGTAAAATAAGTCACCTTGAAAATCTTAGCACCTAAAAAAGTAACCATTGTCAACACAGAGCGTCTATCTTTCCAGGCAGCTCTTTAGCATACATACAGAAAGACAAACAGAAAGGGATATTATAATAAATAGAATTATAATATATTTGCTATTTTAATAAAAGTTATTAAATTAAATTTTCTGAATTAAGTGGAAGAAAAAGCAATCAAAGTAAAACTGAAGGATTTGCTAAAATGTAATTCTTCACGACAAGATGTGTAATTCCTTATAAGAGCCCTCTAAGGTTAAGACAAAAACATGGAAGGAGCTAGAAGTTAATTTTTTTAACTTCATATTTTAATTTTGGACAATACGAATAACTCCTGATATGAAGGATTGAAAAATTAGTGCTTATATATCCAACCTAATGTCTCCAACCCTCTTGATCTGTTAATTATATCCTTACTTATACCCCATCACCATTTGGTAAGTTATGCTTTGTTGTTGGAACACAGCTATGGAATCTAGAATCTGGAATTAACAGATTCAGTGCTCATAAGCCTGTTTACCAAAGTTCCTCATTCCCAGTTCTTTGTTTTGTCTTAACTGGTGAGATGTTTTATTATTATATCACTATTCTAGATGAGCTCAGGAACACTATCGTCTAGGATTTATTTCATCTTCAGGAATGTTTACCCTGTTGTCTTTATGCTGAATGGCATGACAGAATTTTCTGGAGTTATAGCTCCTTTTACTCAGATCTAAGTGACTATTGCTTCATTTTCTTCTTGGTGTTAAATACCATGATGGAAAAGTCTGAAGCTACTCTGACTTTTCCTCTTGTGCATGACTTGCTTTTTTTCCTACAGAATAAAATTTTTCTTTGTTTTTGAAGTTTAATAAGGTGCAGAGATATGACCTGGGGTTGTTTGCTGTGTACCAATTCCTCCTGGAAAAGAACATGCACTTTCATTCTATAGACTCATTTTTTTCCTTCCACTTTCTGGAAATCTTTTTGCTGTAGTTTAGATATTTGTTCCCGCCAAGCCTCATGTTGAAATTTGATCCCCAATGTTGGAAGTGGGGCCTAATGGGAGGTATTTTGGTCATGGGGTAGGATCCCTCATGAATAGATTAATTTCCTCCCCCAGGAGTGCGTGAGGTCTCACTCTATTAGTTCCTGCGAAAGCTGGTTGTTAAAAAGACCTGGCGCCTTCCCCTCTTTTCTCTTGCTTTCCCTCTTGCCATGTCATCTCTGCACAGCCTGCTCCCCTTGCCTTCCACCATGAGTAGAAGCAGCCGGAGGCCCTCACCAAATGCAGGTGCCCCATTGTGAACTTTTCCAGGCATCAGAACTGTGAGCCAAATAAACTTTTTTCTTTATAAATTAGCCAGCCTCAGGTGTTCCTTTGCAGCAACACAAAAGGGACTAAGACATTTTTCTTTTAATATATTTGTGTTTCTTTTTCCTTTTATGTTTGTTGGGTTCTCTACTGCAGGCACACCAATTATCTTAATGTTGGATTATTTTCCTCCCTACATATTTACCTAATACTTGACTCTAAACACTTTCATTCCATAGTCTTATCTCTCCACTTTAACTTTAATTATGTCAAGAATTTCTTTGATGTGAGTAAATCCATTTTTGGCTCTCTGTATTTTATTCTTTGATTCCTCTAACCCTGAACACTGATTTTCCAGATCACAATGATCTCTCGTGGTCACATTGTCTTTGGTGCCGTGGTGCAACATGGAGGGGAGAGGAGTCCCTTCCTTGCTGGGTGGAGCAGTCACATTTGCTGCACACACCTTCAACCTACCCTCAGCAAGGCCATGCAGGTAGAGTTACTATTCTTTAATTAGGGACCTTCAGCTGTTCATAACCAGACTTGTATGGGATCTGGTCTCTTCTCTGGCTGCTCATGTTCCCCTTTTGGATTTTTGTGATTCGTATCTTCTGAAAAAAGATTCAAATGCTTTAGGAACCTAGTTCAAAGCACAGAATAAAACAAAATGATCCCTCCTTCACATCTCACTTTCATCCCATGCAGGCTTTCCAGGGCTGCTGTGGATCCAAAGGGTTGCCTCTCTCATCTTCCTGAACTCCACTCAGGTGGTACGAGTGAGGCACCCTCCCTGCAGAATCCCCCAGCCTGGGTCCTGAGGTGGTGCTGCCAGGGCAAGGGAACACCTCATCAGCTCGGCTCAACTCAACATGGGCTGTAAATTAGTCTTGCTGTTGTGAACTTGACATTCTGCTCATTACGTTGTGCTTTGAAGTCTAAGCTCATTTCTGTTTCCTGAATTCCCCATCTACCAAATCACACTGAAACTCCACCTGGATGGCTGAAACCATGGTGTTCTATTTCAGTGATACATGGCCTTTCTCCCCAGAGCTCAGTCTGATTCTGAATAGCCTACTGCTCTTCCTGCCCACTAGATTGGCCCTTCACAGCCCTGATAAATACAATTATTGTTCAGCAAATATTTATTACCTTATATCTTCCACTGGGGATGATATATACGTCAAGGCTATGTGGCTTCCTTGGCCAAAGAGTTATTGGCAAGCATGATGTGAGCAGAGGCCCTAAATGTGCTTGCATGGTTTGGCTTGGCTCTGAAGTTTCTGTGATACCCATGAGAAAAATAAGTACTGAGTCATCACTGCTCCTTCAGCCTGGGCTTGAGAATGTGGATCAGACCTGAACCCAACCGATAGCCTGGGAGCAAACCCAGCAACCTGCAGCCCGACAGAGTCATTTGAGCCACCACTGGTCTGCAAAGCCCATAAGCCTGAGAATAAGTGCTTGTGTTTATAAGACACTACGAGTTTTGAGATGGTTTGTTACGCAGCGTTATTGTGTCAATGGCTGACTGATACACTAGACTAGGATGATAACATTATACCTTGTCCTGCAAGCCACACCTATGAGAAAAGCCTTATGGATTTCTTTTCCCAATCCCAATCTCAGATTCCAGTGGGTGTCCCAGTTTACCATGCACCTAACTCCAACTGATTATAACTTGGCCAATCTATGGAGTAACCAAAAAAAGATACCAGAAGTGCAATCCTCCAAAGTAGTAAAAGCTTCTGCAGCACACATATGAGCACAAGGATGTGAAAACAAAGTATATCTAAGTTAAAGCCCAAGCACTAGACCTCATATAGAAGACATAGGAAAGAGGTTTTAGTTGAAAAACCTTGAAGCTGCTTATGTAATATTCTCATGCCTTTTGTAGGTAGAGGTATAATTATTTCATTATGTTTTCCTGTGAAGTGTGAAAACTCTCTTTACCAATCCTCTTAAATTAGTTAAATATAATATTCAGCGAGACAGGAGACAGAGCAATGTTAATTGAAAGTGGAGAGGTGTTTATAGGTTGATATGGTGCAGCCAACTGTGACTAAAATTAATGTTTGGGGGTTCCTGCAACTGCTGGTTACCCTCAAGTTTATTCTATATAGCAGCTCCTGGCACCCAGAGAGTCTTGCTCAATGTTCTACAGTTCCAGCATGCCTTGGAGAAGATTTTCTTGAAATGGGTGAAAGAAGATGCAATTTTAATTACATTCCATTTGTAAGTTTTGCCTGATGAGGTGTTGATAACGGAAGATTTTTTTAAAATACATCTGACTTTGGGGGGGGGGTCATTGGTAAAACTGTCACTGAGCCTGTCTCTGGTCTTACCTTAGGGTCTATTAAAGCTAGAGTTGCTCTCTCATCTGTACCAGACGATAGTTGGATTCTTTTGGATCAGAGTAAAGTGGAAATTACAGGTCATTAAGAGACAGAGACTATTTAATTCTACTTTTTTAATTTATCATACACATTGTCAAGCAATTTCTAGCACTGCTCCTGCGTGAAGGTAGGTTCTTCAACTGTATGGCCAGTCCTAGATTCCTTTACTTTTTTAGTTGATGGAGCAAATATTGGCAAAGTAACTCCAAACCCCCAGCTGAGCCAGTCTGACCAAGTATGACCAGTTGACCATACCAAAAGAATGAGCATCTAGATATACTTTGATCCCTTTCTTTACTTTGCCAGGGCAGAAATTATGGGACCACCCTGGCAGCCAATAACATCGTTGTTTCTTTATTTCAAACACATAGGCTATGTTTGCAGCTATTCTTTTATAGAACAGTCTGGCAAGTCTGGTTTAAACAAACAAACAAACAAAAAAGAAACTTTAATGGAAAATGGAGAGATGATTTACTTTTCTTCCCTTTCTTAGATATGCAGCCTATATTTTGGAAGGGAAACAGAGATATTAGTATAGCTTGCTTAAGAACAAGAGGTAATAATCACAATTGTTAATAGCATTTATTTTCCATAAAGAAGAAAATTGTTACACAGTGGTGTCCTTGGGTCCTAAAGCCATGTGGGGCATATATTTCCGAAAGATTCCATGACCACATCTCTCTAGTTTTTCACTGACCGTGATTTTGTAGTTGGATCAAAACTGCATTTCCCTCTGGGCCTATCTTAGACATGCGGATGTTCATGTCAGTTACCGATATACTGAACTTCAGGATGTCTTCTTGGCTAAACTCCTATTTTTGAAGATTTTCTGCATCTTACGGCTCTGGAATCTACTCCTGCCTACATTTAATTCATCCATGAGTTTGGTTCTTCATAAAGAGATGTTTCCTTGTAGAAGTCTTCATTAATCACCCAACCTAAAATACCTCCTACCTTGCCACTTTTGATCACATTGTCCTGTTTTATTTTGTTAACTTTATAACTATATACACATCGTTTTTATCTATTTTCTTGTTTTGCCTTCACTGGAATGCAAAGTCCTTGAGGCTGGGGTCCTTTCTGTCTTACTGACTGTTGTCTCCCTAGTACCTCAAAGGAAGCTGGCACCTTGCAGGTGTTCAATAAAACTTTGTCAAAATAGGCCAGATGCAGTGGCTCACACCTGTAATCACAGCACTTTGGGAGGCCAATGTGGGAGGATCACTTGAGCCCAGGAGTTCAAGGCTGCAGTGAGCTTTGATTGTACCAATGCACCTCAGCCTGGGCAACAGAGTGAGACCCTGTCTCCAAAAAAAAATTCTTTGTTGAAATAATGAATGAATGATGCTCATTTCCAAATGATCTCTTTTGCAAAGAGAGCTTTCATTTTCTTTTCTCTTTGGCAAACATTTCTGATTCCCTCAACTTCTCATGGTTTCCAACCCTTGTCCATTTTGGTTGCACCTTTCTGGAAGATCCAGTTTTGTTGGTGCTCCATGTTAGAATATGCACCAAGGGCCAGACACATACATTTCAGTTTTGGCCTGATGAGGGTGAATAGGCTGAGAGATTCCACTGAGAAGGCAAGACAGGAGAGAAATGAATTTCAATGGGAAGAAAATTGGTGTCAAAAAGAAATTTTGGGAAGTCTTTGAAACGAAAGTCAGCACAGAAGGGTTTCTTTCGGTAGGTGCTCTGGACAGCCCGTTGGTGGAGGACTCCTGCTAAAATGTCCAGATCTGAGACAGTGAGGTTTCTACAAGAGGCTCCCAAAGCTTGGGGGATGGTAACCACAAGGAAAAGAAGCCTGACCTGCCGCAGAGTCCACCGACTGACTGCAGGGCCCCCACTGTTTCCAATTAATTTAAAAGCAAACTTCCCATGTGCAGAAATAAAAGAATAAGGACTTTTTAAAATCTGTAGCCAGCCCCAAAGCCTTGGTAAAACTTACCCCTCCATCCCCAAACTGGTTTTTCATGATTTAAGAGTCTTTGGTGGTGGATCCAAGCCCACTCTCCTTTGGAAAACTCACTTCGCATGGCCAAATGAACCAGGTTGGATTGGCCTTAGAGAAATCGCGAGGGAAGAGTCCTGCAATGCTGCAAGTTTACACTGACGTACGTGTTCTGCTGATTTCTCTCTCTGTCCTAGAGTGTGGAGATGACCTCTGGGGACATGTGGCTCCCTTTACTGACCAAGGGCTCCCAGGTGCTGCCTTTGGGCGGGTTGGGCTGGTGCAGCTCCAGTCCTCAGCAGAGCAGCCGTTTGTAAAGATCTCTTCCACATTTGGGCCAACACTTCCCCAATTTCATCCTTGAGTTCTTTCAAAACACTTGGGTGGATGCCATCCCAGCCTGCTATTAATCTCTATCTAGTCTGTGCATTTCTTCGGGTTAGATCTACTGCCTCAAATCCATGTGCCCCAGGAGATGCTCAGGCGAGAAGCCTCTCTAATATCTTTGTTCCTCCCATACAATTTCAAATGTTCCTGAGATCATGAGTGGGAGGAATTTTGCATCAACAAGAGCAAGAACTCCCTTCATACCAGTTCCTTGTCCTTGTGTATCCAGAGAATGCCCTGGGATCTTTCCAAGGCCTCCTGTCATTACATTCTGGGCTACCTAATTCTGGGGAGAAGCCTGGCTGTTCCACAAATGTGAGACAAGACACCCCTTTCCTCTCTTGCCCTCCAGGGTCCTAAACACCCCACCTTTGGCTCCAGGGATACATTGCTGTGGGGAGGAAGGGTCTCCAAAATCCTTTCACAATCATCTCTACGCTCCAAGATGATAGGCCTTATTCCTAGTGTATTGCTCCTAACGTCTGCCTCTGTTTGGACCTAGACATGGGATAGATGTGTCGTGTTCAAAAGATCTCAGAGAGAGGTAACCCAAACCATAAACTGACGTGGAAAGTGGGAACTGGAGATTATAAAACAAAGGGATAAATTTAGGGGACTGATAAATCCCTATTTAAATTTTGTCATTATCTCCCGGGATGAATATTATGGCAATTCCCCTAGTGAACAGAGGGTGAAATGCTACCTAGGCCTTGGCATGCTGCATGCCAAGTGACCGCGTGTGTCTTTGTGTGAGCAGAAAGCATTTGAAACTAGCCCTGAGGATCCCTCTCCTAGTACAAGTGGACCTGCACAATCGGTGCTCCGCCTGTTTCCAGCATTCTCCCCTCACTTCACCCTCTAACCCTTCGTTCGCCCTGAGATGCGTCCACACCAGCATCCATTCAGGCCTCGCCAGGGCCACCCCTGTCCCTCTTGCCTTCTCTCTTCTCTCCCAGCTTGGGAAACACTCATCCTCGTCTCTCAGGCGTGTGTCCCTTCCCCTGTGTTTCCTCAGCTCTGAGCAAGGCCGTCTCATCTGGTTCTTGGTGTGTCAGATTATGATTTATTGAAATAGAATTGTTACCCTACAAGCGAGTTGTGTCCTTAGAGGCTTTGATGTTGGACGAAGAGGGGCCGTTTCCCGTATGGGTTGAGTGGCTCTGATCTCCTAGCCCCGACCTTCCCCGGCCTCTCCCAGGTGCGGTCCCTGAGACCTGTTCCTGAGCCAGTCTGACCAGGCAAGGGGCGCCCATGTGGAGACAGGCCACTAGATGGAGTCTTGCTACCATAGAGCAGCCTCTGCGGGAGCCAGGGGCCTCTGTGTGCCCTGAGCCACGGCCTCTGTCTGTTTCTCCGCCACCTTTGCACAGGTGGGCTTGTGCCTCTTCTTCCCTCCTGGTTCTCCTTTTTGTCTGTGCCCAGACACCTGCTTGGAAGGAAAAACGTCCTCTGCACAGACCTCAGCCCTGCCCCCTGGTCCATTCCAGCACCACGGGCTGGAGACCTCTGAGAATGAACAGACCGCCCCAAACCCCCAGCCTGGCTGCCTTCATGCGGGTGACATCCGAGCCAAGCTCTGTCCCCTGCGAGCAGCCTCGCTGCCCCCGGCTAGGTATTTAGGAGCCTGCGGAAGCCACAGGGAAGCTGTTCAACGGTCGCCGTGGGTGTCAGGAAGATGTAGGTTCGAGAACCATGGTGTTATTTAACAGCTGTGTGGCCTCGGGAAAGCTCCCCGAGCCTCAGTTTTCTCACCTGGAGAAGGGGGTAACATCTGTGCAACCTCATAGCGTCGAGGTAAGAATTAGATGATGTAAAGTATTCAACACAGTGTCTAGCATGAAGAGGTTGCACAGAGAGATGACAATGATGACGACGACGATGATGATGATAGGCTGTTAGCCAGGTTCCCTTGACTTTTGCCCCCTCTGCAATCAGCCTCTTAGCCCGGTCGGTTTGCCCATTTCTCTTCTGTCTTTTCTGATGCTCACTCCCCACTGCTTCGGTCGATAATCCTGGCTGGGAACATGCCTCGTGACCCTGCTGGCCTCAGGTACCTGGCAGCCAGCCCTGGCCCCTTGGCCCAGGCTCCCAGGTGCCCCTGCCGGCTCAGGGCCTGTGGCATTTCCTGCGTGGAGCTGCCCTGAGCAGCGGCGGCCCTGACACAGTCGTATCTCCTTGTGTATCCAATGCTGCTTCTCAGGCGTTGCAAGGGGGAAAATTCAAGGTCAGAACAAACAAACACACAAAATCAATTTTACCTTGGGAACTCGCTCCTTTACAGCGCGCCTGTCTGATAGGCATCTCCGTGGCGCTGGCTCCGTGCGAGGGCGGCGCTGCAGACGGCTGCTCCCAGCATCTTTTCAGGGGAACACGGCACACGGCAAAACACACCCCAGGAGTGGATGGCGCGGGGTGTCTCCTGCTCTCTCCCCCTCTCCCCTCGTGCTGTCTGCCTCCGTCTGCACTTTTCCTTTCCCTTGCCTCTTCCCTCCTCCTTTCTGATTTTCTGGGTCTGTCTCCCCACTCTTTCTGTCTTGTTTGTTTTTCTCTTTCTCCCTCCCCTGTGTTTCCAGCTGCCACTTCCTCTCCTCATCTCTGTCTGTTTATTCCTTCACTTCTCTCCTCTTCTTTCTCTTCCATCCATCATCTGCCTCCTCCCCGCTTCCCTGTCCCTCTCTCTGTTTTTGTCTTTTTCTTCACTCCTCGCAGTCTCCCCGTCTCTGTCATCGTCTGTCTCCATGGGGTGGCAGTGGTTTCTCATTAGACAATTATAATTAGGTCTGCTCCTCCCTGGAAATGCAGAACCCCCAACCCCCCACATCCCGTGACTGAGGCTGGGGCTGCCTGGGTTGTCCCCCTCCGCAGCCGGAGGACCCCGGTGGTATGTGCGGTTATCTCCAGGATTGAGAGGTCAGGCCCAAGCTCTGGGCAAGACCAAGGAGGCCTTGCTTAGGTTTGGGGTCTTGGGGCGCAGGTGGATCGGAGTGTGAACTCTGCTGTCTCCCGGTGCTGTCTGATGCCAGTCACGGTCTGTGTGAGCATTCGCCTCCCTACCTGTGAAATGAGGCTGCTAATATCCCCACCTCAGGAGTTTTTTTCTTCCAAAAAATGAGAATTCCATGAAATAATGCACAAGAAATTCCCAGAAATGTTATTGAAACTCAATACACTATTGTTTCAATACTTAAAATTGAAATTCAATAAATATATGTTGAATGGATGAATTAATAAATTAACGAAGGATTTCGTGTGGCCCCAGGCACATGGTAACTGCCCCCCAAGACTCATTCATATCAGCTAAGAGAGACCCATATGAGGTGCTTTGTTGGACTCCGCCAGGCTGGGCACAGGGGGACATGGGGTTGAGGCTGCCTGTGTTGCAGGCATGTAGGAGACAAGCGGTGGGCAATTCACGTGTTTCTGCTTTTGTAATCCTGATCTCACGCCAGCTGCATTGCAGCCTGTGCCCATCAGGAACTGAAGCGACACAGGAGACTAGGAATGAGTAGTTGCTTTTTCCCTTCTATGGTACCCTGAAAGTTGACCTGCTTCCTGAAATTGAAATGAACTTTTTCCCCCAGCAAGAGGTGTAGGGGCTGTATAGACTTTAAGATCAGTTGCATCTTAAAAGAGTCAGTTATCCTGTGGCACCTTAATCTTAAAAATGGGAATGTTCATTTCTGCTTACCTTCTGGGAAATCCTATTAAAATGGCAGTTGATGGTGCATTCTTTTTCTTTTTCTTTCTTTACATTTTAGATTTTCTGTTTCATTTGTTGGCGTTATCTCTATAGGTAGGGAAGGAGGGCAGCCAACATAGTTAGTTAAAGCCTTCACAGAGGATGTTTTCTTAGACATTCACTGCCAAGGATCTCTATCAACATTAAACATGGTTGGAAAATTAATATAGTATATATTTATATTTATATATACATACACATCCAGAGCGTCTGTTTATATAATATTTAGGAATTTTATTGGGGAGCTAAAAATCTTATTTAAGAGTGAAACTGTCTTTCCAAGTCCTATTTCCCACTGGAAGCAGGGGAAGCCATCTGAACGAGCCCAGTGGCACCTTGCAAGGGCACTAGCTCCTCTTAACAACAGCCCTGCCACGAGAGGAAGAGGCACAAAGAGAGAGATCAGTTTCCCTTCTAGGCCTGGCACCAAATAGGCTGTGTCCCAACTGTGTCCTTCTCTGAACTGGCGCTAACCGGAAGCATCTGCAGAGTAAGACCCGGCTCCAGCCCTGCCCCTTTTCTGACCTGATTAAAGAAACCAAAGGGATTTAAGTTCCCGGGTTGCGCACTTATCACCGCATTATTTAGGAATCCGCTTTGGTCCTCTGGTAGGAAGAGGCTGAAAGCCCGTGGGTGGAACTGAATGGGAGGCCAGTGACCCTTCATTCCGGAGCATTCTTCTCCCTTGCTTGGTCCACTGATCTCTTCGCATCTTCTTTGTGGGCTCCTGACCCTGCGTGCTTTTGAAAATACTCATGCCCAGATTTCACCAGCTGAATCAAACTCTCTGAGGGGTGGGTTCCAGGTATTGGCATTTTAAAAAACCTCCCCAGGTGAGTGGAATGTAACCCAGGGCAAGAACCAGGGTTTTAAAGCGATCCCTAACTCTGGCCCCAGCTCTGACCCCTGCCTAGTCCCAGACCCAGCTAGAGCCCCAACGCTGGCCACACCCCGTGTCCCATCCCTCTTTCCTTCTTCTCTGTCATCCTTTCCTGCCCTCACACAGCTCCAACTGACCATCGCTCTGCCCCTGCCGTATTTTTCCTGCAGCGGATGTGGCAGAGGGCTTTTAGCTGCCCGGTGGTGGGGGGACCAGGTCCTGACAAAGCCCTGCCCCTATTTGGCACTTAGGGAAAACACAGCTCTGCAATCCTGCAAACGTGCTGGGTGCCTCAGGGAACATGTGGCAGCTCAGGCAGGAGGGGCGGAGGGAGCCGGCTCTGTGGAGGTGCAGCTCCTGTGGTCACACGTCCCTGGCCCGTGAGAACATTCTTCACAGTTCTGTGAGAGTGCGCCCAGCGTTAGGTTAACGTGAATCTGCTCATAGTTTTCCAAAAGAAAAAAAAAAACAGAGGGAGGGAGGGAGCCACAAACGCGGCTGCTTTGTTAGGAGCAGCAGTTCACTAGTGCAGTTCACTAGTGTTCACTAGCAGCAGTTCACTAGCAGCAGTTCACTAGCAGCAGTTCAGCCAGCGTGCGCCAGGCTCTCAGCACGTGGCAGGTGCTGGGATGAATGCTTTAGCATTGCATTGCCAAAGCCCCACGAAGGGGTCCTCTTGTCCTCCACATTTGCAGGTGGAGAAGCTAAGTTTTGGAGAGGTCAGAGCCTCCCACCTGGAGGAAGGGAAAGCCAGGGCTTGTAAACACAGTCGCAATGGACAACACCAACGTGTTACGACGCCACAGCTGTGGTTCTCCAGAGAAACAGAACCAACAAGATATTTATTTAGTTATTTATTAATCTATGCATTATAAGGCATTGGCTCACGCAGTCATGGAGGCTGAGAAGTCTCACAGTCTGCTGTTTGCAAGCTGGGGACCCAGGAGAACCAGTGGTGTCATCTGACGGCCTGAGAGCCAGCGACCAATGGTGCAGGTTCCAGCCCGAGTCCGAAAGCCTGAGAACCAGGAGTGCCCAGGGCGGAGGATCCATGTTCCAGCTCAAGCAGGCAGGCAGCGAGCAAAGCCGACCTTCTCCTGTGTTTTTTGTTGTCTTCAGGCCCTCCGTGGGCTAGATGACGTCCACGCACGTTGGGCACCTGCGTTACTGAGTCCACTGACTCAAAGGCTAATTTCTTCTGGAAGCATCCTCACAGCCCCACCCAGAAATAATATTTCACCAGCTGTCCAGGCATCCCGTGGCCTAGTCAAGTTGGCACACGACATTCACCGTCACAGCTGGCTTCTTAAGCTTCCCCAGGCAGGCGAGTCACCTGTGCAAGTGCAGTTCAGAGTCACGGGTCTGGGGTGCAGCCTGGGAGTCTGCATTTCTCGCGAGTGCCCAGGGGATGGCCTGCTGCTGCTCGTCTGCACACCGCACTTGGGGCAGCCGGGTTTGGGGCACTGGTGTCGGAAGACAAGGAGAGGAAGAAGCGGATGATAAGTCTATGTCCATGGCAGTGGCCCAGGCCAAAATAGGAGTCTATCACAAAATGCTGAGCGTACCTCTGCATCACACTTAAAGAATTGCAGTGAATTGTCTGCTTGTGTCTGTCTGCAAGGGCATAAAAGACCCTGTGTCTCCCAAGAATCTACAAGATGACAGTCCTGGTCTAATGATGTTCTCCTCTTCCTCGTCTCAGCACATCCCCTGCCCTGCCCGTGACTCCCACCTGGGCCCTGTCCAGAGCCAGCCACTGCGGGCCTGACTGCAGAGGTCACCTGAGCCTTTGCTCTCACCCCAGACTCGCCCAACAGTTCCCACACCTAGTTAATGAGTTCTCAGCCGGGACACCAGGTCCTGCCGTGGCCCCCAGACACAAGGAGGACACTAGCATCTTTCCTCCCTCCTGCCAGCCCAGTGGCTGCGCCCAGATGGTGAAAGCAGGAGCTCCTGTTTCCGCTGCTCTGCGGAGAGGCAAGAAGGTCAGTGGTGTCTGCGGGAAAGGGAGACAATACCTTCCAGGGACATTAATTTTTCAGTTTGTGTGTTCAGATGTGTGGCAGCTTAAGGCTGACAGGCAGAACTGCAGGCCCCTGTCAGCCTCACAGCGAAAGGATGGCTCTGGGTTTAGATGTAATTTCGTTCCAGGCGCAGCTCCGCCGTCTTGGATTGCTGAGCCTGGATTTGGCAGGCAGGGAGGATGGCATCTGCACTACTGGTCCCCCCCCCCCAACTCCCCACTGCCCCAATGCCAGGGGTTTTGCAGATGGGATCTCATTTAATTAACCATCACCACTTTCTGCGAGGTGGTTTGTATCCTCCCCGATTTAGAGATGAAAACATGGAGGTTCAGGCAGGTTACTGACAATGTCAGGCAACTATTCTCATTCATTCTGGGCATTGAGGATATGGTGACCACCAAGACAGTCTCTGCCCTTGCAGGGTGACCTTTTCTAGTTGGGGAGACTGAAAATGCAATAAGGCAACTAATAAAAATAATTCAAGTTGAGACGCAAACAATCATGGGTGGAAAAGATAGGTAACAGGTGGAGATGTACTTTAAACAGAATGTCCTGGACAGCCTCTGTGAGAAGATACTGAGCAAGAAATTAGAAGAAGAGAAGCCAGGCACACAAAGCATGGGGGTGGAGGGTGGGGGACATTCCCAGCAAAGTGCATGGTATGTACGCAGGCTGCGATGGAAGAATGACCTTGAGAAGCCCAAGAACAAGGAGGAAGGTGCACGTGGTTGTCAATGCTGAGAGGGAGGAGGAGGAGGAGGCAGGCAGGGCCAGAGCACAAGGCCTTGTAGACTATAGTGGTGAGTTTGCATTTTTTTGGCATAAAACCCATAATTGTGGGATTTCACCCAAGGTCTCCAGATTTCAAAGCCTTGCTTTTTCCCATTACAGCAATGGTTTTCAAAGATACCTTTTCAAAGCAGCGGAACCCTTTTATCAAATGAAATCTTATGCAGAACGCTCCAAAATGCAGCGTTGTGTCTGAGAAACCTTGGGGTAGGATGTAATAGGAGGAGCTGGCGAGAGCAGCCTTTCTGATAATCGAGTGGTTTTCCATTTTGGGGTGCCATAAAACACCCCAGGAAAGGAGCCCTCCTAGGGAGGCTTGAAAGCTGTAGCCATCAGGAAGTCATCCAGATGTCAAGATCATGGGCATCCTTCTTCCCAAGTGAACGCTGATGCATTGTCCTCTTGAAGTTAGGCCTAGTCTGACCTTGCTGGTGTCCCCAAAAGAGAGTATTTCTGAGAAATGAAAGTAAGGCCAAAAGAAGGGGGGGATCCTAATTCCTGATGGTGCAATTTGTGCTCCTAGATACAACCACACCTGAAGCTAGATCGACCATCAGAGTTTTCAGTTCATCTGAGACGATGCGTTACTATTTATGGTGAAGCCAGTTTTGATTGGATTTCTGCACTTGTAATCGAAATGCGGTCGATTAGGTCCCAGATAGTTTCCAATCCAGAGGGAGGCGGCAACAATAATGAGTCCAGGAAAGAGTCCTCTGAGCCAAAGACAAGGAAGAAATGAGAGAAGACGAGGTTTGAAGTGAATGATGAGGAGTGAACTTGGGGCCACAAAGAACGTAGCTCTTGGTGCTTCGATTCACGTGGGGAGGGTGAAGCAGGGGCGTGTGACAGCCTGGCCCAGAGTGTCAGTTGCTGAGTGATCACCCGTGATCAAAGCAACACGATGTATCAAGCATCTACTAAGTGCCAGGCACTGGTCCTAGGTGATGGACATATGACAGTGATTGCAACCAAGGTCTTGCTCCCATGGACTACTGGGGAGAAACATTCAAAACAATAAAAAAAAAAAATAAATTCTGTAACTGTTAGAAGGTGACAAGAGTCATGGATGAAAAAGAAACAGGGAAGGGTGGAAGGGTGGAGAAGCCTAATTTCACATAGGATGGTCTGGAAAGCCCCACGGAGATGGTGGTCTTTGGGCACAGCTGACGGGGGTGAGGGGGTGGGCAGACCCCAGGGGAAGCCTTTCCAGGCAGAAGGAACAGCAAGTGCAACAGCCCTGGGAGAGGTGCTGGCCTGGCATGTTGAGGGACAGCAAGACGGCAGGGTGGCTGCAGCAGGGATGCGAGAGGACATGCCAGAGGGCAGCGGGGCCTTCTAGGCCATCCTGGGGGCCAGAGTGGGCTGGGCATGGTGGGAAGCTTGAGAGCAGAGGAAGGACACAATTTGGCTTTTATCTCAACACGACCCTACACTGAGCACAGACTCTGGCTGAGCGGCAGGAATGGAAGCAGCGAGACCAGGTCAGCTTCACCGGCCTCTGTGCACTTTCCCTGCCCGCACCCTCTGCCTGGGAAGCCCACGACTGCCTCACTTCCTTTCCAATCCCAGCCTTTCTTTGAGAGACATCTTAGATGCCGCCTCCTCCATGAAGTCCTCCTTCTTTCCCCTTCCTGAATGCACATCCTCCCTTCATTTGAAACCCCAGGTAATGGTAGCTTATTGAGCAGTCACTGTGTACCACCTGCACAATTTGTCATTATTGAATTTAACTGGTTCAACAACTCTATGAGTAAAGTGACACTGAGAGAGGTTGTCACCTGCTCGAGCTCATTCAGCTGGAGAGAGTAAGCATTCGGCAAGTCCAATCACTTCCTTAGAGCCCATGCCTGCAACCAAATACGCCTCTTGCCTCTGTGGCCTTTGCTTTGCTTCATCTTTCACTATGGCTACGCAGCGGATGTCTCAACTGGCATGTGAGATGCTGTAGGCAGGGACTGAGTCCCAATTCCCTCTGCAGCCTGTGACTGTTCCCAAAGCCTAGAATACAGTAGGCTCTCAGTAAAATATCATGAAAGTAAATTGCATTGAATGAGTGAAACCCACATCTCCAGAACCCTCGTACCTGGGCTGTTTTTAACAAGCTAGTATATTTTAAAGAAACAATGAGTGCCGTCCGTATTACACTCCCCTGTATCTATTCCTCCACCTTCAGGCAAGACCTCATAACGTGGAGCTGAATCTTAGGCCCTTTTTTTATATGTTCTGCTGTGGCTTTATGAATTGAGCGGGAAATGAAAATGGATTTTAGAGAAAGACAAACACATTCTGGTAAGTGTCAAAATGAAGGAGAAATGGATGTTCACCTTGAGATTATGTTCTCAGAACCTCCAATTCCAAGGGTTTGAATGTGGGATTAAGAAAAATCCCTCATGGTTGTGTTGCCTTCAGGGTAGGGGATGTGAGTCCCAGGCAGGCTGGGTGCTTGGCACTGACGGTTTGGTGAAATGAAGACTTTGGCAACGGTCAGAGCAGCGCTCTCGGGGCGAGGGGCTTACAGGGGCCGGGCCTAGACAGCGATGCTGGGGCGACAGTGATTGCAGGGGTGAGTGGTCAGCTCGGGGGTAGCCAGGCAGGCTGTGAGGTGCTACTAGGCAGGGTGCCAGGAATCAAGCAGTCCGAACTTGGCAGAGCAGTGGGGCCGAATGGAGCCCTTTCTGGCTTTATGGTTACACAACGTGGGTTCACGCCCCGGGACCACCACTGATCTTGGGAAACAGCTTAATCTCTCGGAACCTCAGTACATCCATCCATAAAATGAAATAATGATATCATTTTCACAGCCCTGCAGTGAGGCATTAAATAATAAGCTGTAGGAGCTCGGTGAGTGTTAGTTTCTTCCTTTTTGCTCTTGTTCCTTCTTCTGTTTCCTCCTATACCCAGCTCTAGTCAGCAATGGCATTGAAATAAACAATTAATTGTATAATGCCAGGGCCCAGTTCCTGGATTTAGGGCTTGGGGAGTTAAGTCCCAGGCAGGAAGATGGGGGAGAACTTTGTGTGATCTACAGCAACTCAGAGTATCAGGGAAGTCTGGACACTTCTGGCACCAAATATGTGGGCTTTTTCCACACCGACACCCAGTTCTTCAACTCTCTGGATACCAGCTGGGTGTGCTACAATTCAATTCAATTCTGACGCTAACTACCCAGCGTTAGCACAGACCCTGCAGGTTAAGGGCTCAGTCCAACAAAACTGCCCCCACTTCAGATGCCAGTCACAAGTCCCAGGTTGCCACCCGCATTTCTGACCCTCCTGTTATAAATTGGGGGTTCCCATTCTTCTAAGCGAAGTATCTCAAGAATGGAGAAACAAACCCCACAGGTACTCAATACTAAATGGGAACTAATCGATTAACACTTATGTGCACATGTGGAAGTAAAACGCAATGGAAATCAGGTAGGTGGGAGGGATGAGGAGGGGATGGGTCAATTCACACCTGACGGGTACAATGCACACTCTCCGGGTGAAGGACACACTGACAACTTTGACTGAAAATGTACAAAAGCAAATTTTGTAACCAAAACCTGTGCACCCCTGTAATATTCTGAAGTTTAAAAAATTGGGGGACCAGGCGCGGTGGCTCATGCCTGTAATCCTAGCACTCTGGGAGGCCGAGGCGGGAGTATTGCTCAAGGTCAGGAGTTCGAGACCAGCCTGAGCAAGAGCGAGACCTCGTCTCTACTAAAAATAGAAAGAAATGATCTGGACAGCTAAAAAAATATATATAGAAAAAAATTAGCTGGGCATAGTGGCACATGCCTGTAGTCCCAGCTACTCGGGAGGCTGAGGCAGAAGGATTGCTTGAGCCCAGGAGTTAGAGGTTGCTGTGAGCTAGGCTGACGCCACGGCACTCTAGCCCGGGCAACAGAGCGAGACTCTGTCTCAAAAAAAAAAAAAAAAATTGGGGGTTCCCATGACCCCTTCCTCATGTTTGCTAATTTGCTAGAATAGCTCAATAACTCAAAAAAAAATGCCTTGCCTACTATTATTGGTTTATCATAAAGGACACAACTCAGGAACAGCCAAGTGGAAGAGATGTCCAGGGTGACGTAGGAGGGCAGGGATGTAAGCAGCTCTCCACCCAATCTTCCTAAGCCCCCTTGCCACATGCAAATCAATCTCTGCAGACAGACCCCAGGCAGCTTCCCTGGCCCCATCAACTCGTTATTTACACATAAACAAGTCTGAGTCTTTGTTTAAGCTGAGGTACAACAGCCGATAAAAACATGTGTGCTTGCATGCAGGCATATGTGTGCACGCACACACATGCACACACACACTTGCACACGCACACACCCGGAGGCAAGCATCGCTCTCTCAGTCAATCATGTGTGAAATGTCAGCCTGCCCTTCCTGGGAGTGTTTAGAAACAGCATGAAGAGCCCTTGATGAGAGAAGTTGTTGGGGGTTTTGTTTTCTGCAAAAGCTTCTGTCAGTAAGCCTAGCATGCATGTTATTTTTTTTTTTCTCCAAACAATGAGAATCTTCTTTCTGCAGAGAGAGGAAAACAGACACATGCCCGCTTATTAGGTACGTAAAGTAACATAATTGCAGGCATATTGTGTCTGGGGAGTCAGCCTGGGTTTGCCACACCGCCATATGAAGCTGTTTGAAAACTCTGCTTCGTGCTAGACTCTTTTGGCCCGATCTCCCTTTTGTTTGAAGAGATAAGAATGTTCCTTCTTCCCTGTCCAACACTGAGATGCCCCCCACGGCAAACCATAAAACAGCACTATTTATCAAACTCCCTGTTCCAAGTAGATAGTGGCTTTAGCATTGAATTTAATAGTAACTAATAATTATTAGCACCAAGTGCTGGGCATATTGTAAGCATTACACATTGTGTGAACTCATCGAATCCTTCATCGGCCTTACGGGGGAGGTTTCATTATTGTAAATCCATGTTTCACCTGAAGAAACTGAGGCACGGGGAGATTCAGCTGCTTTGCCAACAAAAGTAGCCCAGGTGGAGCTGCTGGCTTCGGTGTCTGGGTTCTTAAGGGCCACGCTCTGATTGCTTGTGGGTGCGGGGAGGGTCAGGACTTAGGGATGGCACTTCTCTAAAACGACCCACTTCCCAGTAATTCTGGGAAGACACAGTAAGAGAAATACACGTGATTGTCCTGCGCTTGCCCATGGGTACCCCGTCAGTGTCACCTGGATCTGGCAGCTGGAGCCACGAGTGATTTTCTCCCCCCTGTGCTGCTGCTTCTCACTCATCTTTACTCAGAACAGCTCCACAGAAATCCTCCAGCTAATGTAACTGCTTCTTGGAAACTCCAATTGTCCTGTTTTCTAAAATGGGCATTTTCACATCATCACCAGGTGCTGGGCTGTTAGTGAGTATTATTGCTTTGGGAGGTTTTGCCTGTTGAGCAACTGTGTGGAGTGTCCTTTCTCTTTCCTGTGAGGTTTCTTTTTATCGTCACTTGAGTGGGTCCCTGACGGCATCTCTCAGGACCTGTGATTCATTGTCCCGGCTCCTGGATTCTCGGATGGCCCCAGCTCCCTTCCCTGTGTGGTTTCGGGGAGCCCAGACAGAGCCTCCCTGAGCGATTCTGATTCACAGAACCCCGTGATCAAGGTGGCAGGGCCCTGAAGAATCTCCCAATCCAACCTTTTGTTTGTTCTGTCTCAAACCATTTTTCTTTAATAGCTGAATCTTTTCTCCCAACTCAATAATACATAAGAGAGATCAAAGTCAAGGTCTTCTGATTGAAGGGACAGCAGGGAGCTAAGAACCGTGCAGCTCAGTCCCAAGCACCATCTTCACCCTCCAGCCTCCGGATTTCTCTCCATTCTGTCCCTCCAGGGATGCCCATGGAGGCATCTCCCCTGGAGCTCTGCGTCGCACCATCTAAAACCACTGCCCTGTGGGTCACAGGCTTCCTGCTTCCCGCAGCTCCCGCAGAGAGGCCTCCAGCCCCCCTGACCTGGCCCCCACCTCCAGTCCTGCCCAGCTCGCATCCACTGGGCACGCTAATGCCGTACGGATCCTCCTAAACTGCAAATCTGGCCACGTCACACACCTATTTAAAATCCCCCTTCCCTGTCATTTCTCCCTGACCTGAGGACGAAGTCTAAACTCTGTGGCAAAGTGCAAAAGATCTTTCTTATCTGGGCCGCTGCTCAGTTCTCCATCTCTTGACATTATGTTCTCTGTCCAGCTGGACCAAATTTGAGCTGGAATTTCAACGTGCCCCTCTTGCTCTGCGTTGGTCAGGGATACCCGTCCCCTCACTCCCTGCACCTTACTCCTCCCAGCCTGCCCCTCCCCTGCCCCCACTGCCCCGTGCTCTCCCAGCCACCCACCTGCATTGGAATTGCTGGCTTCGTTCTCTGTAGCCCTCGCTAACCTGTCCTCTCTGAGGGCAGTGGCCAGGCCCGTCTTGGTCCCTGTTGTATTCCCGATGCCTAATGATGCTCGGCACAAAAAAGATGCTCAGGAGGTATTTGCTAAATATGTCAATGAGACTCATTCTAGCCGTGGGCCCCGTCCAGCGATTTCCAGGCTCTGGTCAGCGCCAGGCTATTGTAACCTTGACCACTACTTGTGATCCTTTGTCCTGCCTGCACACTTCATCAGTGACCTCCAGATTTCCTCCGAGTCCCACAGTTTGCTTTTCCTTCCCTGGTCATGACCGTCTAGCCACACTCCATGCTTTCTTCCCTGTGGGGCTGACAAGATCCCCAGCGCCATGAGGGCAGGGGTCTTCTCTGTTTTGCCCATTGCGGTGTTCTAGTGCTTGGCACTTAGTAGGTGCTCAATAAACACTTGCTGAGTGACTAAAAACAAATCAGTTATGCAAGTCCTAGAAGAGCACAGGGTCAACATTCCATGGAAAACAGGAGCCTGAGCTCATCTTTGCCCAGTGTGTAGGAACAGAGGTGTCCTTAGCCTCCTTGGGACACTCATGGAACTGCTTTTTGGGTTGAAATATTGCCAGTGCATAACTGCTTCTCTTGGAAACTCTTCTGCTGAAATTTAGGTCCCAGCTCTGATTCCTTGGGGCTGGGGGAGGGATCCACATGTGTCCTACCCCGTTCTCCTCCCAGCAGCCACAGCACAGGCCATTCAAGAAGCTTCTCCCAGCTTCCTGCAGGAAAAGAGATGTCAGCTCTTAGGAGAATTTACTGCAGAGATTAGATGCTGCCAAACCCTTCGATATCATCAGCTCCCACCTGAACACAGGCTCAGGAGCAGGAATGAATTCAAGTTGTCTCTTTAGAAGGCTTTCGCAGGCTTCAGAAAGCCACTGCCTGTCATGGAGGATTGATTCCCAGGAATATGGCAAGGAAGCCTTGACACCTTTGCCAAGTGTCTCCACATAGCCCAGGCACCAACTTCACCAAGGGGAAGGTGATACTGTCACCTGTTTACAGGTTGGAGAACTGAGTCTTCGTAGCTCCCTGACCACAAGACTCCCAAGTTCTCGCTTAAAATCTAGACAATTTTATAATGTGGTAACATGACGAGATACATGAAACTAAAGAGTTGTCTTTTTTAAAAAGTGGCAAAGAATATAGAATGTGTATATCGGCTTTAGCTAAAATTTTTTAAATGACAAAATGAAATAATACCTAGAAGACAGGAAAGATAGTTCCCCTTAATAGGATGTTCAAATGGAGTTTAAAAAAAAAAAAAAATTGTCAAAGCCGAAGCATTTGTAGTAGTGAAAGGCTCTGGGGAGAAAGTGAGATGGAACATGAAATGAATTGGCTTTGGTACAAGACAGGTCTGGGCTCCAGAAACCACCTGGCCAGCTTCTAACTGCAACCCCCAAGTCAGGTCTTGGTTGTGTCTCTTTCCCTCTCTGTGCAGTGGGTTTAGGGATATCGCAGGGTACGTCTGTTGGGTTTGCACCACGACATTCCCCTGGTGAACAGCCCTATTCTACTCACCCTTTCAAAAGAAGTCAATTGTCACATCCCAACTCAGAGACGGGCACATGTTCCAGCCCAGTGGGAGTTTGGTGGGGTCAGATGGATTGCATTTGTGGCGCTGACTCTTCACCCCTCCCTCCATAAATGCCATTGCATTTCTCTCATAAAAATGGGGAGAGTCTCCTTCTCCGTTCCTGACATCGGGGCTGCCAATTGTATGCCGTAGAAGTGACAGTGAGTCACTGTGCTGCTGAGCCTGGTGTGTCCCCGCCTGCCGCTGTTGGACCTCTGCCATCGCCGTGGGAGCATGCAGGGCCAGCCTGCGAGAGGAGGAGAGCCGCGGCATTCCACTTGCTTCGGCTGGTAGGCAACCGACCCCCGGATATGTGAGCCAGACCACCCAAGAGATCAGCAGAGCCCCAAGCTGACCCCTAACCGACCCTAGCTGCATGAAGAACACGTTTATTTTTAAATGCCACTGAGGCTTTGTTGCTTAATATTTTTGTGGCAGTAGATAATTGATACAGTTTGTGATCACATTTTGGCGTGGCCGATACGAGCTAGAATTGAAACTTTTGCTGGAACGATGAACACAGAGGCATTTATTTTTCATCTGATAATGCAATAAGCCTAGAGCAGCTGGAAGTACCAAGTCAACTTAGGGAGAGTCTGCCTGAGACTGGAGCCAACACGGAAGAATCAAAATTGAAAAACGGGAAGGAAGAATCCTAACAATGTCTTTGGAGCTCCTGGATCCAGCCACGTCTAAAACAACTAGACTAGACTTTTCAGTTAAATGGAATGAAGGATATCTTCTATTAACATATATTTTTTTTTTTCTAGAGTAAACTTAGGTTGGATCTTAAACCCTTGTGATTAAGAAGATCCTGATCAGTAAAGCATCTAAAATGTATCGTCAGGATTAATGAATTGTAAATATGTCCCAGTTGGAAAGACAGAGTCTAGGAACACACTGCTGTTTCCATGAAGTTCTAGGTAGTAACAAAAACAACTTATTCTATCTTGTACATTTTACTTCCTAGGGTGTCAGGGGCTGCGTAAGTATATTTTGCACCTTGCTGAGTTGTAGAGCAGTGACGATGACTGTTGCCCCCACAAGATTTCACCAGTACCTGGAAACAAGGATGATTCATTTCCTTACTCAGGTGTGGTGACTACAAGGATACAGCAATTCTGAGAAAGATGTGGCCGGGTTGTTCTCATGTGTCAGTGATTTAACTCACACCGTCGACGATAGAAACTAACCATTTTAGACCCAAAAGAGATGGCAAAGATTGATATCCTCAAAGATTCATGGTTTGCCAAGAAGGAAACCAAAGCCAGAAAAAGGGGTGAAGGCAGTGCTGGTCCCAGCTGGAACCCCATGCATGGAAAGGAAATGGGCTTTGGGGGCAGAGAGGTGGAGGATTGAACGTAGGCTCTGTTAACTATAAACTTAGCCATCTCGGGCAAGTGGCTTAACCCTCTTGGGCCTCCATTTCTACTTCTGTACGGTGCCACGCAGGGATGAAAGACTGTTGCTTACACTTATTATTATTTATTATTATTATTATTTGTTGCTTACATTTAATATGTATAGATTCTCCTGCTCCAGGAGGAGCTGCTTAATTCCTTGTCTCCCTGCCCCCCACCAAGAGTGTTTTACTTCCAAAGAATAAACTATGGGAAGGGAAAATATACTAACCTGACTGTAGAGAAACCTGGCATCATTTCCATTTTTTACCCACAGGGCCTCGGATCCGATAGGTCCCCAGACTTAGTGATCCAGGAGATGCACTTAAAAGCAGCCTGTCACCTGCAGTGGCTGTCATGAAACTCCGCATCATCTGTGTGTTGGCTGAGGTTTGCTCAATGGAATTTCCTGCTGTGCTTCCCTGGGGAACCCATGCAACCAGAAGTTCATTCAATTATTTATTTGCTTAGCGTCATCCGGATTTAAAAGTATGCGGCTAACATATCCCGGGGAGGGCAGAGAATTCTAATGATTGCCACGCATTGAGCACATACTCTATGCCAGGCACTGCGGGTGACATCTTGTGCATATTTTCTCATTCCATCCTTGCAGATACACCATGTCAGGGAGAACACTGAAGCTCAGAGAGCTTCCAGAAAGAGAAAGAGCTTGAACTTGGTTTGAACCAAGTTCTTTCTGACTGCAAAGACTGTCTTCTTAACCCCTAAGTCAAACTGTTTTAACACAGATTGTTAAAGCTCGAGAGGTTCTTTAAATATTATGTAAAACAGAGATTGGAAAAGGGTGGTTTGCCGGCTGAATCCCGTCTTCAAATCACACACAGATGATTTCAGTTTGGAGCTGCACCATGGGTTTGTTGTTGTTTTTTCCTTGGTTGGTGCTGTTGGTTTCTTTTTAGATTGAATTAATTGGCACCATTTGAAAATAGGGAGATTTCACTTTCAAATAGCAGACTTTCATTTTCTTCAGGAAAACAGTGGAGGCTCTGGCCATAATGGGTGTTCATTCCTGCCTGAGTCCTGACTCCCAGACAGGTCGGCGTTCTCTATTATAGTTCACAGCCGCCCCCCACCCCTGCCCCCAGCCCACTTCACTTGTTTACTTTCTCTGCCTGGAAAGTTTGCAGCATCTGACTTAGTCCAATTTACTGGAGAGAAAACTGTCACTCAGAGAGAGGTAGTGACTGGTCAGAAGTCACACAGCAAGCATAAGTCAACGTTGTTCTGGTGGGTGCCATATATGTTGTTGGAGGCTGGTCCCAGGTGTAGCCAGAGCTCCCTGGTTCTTGGACTTCCTGTGCCTCTCTGTCCCTTTGTCTCCTCCATGGCTGACCTGTTCCAGCCTCTTGTTGGGTCACATTCTCTGGACCACATGTTCTCTGCTGGGGCACCTCCAGGAAGGCTGGCTGCTCTCAGGGTATTTTCACACTTTATGTGAAAGATGCGTTTCTGTTAAGTACCCTCAAAATGAATAAGGGTTAAACCTTTCCTCTCAGGAGGATGGAAAGCTGGCTGGGGGTTTTTGAAATTTAACTTCATCTTAAAAGAAAGAGAGAGAGAAAGAGAAAGAGAAAAAGGAAGAAAGGAAGGAAAGGAGAATCACACACTTGAGGGTATGATGTCTGTGATGTTTATTCCTTTCCTGGGTTAGTTCTCTTTAACTCCCACCACCAATAACTCTGTTTCATCTTCTTCCAGAAAAGCAGGTAGAAGTGTGAGTCAGCTCCCACAGCTAGTCTCTAAGCCAGCCCTGATTTAAGGCAGGACATATAAATGGAAACTCCCTGGGAGCTCAGTGCCAAGGCAAAGATTTTGCAGGGGAGATCTCAAACCCTCTCTAACACTCTCTAATCTTAAAAAAAATATATTTTTGTAATTTATTTTCATATCATAAATAGAGGTGAATTGAGCATGCATTCACAGTTTATGGGCCATTAATAAAATGAGTATCTGTGAGTGCACCACCCTTCTTAAGAAATATTAATAGACTTTTTCTCACAACTTAATTCTGTGTGCTTCTCTCTGATTCCATTTCTCCTCTTCTCTGTGCAAGATACAGCTTTCCTGAATTTCGTATTAATTATTTTACTTATTCACTCATGCAGTCATTCATTTTTAATCTTTTGTTAATAAAATGATCAAATATGCACCAATTAGAAGTAATAGTGCTATTGAAAAAAATATATCTATGACTGGACAACTGGATGCAACAACTTTTAAATGTTTGGCCTTTTTTTTTTTTTTTTTTTGCCTTCTCTTTCTATTTGCTGACCCACTATGTAAGCATCTTATTTTGTAAAGTATCAACTATATATAAAAGCAGAGAGACAGGTAAAGTGAATCCAGTCCAGCTTCAGCATCCTCAATTTGTGGGCAATCTTATTTCATCTGTTCTTTCCATCATTCCATACCTCTTCTGCCCCACATCTGGATGGCTTTTGAAGCAAATCTCAGACCTTATGTCATTTCATCTGTACATATTTCAGTCTGCATCTCTGAAAGATAAGAATTCTTTTAAAAACATAATCACAACGTTACCCTCACATCTAAAACAAAGAACACTTTCCTATTTTTTTTTTTACCAAATACTTACAGGATGCATCCGCAAAAAGTAAGAATGCTGTCCTCATAACTCAACATCTTCATCCCATCTAATAAAATAATACTTATCCTCTAATATTATTTAATATCAAGTTCACGTCAAACATTTCCCAATCGTGTGCATTTGTTTTTTTAATAACCTCTTTATTTTAGAATAGTTTTAGATTTGCATAAAAATTGGGAAGATAGCATAGATAGCTCTCATGTACCCTGTATTGTTTCTCCTATTATTATTAATAAAATCCTGCATTAGTATGGCATTTTGTCATAATTAATGAACTAACATCGATATGTTATTGTTAGCTAGAGTCTATTTTTATTCAGAGTTTGTTAGTTTTTACCTTGTGTCCTTTCTCTGTCCTGTGATCTTATGCAAGGACCCACTTAACATTTTGTCTTCATGTCTCCTTAGGTTCCTCTGAGCTGTGGCAGCCCCCACTTGGTTTTTATTTTCCTTTTAATCTAGAACAGCATCTCCTCTATTATCTTGAAGAATGACCCGCATTTTGGATTTCTCTTCCTATTTCCTTGTGGTGGCCTTTAACTTGTTCCTCTATTCTTTGTAGTTCTTAGAAACTGGAAGTTAGAATCAAAGGCTGAATTAGATTCAGGGTAAACATTTTTGCCGAGAATATTTCATAGGTGACTCTGTGTCCTTTATATGTTACCGCACATGCTTGTTTTAGCAGCACATTTGCTGTGTTCTGCCTCACAGCAGTGGAGACTTAGGGTGGGAAAGGTGGGAGAAGGAAAGGCAGAACCGATGAGTAAGAATGCAAAGTCCACAGCAAAAGTGAAGATAAGACTTTAAGACTTCCTCTCCCACAGTTCCGCTGCGGGAAGCTATTCCAAATGCCTCTTATGTCTTGCTTTTCTGCCCTTGAACCTTGCTCAGTAAAATTCACCCAAGTCTGCACGTTAATTTGTAGTAGTGGTAAGATGGCATTATTTTGTTTTCTTATCTTAGACTTTGGTTGGATGAGTTTGCATTAATTTGGGCATAAGTCACCTATTAAAAAATTACATATATTTGCCTCAAGACTTTCTAAATTTCTGGGGCTGATTGGACACCCTTACAAAATGTTTTGATGTATCTTTGGAAGGGCTTCCAGCTTAATTTCTATTTTCCTTTTACTCATTTAAAAAAATAAACGGATTATAATGTTAGTTATATGAAGCTACACATGTATGACATTGCATAGAACAAAATGAACATACACACACTAGTAAGTGGGTAAATGGCAAAATCAGAATTACTATCTGGATTGTGCAATGCCAATTTCCTGATTTTGTTGTTGTCCTGCAGTAAGGAAAGATTGGCAATACGGGGGTGCAGGGTGAAGAATGCATGGGGTCTCCCGGTATAGTTCTTAGCATTTTCCTGTGAATCTCTAATTATTCTAAATAAAAAGTTTAGAAACTTAATTGGAAAGATTCATATTCTGGATGTTGTGGCCAGTACAGCAGGACAAGATAAAGACATAAGTTAAATTTTTAGATGGGAAGCAATGCAATTATCATTATTTGCAGATAATATGGCTGTCTACTTAGAAAATGGGGTAAAACATGTTTTGAACTATTAATAATATAAGAGTTCAGTAAGGTACAATATAAAAGATTAATAGATATGATTCACAATAGTAGCTGCAAAAACAAATTAAAATACCTAGAAATATACTTTACCAGCATTGTACGGGACCTATAGCAAGAAAACCACTACATTTCTTAAGGGATATAAAAGATGACATGAATAACACAAATGCAACAAGAGATAACGATCTATATTTATTATTTAAAAGGCAGCCAATTATTTTTGATTGTGTTATAAAAGACAGTAGTGGGCAGTTGGTGAAATTTGAATAAGGTCTGTAGATTAGAGTGTTGTATCAATGTAATTTCTTGCTTTTGATCATTGTACTATGATTATATAAGAGGATGTCCTGGTTTTCAGGAAATATCCACAGAAGTATTTAGAAGTAATGGGGCATTATATTTGCAACTCATTTCAAACAGTTCAGAAACTAATAAATAATAGTAACACATATATATATATATATATCCTTACTGTATCTACATATGTGAGTATATTTGTGTATTTAGAAAGAATTGGAATGTGATTTGGGGAATCTGGGTGAAAAGTATACAGATTCCTTTGACCATTTTTACAACTTTTCCATAAATTTGGAATTATTTCACAACAAAAAGTTAAAAAAAAACGTAGCCAATAGAAGAACAAGAAAGAATAATGTAACTCTGAAACGTAGATAGCTTAGGAGGAGAAGGAGATGATATAGCATATGTGATATGAACTATAACATTTGGTGCCAAGGTGACAATAAGTGTATTCTAAATATGGCATGTTAATAAATAGAAGTGTCTGTGTACCATAGCATGTTATGGTGGTGATCATCAGAAGAAATAAAACCATGATGATTTAAGAGGTGTCCATGGATCATTGCACTTTGGATGCAGAGCAGTGAGGTGGGAGATTTTTGCTTTTTTGTCATTAACTCTTCTGATCTGTTTTCTCATCCATGCATCCTGTTGATAAAAATGACAATGTTGGTTAGCAAGCAAAGGATGAATTATTGAATGACTAGTCCTGGTGTAAGTAATTAGGAAATATAATAAAAAGGCAATACTCACATTTGAGTACACTCAATACTCACATATTGAGGATACATTTTCACATTTGAAAAAGATTTGTGGGAAAGAGAAACTTATTGACACTTGATGGAAGGAAGACCCAGCATTTCTGGAGATAAAATGGCAATACATGAGCAACATTCAATAATAGGTATATGCTTCCCCCTTTCCTACACCCAGCAAAACTCGCAGAATATATCCTCAGGAGAGAAATTCACAAATGGCGGGGAAAAAAATACGTACAAAGATTTCTCTTGCAGTTCTATGTAAGTAGAACAACAACCATAATACAACTAATGCCCAATACCCAAGGAACTCTCTGGGGAAACTACTTGCTGCAGGAGTAGTAGGATTCCAAGGCTCTAGAGGAAGAGAAAGCTACAATATGGAAGCAGCCTGAGTCCCTGAATGACTGCGTGGAGGAGATCCTTCTGCTGACCCACGTGCGATAGGAGAAATAAACAAGGATTCCAGAACTGCTTTATAGCAGGTAGCCCACCCTGACCAATAGACCTCGTTGTCTGTTCCTTTGGGCTTGCATTGGATGCTTCACCTGTGTTCTTTGGCTTGACCAAGTAGTTCAACTGCTGGCTCTCAACTTGGTCTTGCTCTGTCTGCTCAGCATTGGTAGAGCACGGTGGGGAGAGAACATCAAACACCTTCTTTCTATCTGATTTGCATGTTCCTTTTGCTTTGAAAGTGTTTATTGTTTCAGAAAGGGCAAAGATACCAGTGAACTATGATTTAATGGGAAGGTGACTAACTAGGACTGGGGGATAAGAATGAAAGGGTGAGTTATTCTTTCTTCACTGTATATCCTTTTGTATTTTTAAAATTTGGAACCATGTTATTCATTAAAAAATACATATTTTTTTTAAGTATAGGTAACAATGTCAGCCCACTATGGTTTCAGCTTTTTCTGGGACAAGGACTCCCTACTGTTAACATTCACAATTATATCTTAAACTCCCAGCATAGGGTCTGACATGAAGCAGGTAGCCTTGCGTAGTGCATAGGCAGGCAACTCCAGAAGCAGGGAGATGTGAATTAAAGTCTAGCCACTACCAGTTACTACTTGTGTGACCATGAGTGTGAGTCTTCACTTCTGCAAGCCTCTGTTTCTTCTCCCATAGTGTGACATAATGCTAGGACCTATGTCATAGGATTGTTGGAAGGAGTGTGTCTTACTGCAATTTGTGCTGCTATAACAGAATACCACAGGCTGGGTAATTTATAATAAACAGAAATGTATTGGCTCACAGTCTGGAGGCTGGGAAGTGCAAGAGTAAGGGGTGGGAATCTAGTGAGGGCTCTCTTGCTGACTCATAACACATGGGGGGAGGGCAAAGAGAGTGAGACAGAGAGAACGCAAGAGGGGCCCAGCCCACTCCCACAGTAATGGCATTAGTCCATTCATGAGGGTGGAGCCCTCATGACCTAAACACCTTTTAAGTTTCTACCACCCAGTGGCAATTAAATTTCAACATGAGTTTTGGAGGGAACTTAAATATTCACACCGTGGCATTCCACCCCTGCCCCCTGCAAAATCATGTTCTTTTCACATATAAAATACATTCATTCCCTTCCAACAGTGCCCCAGATTCTTAACTTGTTCCAGCATCAACTCAGAAGTCTGAAGTCCAGAGTCTTATCTGAGTACCATCTAAATCAGATACGAGTGAGACTGAAATCCTGATTCATCATAAGGCAAATTTCCTTCAGCTGTGAGGCTGTGAGATCAAATAAGTTATCTGCTTCCAAATAACAGTGGCAGGGCAGGTGTAGGATAGACATTCCTATTCTACAAGGGAGAAAGGCAAGAAGAAAAGGTAACAGGTCTCAAGTAATTCAAAACCCAACAGGGCAAACAACATTAAATCTTAAGCCTCCAGAATAGTCTAGGACTCCGTGTCCCACACTGGGGCAGGGATTGGGCCCCCAGGGCCTGGGGCAGCCCTGCCTCTATGGCTTTGCTGGGTCCAGTCCACCCAGTGGCTCTCACAGCTTGCAGTCTTGTGTCTGCAGCTCTCCCAGGCTCCTGTTGCAGGCTCGTAGCTCTACAGTTCTGGGGTCTTGGGAGTGGCCCTACCCTCATGGTTCTGCTGGCCTAGTGGGGACTCTCTGTGGCAGGTCTGAGCCCACGGTTCTCCTGGGCATTGCCTTACTGGGGGCCCTCTGAGATAGATCTGCTGCTGACACAAGTCTCTGCCTGGGCCCCCAGGCTTTCTGTGACATCCTTTGAAATCCAGTTGGAGACTGCTTTGGCCCCATAACCCAACTCTGCGTGCCTGCAGAATGAGGATCTCTTGGATGCCACCAAGGCTTGTTGCTTGGGTCTTCCTGAGTGATTTCTCAAGCCTCATATGGGGCCACTTAAGCCACAGCTGGGGTGGCCAAGAAGCTGTGTCAGAATGCTAGGAGCAGAGTCTTAAGGCGGCCCTGGACAGGGAGCCCATGGGGGTTGCCCTAGGCCCACCCCTGAGCTTCTAGAACTCTGGACCTGTGATGGGAGGGGGAAGCCCCTTGGAGGAGACAAACTTTCAAACCATAGCTGACTATATGAATCACTGGGTGCTAACCTGGCTTGGCACCGTGTCTGACATGGAGAAACAGTTCAATACATGTTGGCTATTATAATTAGACGTTGAGTAAAGGTTTTTTGAATTCCTACTGAACTGAACAGCCAGATCCTGTTCAAAATTAAACAAACAAACAAAAAATAACCCAAACATCCACACATCCTGAATTAGTGCTGTCTAGGTTAGTTTATCTGAATTTATTTTGGCTGCAATACAATCAAACCGCCATAAAACAGTGTGCTGCAGAGGTCGCCCGCCCCCCTCTGTCCTTTTCATCCTATTTGATGCGTATTGATAGCCATTGAGAAAGAGTGTTTATTTCCTGTGCAATCATATTTTCAGAAAGAGTGAACAAAAAAGGAGAGCGGTACCACGACCAGGAAATTTTATTAAGAGATTATTTCATGTTATTGATACATTACACCACGAGTCAAGGAAACATACCAATCGATAGATGCTCACATCAATGTTTAATCTACTCTTAGCCCTTTGCTGGGGCATTTAATTAGCCTGTGATTTGGAAAATCGTGAGGCGTACACAAGGCAATGAATGTTCTGGAACTAAAGGCAGAAGTGATTATTTTGCTTTTAGCAGCTTATGAACAGGAACGACTGGAAAATGTCGTGATGTGTAGAGAGCGAAAAACAGGCAAGATAAGGGCGGCACAACTGTCCGGGGAAAGCCTGCTCTGAGATTCCTGTTCGTTCGTGTGTACGTTTGTGTCGCCTAACTCTCGCTCCCACCCTGTGGGGTTGGCTGTTGTCAATTTGCAGATGAGGAAATGAAGATCTGTTTAGGGATTTTCAGTAGCTTGGCCTGAGTTTTGCTCTTGGTAAGAGTGGTGCTTAGGTCACTGCTCTCCACTGAGTCAGTTCCTTCTACTTGTGAACGTCAAAGTCATTTACTCTGAGATCTGGAAAAGGTTCTCTGACCTTCTGTTTTACCCATCGTTGCCCTAGGGATGAAAGGGAGCAGAAGTGCTGAAATTTCCATTTTGTGGGCTAGGAAAAGTGATTGGGAGACAATGGCTTCTCGAAGATATCCCCATCCTAATCCCTGGGACTTGTGAATATATTATGCTACATGGCAAAGGGAGATTGAGGTTTAAGATGGAATGAAGGTTCCTTTTCAGCTGAGTTTGAAGTGACATTATGCTGGATTATCCAGGGGGACCCAATGTCATCACGAGGGTCCTTATAAGTGGATGAAGGAGGCAGGAGAGAGAAGCAGACTGTCACCAGTGGCAATGGGAGAAGGACTTGGCCTGAGGTTGCTGCCTTTGAAGATGGAGGAGGGGACCGTGAGCTCAGGGATGTGGACAGCCTCTAGACGCTGGAAATGGCGAGGGAACAGAGTTCCCCCAGAGCCTCTAGAAGGAACACGGCCCTGTTGACACTGTGATTTTAGCCCAGTGAGACCCATGTTGGACTGCTGACCTTCAGAACGGTAATAAATGGTGTTATTTTAACCCACTAAGTTTGGTAATTTGTTCCGGCAGCGGTAGAAGCCTCATGCATGCAACATCGCTTACTGCAGCCTTTGTCCTCGTATTTGAATTTGCTCTTCACACGGTCCTGCCCATCTCTTGGAAGGAGAAATTTCCAATCGGATCAGGTCCTGGTCTAGAGCTGTGGCTGCAATAGAAGGTGATCGATGCAAGTCTCTCTGAAATCTGTTTCTGCCTTCTACTCCTCATAGAATGCAAGTTCTAAAATGCAGTCCTACCCGGGAGAAGGTCTGCCCAGAGCACAAGCTCTCTCTCTCTGTTGTTCTGCTTGGGTGCACTCTCTCCCCTTGGATCTACTGTCCCACGTGATGGCCAGCTTGTGGCAATATTTGGGCTTAGGTGAGGGGAAGAGGAGGACCCCCAAAGATGACAGGTCTAAACTACATGCTCCAGCTAGTTTATCTCGATGATCTGCTCTGGCATTTTAGGTTCATGCCCAATTTATACCACATGTGCTCTGATGCCTATTTTTCTTTATCCTTTGTGTTTATGGTTCTGTTGGTGCTCCCATGGGAGAAGAGCTTGTGGTTTGGGACAGTGTGTAGGCATCTGCCTCAGTGCTATCTTAATTTCCCTGAGATCCCACTTTAACTCTGAGATGTACCCACTCCTTTCGAGCGTTTTTTTCCCAGTCCACCAGCTAAAAGAGGAGGATGCCTTCACATCGAAGGGCCTAGAGTGTGGCTGTATTATTAGAAAGTGGCTCACGTGAGGCTGAGAAGTCCCACGATCTGCCTTCTGCAAGCTGGAGACCTGGTAAAGTCTGTGGTGCTGTTCCAGTCCGGGTCTCAAGGCCTGGGAACCAGCCGATGTTGCAGATCCCAGTTCAAGGGCAGGAGAAGACTGATGCCCCGCTCAGCAGGTGGACAGGAGCAAAAGGCACAAAGTCCTCCTTCTTCTACTTTTCTGTCCTATCCAGGCCCTCAGTGGAGTGAGTAGTGCCCACCCACAGTGGGCAGGGCAGTCTGCCTTAACTGAGTCCACTGATTCAAACGCTAATCTCATCCTGAAACGCTCTCACAGAGGAACCCGGAAATAAGGCACAGTCAAGTCCACACATGAAATTAACCTGCCCACCAGGTCCTTGGAGGGCGTTCAAAGGGACAGTGACATTTCCTATGAAATTCTCATTCCCGCCAGTACTGTAACCTCCAGCACCACCTGTTCACATCCAACCTGTCCTTCCAGATCACACTGAACCGTCACCTCCTCCAAGAAGCTCTCCTTCCTCCTCTGACCAGATGTGAGCTCTCTCCCCTAGAAACCACTCTCCGCCCCCAGCACTTTCTGCTTTCCTTCAAACAACACTAATCAATGAGAAGTTACGTTCCCAAGTGGTTAGAAACAAAATTAAAACTAAAGATAAATCGGACTTTGTGGTCACAGGGCCTGGGGCTGATTTCTAACCTCTTCACTCTCTCCTTGTGTGTTCTTGGGAAAGTGCTTAATGTCTCTAAGTGTCAGTGTCCTCATCTGTAAAAGGAGGGTGTGGATGTTATGAGAACAAAACCATATAATGTCTAGACACCGGAGTACCTGGCCCATAGGAGATGCTTGGTCATTGTCAGTCTTGACAGCAAGTATTATTATTTAAGTAACCTGGAGACAGAGTCTACATCTCACTACGTTTCCTGTCTACCAAACAATCTTTAAGTAAATGAATGGCTGTGGTCACTGTGATTTCCTTGTGCTGCAGCTAAGGGGCACCTCAGGGCCCCTGTTGGGCACCTGAAGGAGCCTCCATCTCCCTGCACTCCCTGGCACGACCCGTCATCCCTGAGCACTTTTCCTCCCGTTCCCTGGGTGCCCCTCCCTGCCACCTGTGGAGCTGTAGCATCTCTGATGCAGCCGCCTCCCTCACTGTGGCGAATTACCTTGTTCCCGCACTGTTTGTCAGCGGGGAGGATTTATGGCAGGGACAGAACTCTTCTTGGAGACTTTCATCTTCCCTGTGCTCACCGGCTGCCCACCAGCTCTCCTCCCCGTCCCCATCCATCAGCTGCCCAAGCATCTGTATATCATCCCACCTGCGCCCTCTGTTACCTTTTCTTCTGTGCTTGCTTCCTTTGAGCCCAACACAGGTAGGGGGTGGCGGCGACGATGCGCGGCCTGGTTGGCATTGGTGGGAGGCGAATCTCCTAGCCTCTTTAGGAATAAGCCTTCTCATCCACGCTTCTCCACGGCTGAAATATGGTCGCGGGGAACTCTGGAAATAGACCCCATCCTCTCTTCCCGATAGAATTGAGCCATCTTTTTCCTGGTTGCTGCCTGCCACCTGCGCTGAAAGGTTAATCTGTTCCTCGTCTCCACTAGTCCATTTATCATAGGGAAGTGGTCTGTTGTGGAAAATATTGATCAAAGGCCTGCCAGGTCCTCTGCTGGGTTGAAATGGAGTGTTGCAGTCAATCAATGGCTTGGCATTTGGTGGTGTGGGGAGAAGGCAGTGGCCTCTGCAGGGGGCGAGGCTGATGGATGGAGGGAGCCGGGTGGTGGGGGGGTCCTTCCACTGCCTCTCCTGGTCTGCTTAAAGGGCAGGTGCACTCACTGTAGCTGGGCGGGATTAGGAATCGCTGGTGGGTGGTCTTGGGAGCCCCAGTGTCCTCACAGATGGGGACAGGCGTTGTGTATTGACACGAGGGGAAGCTGTCTCAACAGAGTCTATTGGACTGACCTCTTGCTGTGAAATTGACACGCAGAAAATTCAATTCAATTGAGGTGGTAGGAGTGGGCTACACTCTTTGCAAGTAAGTCTTCATTTCTAGAAACACTGACAACCTCCTTGCACAAGTTATGCCACAATTCAGTGTCAATTATGGGCTCCCATCAATAATTTGAATCCCTCCTTCCCTCCCTCCCTTCCTTCCTTCTTTCCTCCCTCCCTTCCTTCCTTTCTTTTTTTCTTCCTGATTGCCTGCCTGCCTCGAATACCCGCTACCAGGCACTTTGCTAAGCACTAGGAATAGAGAGAAGGACTCGTTCTTAAGTGGAGAAAGACTCTTTAATAGGAAATTGTCTTGCCATTCCCTAAGCTCCCCACTGAAGGATGGGCAAGGTGAGGCAACTGAAATGGGAAGACACACTCTGCTTAGAGGAGCAGCATAGTCAGGAGGGCTTCGGGGAGGAGGTGGCTTGGAGCAGTGCCTCGAGAAAAGGACCAGGAATGCAGCAAGAAAGGCAGTGTGGGGTGGTGACGGGAGTGTGCACGTGGAAGGAACCAGTTATGCAAAGAAGCCCAAAGGTAATTCAGTGTGGCAGGCATAAAAACCATCAGGCCGGAGAGGCAAACAGAGCCATTTTGTGAAAGTCTGGGTGACAAGCTAAGGGACAGGCAAAGGCTTAGCACAATGCAGCCCAAAAGTAGCTACTTGAATTATTTTATTTCTTGTATTATGATTGTTGGCATTATTGTTTGTAAGAGACATGAAACTATCTGTATCAGTAGAGTCTCAGCAGAAAGTAGATAGAACACTCCACCTGGGTAATATGAGTAGAATTTAATAAGGAGCTCTTTACAGAAGTGTGAGCACATGCAAAGGAAACCACGGGATTGGGCAGCACCCTAGGGAATAGTAACCGTGGGACACCATTACTACACCGAGCCTGGAGCAGCAGAAGAAAGAGCTGCTAACAGACCCCAAAGAGACAGGGGAGAGAGAGGAGAAACGAGGAGGGGATTGTTGGGGACCTCTGGTTGAGGTTACCCAGCCCACCCTGGGTGATCCCACAGGAATCACTCTCCTCCCTCCCTCCGATCTCTGCCGGTGCTCCCTGTTGGCCAACCCTGCAGGAAGCTGGAAGCCTTGGGAGCTGGTGATGAAGTCCATAGCTCAGGGTCCCAGGGTGCTGACCAGGATGCTACAGGAAGGTACGTGAATTCAGATGACAAGCAGAAGACGTGCAGCCCACCAGCTCACACCGAATTATGCTCAAGAGTGATTCCATCAGATTGCAGCTGCTTCAGGCATTGCAGATTCCAAGTCACCTCTTAGCCTCGTTTTTCTAGGTGCTGGCTGAGTTTTCAGACCACGTAAGATGGTCTGATACCTTGGAGCTAACCCATATCCAACTAGTTTAGCAACCCAAGTAGAGAGAGGAGGTATCTGTCCTGGAAATTCCAACAATAATCTAGGTTCAACGTGGGTCCTTCTTCTACTGGTGAAATGACCCTCACTAAAATATTCCGTGCCTCACTTTTCTCATCTTTAAAATGGAAACAATACCATCTTCACCTCGTTGTGCAAAGAGAGACTAGAACATAATGGTTAAAATCATGGACTTAAGAGCCACTCTCCCTGCGTTCAAATCCGAGATCATCCACCTGCAGCCCGGTGGGCTTGGCTATGTCTTCATTCCTGTGAGTCTCACTTTCCACATCTGTCAGGTGGGGATGAAAATAGCACGTAAGGTTGCGCAACAGCAGTGAGATAACACATGAGGATTTTCAGCAGAATGTCTGAAACCTAGTAAGAGCATAATAAATGTTAGCTGATGTTTTTGTTGTTATTATTATTGGCCACACTTAGAATCTACTCAGGTGTGGAAACCCCTTTTCTTTTGCGTTTTCAGAAAGAGGATCCTTCCAGCTACCCTGTGAAAGATTCCCCTCTACGGTGCTGAGACGGATACCTGGGTGTAAATTTCTAACCTCTCAGCATGGGAGGGAACAATGATGTTGCTTTGCTTTGCTTCTCACATCCCACTTCTACCTTCTTCCATGAACTTATGTCCTGTTGATTTCAACTCTGCTATATTGTCCATAGAATCTGCTCAGCTGCAATGGTTGGTTTCTGTGGCCTGCAGAGGCCAGGTGGCAGTGACCTGCTGGTCCTCCCACGGTGCCCAAATTTTCAGTGCTCACTATTGGAGACGCATCCCTGAAAGCGTCTGCTGAGAGCCCAAGAGTATGTGACAGGCATGTTAATGTCATTAGGGACGGGGCAGGTGGGCTCCCCAGGCCAGGCTTTCACACTCTAATGGACTTCCCTTCCCTGGGAAATGTCTATGCTGGGAGAAAGGGGAAAATATTCTTTTTTTTATTTTCTTTTGCTTTGTAAAAGAACCAATTGTGCATGAAATCAAATGAAGGTGAAATACATATTAAAATACTGTGGGTTTGCAAAATTCAGTTAGATGAAAAAATAAAAGCTCCAAAGTAATGCCGGTCCGTGCCTCTGAGATTTATAATCATATTACATTGCTTGTAGTTCTGGTAACAACAACAACAAAAATATAAGTGTGTAAGTTTAAAATATGATTCTGGGCAGCATGGTGTATCGTAAAAAAAAAAAAAGAAACTCTCAAGCAGAAATTAGGTGGCGAGATTCCATTCTGCCTCCATCCAGCTGCACGCTGAGAGATCCCAACCCCCTCATAAACTCGGTTCCGCCATCCATAGGATGAGGGGGTGGGGCCTGACACAGTCTAGAGACCACCACCAAGCTTCTACACTTTTTAATTCTATTATTGTTTGGTTGCTGAGAATAGTCAATAGGATTTTTTTTTTCACCTTGAAAATGAAAGTGATGGCTGAAGTCATCTGAAAGCTTTGCAAATCCACCTTACTTCTACAATTCTATTAGATCTTAATGCCTCTCTGTTGCAAGGAGGTGGTTGCTCCCCACTGTTCCAGCTGCTCCTGTTTTCTCTACGCACATAAGGGTAGGGTAGAGGGTTCTTTTCAATTCCTGCACCATGAGGGACCCAAGCCCAGCCTTCGTCTAGTTCTCAGAGATGAAGCGTATGATCCCTTAGGTTATGGAAAGGCGGCTGTCCATGCTAGATGTGGATTGACTCATGGAGCAGATGAGTGTCAACCCTGTTAGAAGGTTATTAGGTCATTGGATGCTCCTGAGACTCAGAGATCCTGACCCAATACCAGTGTTCCCAAGAAGGCCCACACCAATGGAGACTGGATAGCTGGGAGCAATGACTCTACACTACTTAGCCCTTGGCCTTGGACAGCCCTCCCCTGAGAGGCAGTTGGGTGGTACAGGATGATGGCTTCTTCCTCTCCATGGGAAGCTTCCATGTCTTGTTTCCCTCCCACCCCCACCCCCGAGCTCTATTCACCTGTCCTGTGAATTAGTCTCCTATTGCTGCTATAACAAATTCCCTTAAACATACTGGTTTAAAACAACACAGATTTATTATCTTATAGTTCAGGAGGTCAGAAGTCCAAAATAGTTCTCAGTGGGACAAAATCAAGCTATCAACAGGATTGCATTCCTTCTGAACATTTCAGAGGAGATTCTGTTTTCTTGCCTTTTCTATCTTCTAGAAGAGACCTGCTTTCTTGGTTCATGGCCCCTCTTCAAAGTCTCCAGTTGCATCATTCTGACCTCTGCTTCCATCATCGGACCTTGACCCTTCCTTCAGTCCTCCTCAGATAAGGACCCTGGGTATTACCTTGGGCCCATTCAGATAACCCCCCCCATCCCAAGACCTTTAACTTCATCACATCTGCAAAGTCCCTTTGCCATGTAAGGTAACATATTTACAGGTTGCAGGGATCTGGAGAGGGACATCTTTGAGGGGCCATTTTTTTGCCAATCCCCCCTCCCAGTCTTTTGTCTTTGTCTCCTCTCCCCAGTCCTAGAAACTTCCACTACTCCTGGAGGTTTGGGGTAAAAAGAGATTATACAAATCTTTTAGTCTTCCAAAACTCTGGAGTTCTGGCTTTTGATCCAAAAGCACTTTCTCTGCTTTTTCTTCCCTAAAAACTTTCCCTGAGGCTATTGATACTGCATTGTCTGAGTTTAAAAGAATGACAGGCATGGGGCAAAACTGTAATTACTAGGGACAGAAAAAGTATTGATAAATGCATCACTATATTACCCCAACATAGGGAAATACATCAGTCTGTGACTCCTTCTTGCTTACTTTCCATTCACTTCATCTGGAAAGAGAAGGAGATTGGGGTCTAGAAGTTCACGTTGATTGTTCCTGCAGTTGTCCAAGGTACTTCAGTCACAGTCATTCAATCATCCTTTTATTTGTAAACTTTTAAAAATATCTATAACCTGTAGGGCATAGTCTCAGGTAAGGTAGAATTGGTTTGGTACAGTTAAAAAAACACAGAACTGTCGTCCCCACCAGAGTGGTCAAAACAGAAGAGACAGAAAATACAAAGTGTTGGCGAGAACCTGGGACAACTACAAGTCTCTGGCACTGGTGGAAGAGGCCTGCATTTGCACAAGAACCACTTTGGAAAATGATCTGTCCGACTCAACTGAGTTGCACGTACACACACCCTATGGCTTGGCATTTTCAAAGACAGACACATATGATCTCCCAAAGACATGTACAGTAATCTTCATAGTGGCACTATTCATAAGAGCCCCAATGAGGAGGGTCCCAATGTCCACCAGAGTACAATAGATAAGAATATGCAGTATAATCACACAGTGGAATATTATGCAGTCATGAGAACGAATTCAATATAAACTCCCACTATACCATGGATCGATCTAATAAATATTGTCTGAAAAGAGGCAGGCACAAAGGAGGACATACTCCACGTAATTCCATTTACCTTGAGTTCAAGGTCAGCCAGGAAGCATCTTCCTACACTGTGAAGTTGACACTTCTCCACTGTCAGGTGGGGTCCTGTTTGCCGTCTTGAGTCTAGCAAGGCTGTGACTCGGGGGTGGGAAGGGATATTGTGTGACTGCTGAGGCTGGGTCACATATGTGGTCCTGCATCAGCCTGGTGCTATTTCATGGGACACACCACCTTTGGAGCCTGCACCGCCATGTAAGGAGTTTGGTGGGTTACCCTGAAGATGCTGGCAGGAGCGACTACATAGAGATAACAGAGATGTCAGAGGAGCTCCAGGCGTTGTTTGAGTCTCCCCAGCCTGACCCTGTTGAGTCCAGCTCCCGGCCTTTGAGTTGCCTCCCGTGAGACTGAGCAGAGCAGAAACAAGCTGTGCCTGCCCTACCCAGACTGCAAATTAGTGAACAAAATAAAATGAAACCAACCAACCAGCAAACAAACAACAGGCAAAACTAACCTGTGATGTTAGACATGAGGATACTGGTTACCCCTGACGGGGTAGAGACTGGATGCAGAGAGGAAGGGAGCTCTGAGGGGTGGTACTGTTCTGTGCCTTCACTTGCATGCTGGTTCTGTAAGGGGGTTCAATTTGTAGAAATTTTTTGAGCTGCACATTGATGCTGTGTGCACTCTAGATAGATAGATACATATATACATACATGTTGCACTTTAATAAAAAGAGAAAAAATGCACTAGACTGACATCTGGATGCCTGGTCCAGGTCTAGCTTAGTCCTTGACTTAGACAAAGAACTCCAGCTCTGTGTTACCTGTGTTTCTCAGGGCTAATTTGTTTCCAAAAAAACAGAAACTCAATTGCAACTGGATTAAGCAAAAAAAAAAAAAAGTTTCTTGTACTCACTGTCACATGAATGAAAAGATCAGTCTTCAGGCATGGCTGGATCCAGAAGTTCCAACAATGTGCCAGGATTAGATCTCTTGTGTTCTTTTTCTCTGCTTCTCAGCACTGCTTTAGTCAGAGCTGTCTTGGCTCCAGGCTGACTTTCTGCACTGGGTGTCCACTCTTAAATCCTCACTGCTGACATGTCCAGCAGAAAGAGGGCTCATCTTTCCCATTTGCTCCTACAAAAGAGATAAACTCCTATCTCATTGGCCAAAAGTGGGTCATGTGCAAGTCCCTGAACCAATTGATAAGGCCAGAGAGATGGAGTGTTCTGATTGGCCAGACCAATGTCACATGGCCACTGCTGGAATTGGGGGTCACTCACACCCAAATCATGCCACCATACTGGGGGAGGATGCTTCCCCGAGGGAAATTAAAACACTGCCACCAGAAGAAGGGGCACTAGGTCTGGAAAGGTGAACAAATAGATAGCTGTGATGTACATCTTGTGCCTCAGTGTCTCCATTGGGTTGAACGCTGAGCCCTAAGATTCCCCCCTCTGCCCGGTAACACTAAGATTGCATGATTTTGATCCTGATGCTGAAGGAATTCTTGGTCCAAGGCAGGGTGTGTCGTGGCTATGGTTGGTAAAACTGACCAATTAACTTACCTAGGTCTTTAACTTCTGGTAGTGCACCTCACTGGTTCCAGAGAGAAAGAAAGACTGTTAATATATTTATATAGTCACCCCTTGGTATCCATGGAAGATTGGTTCCAGGACCCCCACCCCCTCCCACAGATACCAAGTCCCATGTATGTTCAAGTCCCTGATATAAAATGTTATAGTATCTGCATATAACCTATACATCTGCCCACATATTTTAAATCATCTTTAGATGATTTAGGCTTGTAATACCTAATACTATGTAAATCGTATGTATATCTGTCATACTATATTTTTATTTTTATTTATATCATTTTTATTGTGCTATTTTTTATTTTTAATTTTTTGACAATTTTTTTTAAAGAGATGAGGTCTTGCTCTATTGCCCAGGCAGGAGTGCAGTACTGCAATCACTGTGACCTCGAACTTCCAGGCTCAAGTGATCCTCCCACCTCACCCGCCCAAGTAGCTGGGACTACAGATATGCACCCCCCATGCTGGGATAATTTTTTTTTTAATTTTAAAATTTTTTAGATTTTTCTGTAGAGACGGAATCTTGATATGTTGCCCGGGCTGGTGTCAAACTCCTGGGCTCAGGCGATCCTCCTGCCTTGGCCTCCCAAAGTGCTGGCCCAGCCTTTCTTCAAACATTTTTGATGTGCGGTTGCAGAACTCATAGATGCGGAACCTGTGGATGCAGAGGACCAACGTGAGGGGAGAGAGACAGACAGACAGACACAGAGAGAAGAGACAGACACAGACAGAAAGACAAAAGACAGCAGGAGACAGTTGCTTTCACATATGTTATCTTTCGTATTCTTCACACTTTCTATTTTAAAGAGACGATAAATGAGACACAGAAAAGTTAAGGGACTTTCTCCAAATCATGCTGTTGATGACAGGCCAGCAGATTTAAAACTTCCTCTTCCTGACTCATTATATATACATATATGTTATATATATATCAAGGTGTCTCCAGCTTGGTTCTGCACTATTGACATTTCGGGTCAAATAATCAGTGGTGTGGGGAGCTGTCCTTCGCATCGAAGGATGCATTGGACAGCCAAAAATGTCTCCAGACATTGCCAAATGTCCCGTGAGGGGCATGGTGGCCCTGGTTAAGAACCACTGCTGTAAATACAGTGATTGAAATCCAGACGTTGCCCCTTACCAGCTGTGTGGCTGTGGGATGAGTGCTTCGTTGTACTTGTGCCTCAGTTTCCTTATCTGGAAAATGGGGATCAAAAACATAGTGCCTGTGCCCACCTACATCATGTGTGTAAGATATGTAGCGACTGCTACATAAGCAGTTTCATAAATGGTAGTTTTAAGTTCTTTCAGTGCTTCATAAATGGTAGTTGAGTTAGTCTCTCTAACCAACCTGGGTATAATTTTACAGAGGTGATTTTTTTTTTTTTTTGGCAAATTAAAGGCGCACGGAATTGCAAATGAGGACAGGCATTGAGGCCACTCTTGTTGCCTAATTAGTACAACTCCATTGACAGCCCTGGCTCCTTCAAAGGATGCTCCCTGGGACGTGGGCCCTCTGCAGAGCTGGCTGGGAACTTGGAACGGAGTCAAATGTCCGACATCAAACATTTCAATGCTCAGAAATGAGGCCATGTTCTCCAATCGGGAGCTGTCTCTGTAAACGTTCCCGTGCTTATTAAATTGCTGCAGTGGCCACTTTAATTGGACCCGCCTCCCTCGCTGTCTAATCACAGCTGCACAGCCCTGTTCTGGTTCTGTCTCCAGAGCAGGATCGCAGGCAGGGGCTCCTGCTTCAGTCTTTCTCAAACCCCCCAGGCCCACTCGACCGTGCATTTCCTCGCGCTTCCCTGAGCCAATACTAATCAATAGTCTTACTTCCTGCCCAAAGGTGCTTGGAGAAAAGTAGCCTCCCTGAACCCACATCCATCGTCCCTGCTGTAACTGAGACCCTTGTTGGCCTCTGTGTCCCTGGTGCCCAGCACGTGGCCTGGCACAGAGCAGCTGATGGATAAGTGTCGACTAAATGAATGACTGTTGGGTGCTGAACACCCATCTTGCCTGTCGGATCTCTTGATGCCCTTCAGATGCTGGATCCAAATGCAAAGCCTGGGGACCGAGGTGGCCTCCAAGTTGCAGGTTTTCTTGCCTCTTCCAAACTGCCCACCTAATCAGAGGTCACCATTTGTTAGTCTCACGCCAGACATCACCCGCAGCCGTCAGATCGATGTTTGGCAAAGAGGCAATTGGAATATTCTTGGACAGGGCACAGATCCTGCAGTCCGCTGCCATCTCCATCATCTTACAGCTGTGCTCCCAATCATCTCTGTTTCCTTCCTGCACGCTCTGGGCATCTGAGTTGGGGTCTGTGATAGGCCAAGACCCACCCTCGTCCCTTGCCATCATGAGGGAGTTCTAACAGGCTCTTCTACCTGGAACCCAGGCCCCCCAGCCTGTCCTAGACACCCACCTGGGCCTCAGTCTGCTGTCCATCGCACACACCTGGGCAGTTTGGTCCCACTTTCCTCCTGCCCTTCCTCCTCCAGCCTCTTACCGCCGATGGTCAGTAAAGGCTGACCAGGGACGAGTCAGTGCTGCTCACAGAGATCCCTTAGCACCTTGTCCTTCACTCTTGACCTTGTCTCTGATTCTTCCAAGACACTCTGTTTAAAAGCAAATCTCCAAGAACTATGAACATTGGTTCCCAGAGTGAATATCTCTCCTCCTCCAGAGGCCCCGGGATGGTAGGTCCGGACTGATTAGAGGACTTGGTAATGGAGCCTTCAAAATAAACACTGGGGTAGTTTTTCTCTTTGGACTCAGTTCTCAGACCACACAGGATCCACTCTGGGTGCCCATCCAACCTGCCGCAGTCCCACCCAACACAGTCCTTGCTCTCTCTCCTGACTGGTCCCAGTGACCTTTGCCCCCCAGCTGGCCATGGACAGACATACTCCAGGGTGACCTGAATAATTTCAGAGTTGGGGTAGGTCAGGAGCTGGGCATGGCATCGATGCCTGCCACAGTAAAGGCTGAGGAAATCCAGGGAAAATGCTCTAATCCTTTTTATTTCACACAGAAGCAAACTTTTGGCAACACATTTGGCGGTAGCTCATTACATCCAACCAAAAATAGATTGTGAAAATTCCTTGAGAACAAATGTCCCAGAGAGAAAATGGTTATTGCTCAGGAGCAAGGTAAATGCAGCAAAAATCCCATTTTAATGAACTTGAAGGAATGCCAGAATTTCTATGTCAATGGGAGTGTTATGTCTATGGAAACAGTGCCGGGTGTATGTGAAGGGCCTGTTTGATACACAGAAAGCTGATTTCTTAGGATAATAATGTCGTAGCATTTGCAAGGCACTCCGATCGTCGTGTTTCAGGGGTAGGAAGGACGTCTGAAGCACGAGGGATGTCAGCGTGGACATTGGAAGGAGTCAGGAAACCTGGTTTGGTTTACTTGTTCTATGACCTTGCGCAAATGATGGCCTCTCGATGACTCAGTTTTCCCATCTATAAAATGGGAAGATTGTAACATTTCTAAATTGGGAGTGGAAATTGAAATAAGAAGTTTGGAATTATTTCTAAAGCCAAGTGATCGTGTCTACTTAGAAATCCTTGACCGCTACGGACCATAGCCAGTGTGGTGTCATATATAAATGCAAGGTCCAAACAGAAACTGCAGCCTTTGCTCGTGTATCTTTCAGATATTTAATGATACTTTGCACTGCTATGATTCTTGCTAACATCTGTCCTCACATATGTGCAAGTGTGCTGAGACCCCAGTGGATCTCTAAATAGTTCCCTTTGCTTTTACTACAAACGGATCCATTTACAGTGCCTTACACAAAGTAGGGACCTATCCTTTCACATAAAAGAAATCCAGACATAAGTAGTTCAGGGCTGGTTTGGTGACTCCCAAAGTCATCAGAGAGCCAAGATCCTTTTTCTTCTATTCCACTATCCTCAAATCATACAATGGATACCGGGGTGCCAGCCTTCACACTACAATCCAAGCAAGAAGAAAGAAAAAGAGCAAGGGATGAGTCTATTCCTCCTGAGTCATCCTCGATTAAAGAGATTTCTCAGAAGCTCTACTCAATGACTTCTGCTAGCAAGTCATTGGCCAAGCCTAGGTACAAAGGGAGGCTTGGAAAAATAGTGTTTTCACTGGGCACGTGGTCATTCCAATCAAAACAGGGTTTGCTTTTAAAAAAAGAGGGGAGAATTAATATTGAACAATGTAAAGAAAATACGTGATCACACGTGGCACACACATGTTGGGTGCACAGAGCATAAAATGCCTCTGTCTTCTTCCTGGGGAGCCCGAAACAGGAAAGGGAGTGCCCTCATCCCTCTGTTTTCCTTCTCTGCTGGACGTTCACATCGCTCCCCAGAGGAAACAGCAGGGCCTGCCATTTCCGCCAGACACTAAGTGCTTAACGTTCTTCATGGATTGTAATGTTCCCAAAAGGCCTTTGAGGTAGGGGCTATTGTCCCCCATTATACATAAAACAAAACTGAGGCTCTGGGAGGTTTAAATAATTTGTTCTTAGGCACAAAGCCAGATAGAGGAGCTGAATTTTGATCCCAGTGCCTGACCTTTAACCATCATGATATTCTTCTGATGAGGAACCCAGAAATTTAGTACCAAGTCCAATTTAGACACCTAGACTTTAGCAATTCATTGATCAACAAAGTAGTACAGGCTGGGCGCTGTGGCTCACACCTGTAATCCTAGCACTCTGGGAGGCCGAGGTGGTTGGATCATTTGAGCTCAGGAGTTCGAGACCAGCCTGAGCAATAGCGAGACCCCTGTCTCTACTAAAAATAGAAAGAAATTATATGGACAACAAAATATATAGAAAAAATTAGCCGGGCATGGTGGTGCATGCCTGTAGTCCCAGCTACTCAGAAGGCTGAGGTAGAAGGATTGCTTGAGCCCAGGAGTTTGAGGTTGCTGTGAGCTAGGCTGATACCACGGCACTCTAGCCCAGGCAACAGAGTGAGACTGTCTCAAAAAAAAAAAAAAAAAGTAGAACAAACATTCACTGGACTGCACGTGGCAGTCTAGCAAGAGATAAGCAGGCAGGGACAACGCTGTTTGTGACCCACTCTGTGTCTCCTGGAAGTTGCATTTCCCTCCTCCCTCCCTCTCTTTCTTCCCTCTTTCCTTCCTCTCCCTCTCTCCCCCTCCCTCCCCTCCTCTTTCTTATCTCTATCTCTTTCTCAAAAATATTTAGGAGCATCTTTTGCTTAGTACCAAGTCCAGTTTGTGATGCTCAAAGGCTCACAGGGATAAATAAGGCACTGTTTTATAGTATTTAAAGATTTTTTTCAGTGGCAGGATACAACATGCAGACTTGCAGAGAGGTAAAAGGCAGAACTCTGTTGTTTACGGCTCCAAATGAGAGAAGGCTGCCAGGCAGGGCCACAAGGGGGTTTGTACCCAGGGACATAGTAACAACAAGCTGGACCTCTGGGGGAGAGCTTATATATCCAAGCAGTGTAGGGTTAGTGAGGTGTGGGGGGCCTTTTTGGTGGGCTCTGGGGCATAGGGACTGTCCCTAGTTGTCTGGTGCCTGGCCCAGGGCAATCAGAATCAACGTCTAGTGGCCTCAGAGTGTGAGAGTCCAAAAAGGGAAGTGGTTGGAGTGTGAGCTAAATTGGCTGGTCACGAAGGGGAACTGACCTGCCTCTAGCGAGGGCGCCAAACTGGGTCCAGACAGCACACTATAAAGCTCCATCACAGGCACCGTCCCTGCCTTTAATGGGCTTACTATCTAGTGGGAAATGCTGGCAGCAAAATCCACTATCTCCAAGAGACAGTCTAGCGTGGCAGTTTAGGGAACAGCCTCTGAAGCCAGTTTTACGCTCCACTTCCTCACACAGTGGCTGTGTGATCTTGTGCCGAGCGCTTTACCTTTCTGCGCCTCAGTTCATCTTCTGTGTACTGGAGGTGATAGTAATAATTGCCCCTGCCTCCTAGGATAGGTGTAAGGGAAAAAATGAATTAATATAATAAAGCACTTAGAAGGGTTCTCAGTAAAATGTAAGTATTTAGTGTTAGCTGCTATTACTAATATTATTATTGCTATCATTAAAATGCAATGTTTGCTCTACTGGAAAAAAAATTTACAAAAGACCATGAGAATAAAGAGGTTGGACAAAAAGCGGGTGTTCACAATGAACAGGCTGCAGCTCCGCTTTCTGTGGTCCTGGTTGACGTGGCACGTGTAACTCCTCCTGGCTGAAGACCCAGCACCGGGGACTGGGCGGAAATCCAAGACAGCTGGGACGAAAGGGTAGCGCAGAACCTCCATCTAATCCCACCTGGGGACAGTGGCAACTCACTGCAGGAGAGGACCTGGGAGAGGGCTTTGGGAACACGACATGTCCACGCGCTGACAATCAGGATGCCTGATGCAGCTGCAGACTGAACAGTTGCTTTTATGGTGTCATCTGTGGGCTACTGAAAGCCCCCTCAGGCCATGTTGCTTGAAAATCCACCATTAGCATTTCTACTTAATTAATTAGTAGGCAGGTGCAATTTCACAGGATTAAGGCAGCATTATGTCACCCATGAGGGATTAAATACTAACTCCGGGGGGATGAACTACATGGGTTACAGGGGTGCTGGGTAGCTCCAGCCTTCCATTGTTTTCTGGAGAAAAAAGTGATTACACAGTGACTTACACCATTAGAGCAAAAGGCTATTTGGCTCCTAACAGATATCCCGGTAGAACTGGCTTCACTCTTCCTCCCATTTACACTTGGTAGCACCCAGGAAATTGATCTTGGTGGTTATTTACACAGATGTCGAAAGCATAGAGTGTGCATTGATCAAGCATGCTTTTGTCTAGACTTTCTGGGATAGTCTTAAGCAGTTCCTTCATTAATTCATTCATTCAGTCAACAAATATCTGTGAAGAACTTGTGTGTGGTAGGCCCTGGAGATACCACAGCTACCAAGCCCTTGACATCAGGGAGTCCCTAGTCTGGTGGAAGAGACGCACATCACACGAATCAGTGAATGGTTGAGTACAGACAGCCGAGGGTTAGACGGGCTTCGGGCAAGTTTCCCCACGGTGTGGACCTGGTCTTTCTGTGTCTCCATTTCTGGGCTCTGCTTTTCTCTGACTGGCTCAATTCTTAGTTTGTTATCACACAGTAACCCCTGGTAGCTTTAGGCTTATATGAAACACACCGGTTTAGCCATCCCAGGGAGTGTCTCTCCTTGTCCACACAAAAGGCTGACTGTCATTGGCTAAAGTCGGTCAAATGGGTACAATTGGCAGACTGGATCAGGTCTGAATCTGATGGCTTTTCCTGGAGCCCGGGAAGATGGGGTGTCGTCAGCCTCACCTATACTGCTAGATTTAGTGTCTTTGAAGAGGGGGTTCCCTGAAAAGTGGGGTGTAGCTCCCTGCTGGCCTAGATGCTAGCCAAGCAAAGACAACTTACGTCCATGACCAGCCCCATGGCCTTGGGCAATTATCTGAGCCTGCTGTGCCTCAGCTGCTGCATCTGTAAAATGGAGATAATAACAGTGTCTACCTCATCACATACCGGGAGAGCTAAGAGTTAATGTGCGTAAGCACAGTCAATACTGAATAAGCTTTGAATAATTTTTGGTTAGATACAAACCAGGGATTCTTATTCTTGAAGACATAAGGTAACCTTTATTATTTTACTTATATAAAACTCGTACATATTCACTCTAGGCAATTTGGAAAATACAGATAGACCAATTTAAAAAGAAAAATTTATGCCTGTAATCTATCCCTGTGCCTAGATAGCCACTGTTAATATTTTAAAGTTTTTACATTTAGGTACTTCTATAAATACACCTTCCCATAATTGGGATTCCATTACCACAGACTGTGGTGGTTTATTTCCCTGGTGGCCCCCAGTACTCCATAGTCCCAGGACTGTGTGACTGACATTCTCCCCTTGCAGCTTGGTTGGTCTTGTGACTGGCTTTAACCAATAGAATGCATAAATAAGTAAATAAATAACCAAAGAAAAAATGCAGCCAAATGAGGCCGTGGCGATTGCAGGTGTAAGCCTTGAGAAATCTGGCAGTTTACATTTTAGCTTTCTTGAGAGTTCTGAGCAGCCATATAATAAGTACACCCTTGCTGCTGGAGAAGCCACACAGGGAGGACAAAGTCCTGAGACTTCATGGAGAAGAGTCCCGGTCAACACAGCCTTCCCCCTGAGCCCATCCTCCACCCGACCTGCCTGCTGAAAGCACCCACATGGAAGACCACTAGCAAGACCCACAGAAGAACCCCCCAACTGAGCCCTTCCCGGATTGCAGAATTGCAAAAATGCTACAAATTGCAATAAAGCCACTACAGTTTGGGGTGGTTTATTACAGGAGCACATAATTAATAACCATACCATTTTATAACTTGCATTTTTAAGCTTAAAATTAAACCATATTTCTACATTGTTGTGTTGTGGTTAGGGGTATGTTCTGGAATGGACTGCTTGGGTTTAAATTCTGACTTCTTCACATATTAGCTATGACTTTGTGCAAGTTACTTCACCTCTCCTATAAAATGGGCTTAATAATAATACTCACCTTGTAGGTTTTTAGGAAAATTCAATGAACTGACACAGGTAATGCATAGTGCCCAGAACAGACTTAAACATTAAATGGATTTGTATTTCACCAAGTCATTTCTTAATGTCCATGATATGTCATTGTATGGGTATGTCATAATTTAATCAATTTCCTACCATTGGGCATTTATGCTGTTTCTAATTCCCTTACTACTACAGAATATGCAAAGCAAAAATTCTCATTTCCATTGTTTTTTCTTTCTATTTTTCTTTTTTTTATTTCAGCATATTACAAGGGTACAAATGTTTAGGTTACATATATTGCCTTTACCCCTCCTGAGTCAGAACTTCAAGCATGTCCATCCTCCAGATGGTGTGCACAGAACCCATTAGGTGTGAACATACCCATCCTCTCCTCCCTCCTTCCACCTGCCCAACACCCGATGAATGTTACTACTATATGTGCACTTAAGTATTGGTCAGTTAATACCAATTTGATGGTGAGTACATGTGGTGCTTGTTTTTCCATTTTTGTGATACTTCACTTAGTAGAATGAATGGGCTCCAGCTCTATCCAGGATAATACAAGAGGTGCTAGATCACCATTGTTTTTTGTGGCTGGGTAGAGCTCCATGGTATACATATGCCACATTTTTCATTTCCATTTTTTAAAGGAGGGAGAAGAGTGAGACTGAAAAAGGCTAAGCAACTTGTTCCTGGTCAGACTGTGGAGCTGTGGCTGTAAATTCTGCATTCCCATTCCCTGGAAAGTGCTTGCTTTTGTACCCAGCTTGAGCATTTAGCAATCTACCTGCATGCAGGTTTTGTCTATTGCCTCTGGCATTGCATTTACAACCCTGTTTCCCTGGAGACTAGAGTCATCGTGCACAAGAAAAGATCTTTTGACATGCTAATTTTTGTAAGAGAGTGAACATTCCAAACTTCTTAACTCTGCTAGCTTCAGCCTTCTCTGTCAGTGAGTATCATCTTTGTACTGGCAAAGGCATCAGCTGGGAAGGAGGAACTGAAGCCAGAGATGGGAGATGGTGTGGTACGACGGAGTGAACTTGAGCCTGCTTCTAATAGGCCTGCATTTGAGTTTTAGTTCTGCTATTCCTAACCGTATGACCAAGGACAAGTTACTTGTCTTTTTGAGGGCCAGTTTCCTCCTCTGTGAAGAGGCCCCTTCCACCCACCCTATTGTTGTGTGGACTAAAGGAGATAATTGATGGAAAGAGCCTGACCCCCCCCCCACCAGGGCTCCAGACATAGTAATTATCATTGGATTCTTGGTATGAGTTAAGAGGCCTCTAAAAATATTTAATAATATTTTTATCTTCTTGGCCTGAAGAAAGTACAGTCCTGGGAACTGACAAACCTTTGCATCATAAATCTGAACTTCTTTGGGTGCTCTCTGAGGTGTCAAGAAAGATGAAAATAAAAGTAAAAAATATTTCTATGAATGGGAAAGCTTAAAGAAGAATAGTTCACGCCAAACCATGAGCAGGTGTGAAATCCTGATTTCTAACACACCTCTGTGTTCACCATAGATTTCCTTTCGCTGATGCCCACTCAACTTTTGCATATGGCCCTCAATGTCGTAACCATCCCCGGGTGGGCAGGGTGGGCAGAGGAAGTAGGAGCTCATGTCGATGACAGTTGCCACCGTGGCCCCGGAAGAATTTCCGCTCCACGGCCCTTGCCCAGTCTTCTGTTACCCTCTTCATCTTCTTCAGCGGATGTCAGCTCGTCAGTCAACGTCCAGCCACTGCCAGGGGTAATTTCATCTTTGTAGGACTCGGACAGCCTCGAAGACAGTGAAGTAGCCTAGTTTCAATCTTTCCGTGATGAATTTAGGTTGATCGATGATCATTTTGGTAACTTTTCATATTATTTCTTCCTTTCTGCATCTTTCCTGACAGTTTTGTTGGCGTGGAGCTTAATCATTAAATTCAGGTGCCAATAAAAGCCTACTTTAACAAAAGCTCTTATGCTTTACTGAGAGTATCGTCATTCTTTCTTTCTTCCTTCTTTCCTTCCTCCCTGCCTTCCTCTTGCTTTCTCTCCCTTCCTCCTTCTTTCCTGTTCTCCTCCCTTCCTTCTTTCTTCAAACACACATTGGGCATTTTCTATATCCCAAATCACAGGATGCATGTCGGTGGCAGGGCACAGCTTTATATGTAGGAGACAGTCCCTGCACTTTAGTTGCGCATAGTTTCAGAGATGGGGAAAGCAAGTGAAAAATAAATATTTGTCATCTGTTGCAACATAATCCTGAGTGTTAAACCACTGTCTTATAATAAGTAATTGTTGTCATGTTTGCAGGTCTGCAAGAATATTCTAGTTTGCAATACTGTAGGGTGAGAATATTCTCGGGGTGGGCTCAGTTGGCCATCCTGCTTTAAGTTGCTAAGCAGCTGGGTTTGGCTCCAGGATGAGGGCTTGGTTCAGATCTGTTCCCTGTGGATTCACTTTGAAGCCAGGCTGAAATCAGTGATTTCTGATGTGTTGCATTCTCTTCCCATGATGGGTCAAGAGGGTGAGGCCAGCCATGCAAGGACAATTAAGCCTCTGCTTATATCCTGCTAACATCCCATTAGCCAAAGTATGTCACATGGCCAAGGCCAGCATCAGTGGGGCAGGGGCCTGCTTCTGAGTGGATATTTGCCGAACAATATTTCCAACCATCACAGGAGGGATCGGCAAAGGGACAGAGGTAGCACAGAGCACCATGGGGATGTGAAGGCAGAGTACCTAAACCAGAGGAGTCCAGGAAGACATCCTGTAGGAGGTGAACCTTCAGCTGAGCACTCAAGAAGTGAGCTGGGTGAAGGCATAGGATTGTCTCTTCAGGGCAGAAGGAGTCGTCCATTTAAATGTGTAAGAATTAGAGGTCACAGGGCCTGTTTGGTCACCAGTGCTTTGAGCACCTATGTATTAATAGGTGTGGGAAGAGATGTTTTTGGAAAGAGAACAAAGGCCAGATCCCAAGGTCCTGTCTTCTAGGACAGAGAGTGAAGGCATCTTCACTGATTGCCGGAGGTGATGGCAGGACAGAAAAGGGCGTGCAGCAGAGGAGGGACAAGTTATAACTACATCTTTGAAAGAGGGACGCTGATGTCAGTGATGACTAGAGAGGTGAGAACTTATCTGAGGGTGGCGAGACCAGTCGGGGCCCACTGCTGACCTACAGGTGAGAGCTGATAAGGTCGCAGAAGGGAGAGGAGACAATGGGGTGAGATATTTAAGAGATAGGATCCTTAGGACTTAAAGTATGGCGGAAAGGGAGAGTTGAGAAAGACGTTGAGGTCTCTGTTGCTATTACAATTGCTCTGATAAATAGTCACTGCGACTGTTTGTCTCCTGAGGACTCCGTGAGTTGCCAGTGAATTGTAGATGAACAGAAAAGGAAACAAAGTGAATTTTGCAAACTATAGCCTGGGAAATTGATATTATTCAGGGGCGTGCTCCTTGGTTGCGTTACAAAAGGAGGTGAACACTGAGAAAAGAAAGCAGTGATTATTGTGAGGCATCGCAGAAGACTAACTCTGTTCCTTTCTTAGGAGAGGCATTTGGTCTGGGTGAAAGAATTAAGGTTTTGGAGGCAAACAGACAAGGGTCCAAACTACAGTTTCAGTACCTGCTGGTTCTGTGACTTTGAACAAATTCTTTACCCCTACTCAGCAGCCCTTAATTTCAGCACTCTGGGATTCAGCTTCCTCCTATATAAAATGGGAAAAAATTTTACTCAATATGGTTATCGTGAAAATTAAATTAGATGATGGATGTAAAGTGTCCTAACTCAGCATTTTCAACTCTCAGCAGACATGTTAAGTGGTTTACATGAATTAACTTATTTATTTTTCCAAACAACTCTATGAGATGGGAACTATTTTTTTTTCCAGCACCCTCATTTTTCAGAGTAAGAAATGAAGCCCAGAGAAGTTATATAACTTGCCAGGATCAGAGAGCTAATTGGTGGTAGAGCCAGAATTTGGACTGAGGGGGTCTGCCCCAAGGATCATGCATTTCTCCACCGTGGGCAAGCTCTCTTCGTAGTGCGGAAAGGCAGTGTGGGCTGGGCCAAGGTTTGCATCAGAATCTGCAGGGAGCGCTGCTCTAAGCTCTCCCTGCTCCTCCCTGCCCAGGCTTCACACTCCCTCTCCTCCACATCCCCGAGCACCCCCAGGAGTCTACAGGTGACAGCACTTAATTACAGTTGAGCAGAGCAGCAGCATCTAGTATTTGATCATTGATGAGTGAGATGATAAAGCCAGGACTCTGAAAGATTCAGAAACTTGCCCTGAGTAAGAAATGGTGATGCTGGGGCTGGATCCCAGCTCTGTTTGGTCTTGAGGCCTGGACAGGTCACAGGGCAGCCACTCAGGGGGTCTAGAAGGCTGGGAATTACTCATGTTGCTGTTGTTTGACAAAATCAGTTTGTAGGAAGTTTTTAAACCTTTTTTTTTTTTTTTTTTTTGCTGTAGGAGTTTGTTTTTTTATCAGCATAGGGAGAACAAAGGATAAATGGAGGGAAGATACTATTCTGGAAACATTGTATCACTTTTGACGCCATAAATAAATGTTTTCATTTTAAATTGGCTCCAATTTTCTCTGAACTGCTCTCAGCTGACATTCAGGTCCACTGTATTTGCACAAAGCACTGTTTCTGAATGTTTATAAAGGAGCCACTGAACTTTGTCGTCAAGATTGTTAGCTCTGGAGAAAGACTGAGTGTCAATCCTGAATTCACCACTTAGTAGATGTGGGACCACAGAAAAGTTACCTAACTGCTTTGATCCTCAGCTTACTCGTTGGCAAGAGAGTGAACACAGCATCCACTTCATGCAGCATAGCCTGAGCCCAGCTGCCTGTGCAGGGAAAGATCATCATCATCATCATTACCATCATCACTATTATCACCATAATCACCAATTATTATCATCACCATCACCATCATCATCACTGACCTTACTACCATCATCGCCAACATCTTCATCACCGTCATCATTACCATCACCAATATCATCATCATCATTGTCATTATTCTTATAATATAGAGGTTAAGAACTCAGTTTAGCTCCCCCACTATCTCTGTAAAATTGGGCCCACCATGGAGCCTCTCTGGTTCTTCCTTCCTGATCTATAAAGTGAGAATTGTAATATTTTTTTCATAGTATACTTTTATAAAGACCTAATAAAAAAATACAAGCCAGACAATGAGTACAGTGTATACAGCAGACACTTAATTAGTGTTACTGTTATCAATATTATTATCACAAACAGCATCTCACTACCATTTATTGTATAAGCACTGGTACTAGAAATCAGGTACTGAACTTTGCTGAACTATTCCCACGCATTAATTCATCAGCGTGTAGAGAATTCCTGCTATATGCTAGGCATTATTCTGGACTCTAGAATAATATGCTGTGTTCTCTAGTAGCGAACACAGCAGACAAGGCCTCCAATCTCATGGAGCTTACATCTCATGAGAAGGAAAGACAATGAACAACCCCACAATACTTTTATCTAGAAAAGTTGCTCCCGTTTTATAGATTAAAAAATAGCTTGGAGAGGTTGGGATTCAGGTACCCAGCCCCTGCCAAATGATGAGACCAGTGTCCCTAACATCTCTCAGATCTAGCTTGACCAAATTGTGAATAACTTCCTGGCTCTGCCCCCGGAAGTCCTCCTCTGTGCTGCTCAGTCTGCCTCTCAAGACTCCTGCCTGGTCTCAGAAATTCCTCTGGGCTGCTTCAGAATGGAGGAATAGCTGAGTCTCCGATGGGTATCTGCTTTCCTCTGTGCTCAAAAATACACAAGGCTGGATTCTCTCTGTCAGTGGGAACAGCGTGTCTCCTCAGTGAAGGACAATTTTCAGCTAAGTGCATCTTATTTAAGGCTCCAAGAATGGCAGTTTAAGCAAACACAGGAGAAATGTATATGAAAACTATCCATTGAAAGCCTGTGGCTAAATATATCCACCGATGAGGGATTGTTTCCAGGTAATAGTGCTCAATCACCATTCTTCAGTAATGGTAGCATCCGGGGAGGGGACGAAAGGCTTTGGGGTTTGATTTGCTCTCATTGATTTTCTTTATAGATCAGTTTGATACTAGATGTTATAAGGTTAATTTTGGATGATTAACTCCTCCATATTGAGAGATTTGATTTAGTTCCCTTCTGACACTTTCTCCCCATTGATTTTCAATATTCTACTTTCTAAGAGGGAGATAAAAGGCTTCAGCAAGGACTTGTGGAGTGGTTCCCCATGGCTTCCCAGTCTCCCACCCAAATATGGTCCCTGGGCAGGGAGAACAATGTGTGGGCAGCTGTGGGTGACCCCCACCCTACGCTGGTCTGGGGGGGCTGGCAACGGCTGCTTGTACTTGAGCGGGTCCAGGCAGTAGTGAGCAAGAGCAAGGATTTCAGAGTATGTTGTACCCGTGTTTGAAGTCCAGTCTTGCCATTGACCTTGGCAGGTCATGTAACCACTCTGAGCCTCAGTTTCCTTAGCAGTGAGTATAGGAGTGCTCGCTGCTTTGGTGCCAGCTTGCTGGTCCTCATCGCCTGGTACTAGCACTCTGGCGCTCTCCACTGTGCCATGCTGCCTCACGCCTCTGGCCTTTTGCACATGCTGTTCCTTTGTCTTTTTCCTACTCCAAACCTCCCCGTCCCATACATCCTCTCCCTGGCTCCTCCAACAGCTAGCCCTGATTCAGTGCCAGGATCCTTCTGGAAGCCTTCTGTCTTCCACTGGACTGTAAGTTTCATGAGGGACCGATGACGTCTGCCTTGGCCAGCTGTGCCTAGCACAGAGCCTGACACATCTCAGACCCACACTGAGTATTTCTGGAAAACAATAAGGAAGATCCATGAACAATTCTGGAATATGACTGTGGATTGTGTGTGTGTGTGTGTGTGTGTGTGTGTGTGCGCGCGCGCACAGACATTTGGATTCTACGGTGTTCCTCCCCAAGATTCTGGCAGCAGTAGCACAGATGGGGACACCTTCTCAGCTTGGCTGTGCTGCTCATTTCCTGCCGACTGCGTCTCTCTTACCTAACAATGCATTCCGGGCACCGTTCCTCTCTAGCAGGCACCAAGAGCTGGGGCTCCTGCTACCCATCGTCTCTGCTTTCTTACCCTGGTGAGCCAGGACGAACACAATGGAAATGTCAAGTACTCCCTTCAACCCTATCCTAAAAATCCTAGAGCCAGAGTTAATCAAATCATAGCAATAGCTAACACTTACTGATCACTGACCATGTGTCAGATACTTTCAAATGTTTATTCAGTCCTTGAGTCTTCATACAACCATAAATGTGAGGTAGTATTATCACCTTTATCCTCATGTTATAGACCATGACTCCAAAGCCCAGAGAGGTTAAGTATCTTGCCCAAGCTCACACAGCTAGCAAGCGGGGCAGCTAGGATTCCACATGATTCATCATTAGCCCGTACTGTCTCTTGGCTAAAAGCGTGGACACCTTGCCCCCTACCCTCCGCCATCCTGTCTCTCACCTTGCTCCATGCACCTTCCAAAGAGCTCAGATTTCATATTCAAACCCTCAAACCTCTTTTCGGGCCCTATCTTCTACCAGCTCAGTTCTGCTGCTAGATATTTGACAATGTCTCTCCAGTGTCTAACCTTGACCTGTGGCTCAAAGTAGGGGAATCCCAACCTGGCTTTTGGTTTTTCCTTAGAGCTGGACCTGCTCACCTGGGGTGCAGTCCTGGTGGTAATTCGACTCACAGTCATGGCCATTCCCTGTCACAGCCCTCCCATCTGACCCCCTGAATACCCCAATCCACCTGTTCCACACTTCCCTCCATCCCACCCCTTAGGACTGCAAGTATCTGTCTTATGGCTCTCTGCCCCCTGCCCCTCCCTTGATGCCCTGTCTAGGTGCCCCTTTCCCTGCCAGGAGCTCTCAGCAGGAGTCATAGTTTCGGATTCTTGTGATGAAAAGAGCAATGATGGTAGACGTAAGAGATTCTTATCTGCCATGTGCTGAGCAAAGGGTTTTATGCACGTTAACTCATTAACCCTCTCCCTTTTGGCATTCTGGGAGATGGAGGTGCCAGGTCTCCGTGTTATGGGTGTGGTTGCTGAGCGTCAAAGAAGTAAAATAATTGTATGTTTTATGTGTCAGAGTTTGGTTTAAACCCTGACCTGTCAGACTCCTAAGACTGTGCTATCTACCACCATCATCTGAACCTGAACAGACCCCTATACTCCCAGTCTGGGGTTCCCCCGCCTCACCTGACCTTTCCTGCCAGCTCTACAACTTCAGACTCCAGCCCGCACCCTCCCATACTCACGAACGTGGTCTGAGGCTTCTTTTCTTCTCCCTGATTCTATGACCAGAGTGTCTCTCACCCCTGTGAAGGGACAAGCCAGGCGTACCAGAATGACAAGGGTGGGGAAGTGACTGTTTCCAGAAACTCACAGAGGCTTGGCCATTGCCCAAAGCCATCCAGCCACTGTTTTGTTTCCTTCCCTGGTCTGGTCATTGGAAGCTCACCAGGCCTTGAGTCCTTCAGGTCAGGGATCATCACATCCCTCCCTCTTCTCAATGCTTCCTGCCACACGCAATGGGAAGAGGACACCCCCTCTTTGATCATTCAGCATCTTCAGTCAGCAGCAAAACATTTTTGAAGGTTGTAGAGTTCCTTCTCTGTGCCTTATCTTCCACTAGACTGGTCTTGGCAGAGTTGGGGATGACACCATAAGAACAGGAAATCACAAAACCACAGGTAAGTGGGTCAGATAGACCTGAGTTCAAATCTGAGCTTCCCTACTTACTACATAGTGCTTGGGCAAGTTAATCCATTCATCTAAGTCTCAGTTTTCTCATCCCGGGCAAAGTAGGGTAGAAGGAGCATGAAGACAATATTTACCTTGTAGGGTAGTTGTGAGATAATGCATGTAAAAGCAATCCTCCCAGTGGCAGGCACATACATAAAAAGGTCTCAGTAATAATAATAATAATAATAATAATAATAATGACAATCAATTATCATGAAGATGATGATGACAATGATGGTGATGGTGGTGGTGATGGTGGTGATGGTGGTGATGATGATGGTGATGGTGGTGATGGTGGTGGCAGTGGCGGTGATGGTGGTGTGATGGTGGTGATGATGGTGGTGATGATGATGGTGATGGTGGTGATGGTGGTGGCAGTGGTAGTGATAATGATGGTGGCGGTGGTGGTGAACACAGAAGAAATCCCAGAGCACTCTGGAACTAGCATGGAGGAGCTGCACCTAAGTTGGGACTAGGAGAAAGATGCTTAGTGGGAGTGGCCCAGGAAAAATGATTCCTAAAATGAATTTGAAAAATAAATAAGGACAAGCAGGGAGTATGATCTAAAGTTGAAAGAGTTTTATAGGCAGAAAGAAGATCTTTTGCGAAAGCCCAGAAGGCAGAGAAAACACAATAGGCAACACACCACCCCTCCAGGCCCTAAGGCAGGGCTGGTACCTTGAAGAATTAAAAACCTTCCTCCAACTTTTGAATCAAAAATCTAACTCGTGCTCTTCACACTCCCAGGTTTCTATTTCCAGCCCCTCAGATAATTCAGGATATATAGCATGTCTTTTCTGGTATTATCTTTCTGCTGTCTGAGCTCAGAGCTGGTTCCAAGTCCCTCCTCTCCAGAACAAGATATCCAGCTTCTCAAAGCACTCTTTCTAGGTTCTGACTTTGAATGCTCTCACTCACCTGACTGTCACACTGCTCCTCTGTTCTTGACCTTGATTTCTGGCATATTTCTTGGGGAAAGTGTTTAGTGAGTCACTTTCTCCCCATCGTCATAATACTGGGGCAGACACGAGTGTCTTTAAATGTAGTACCTCCGTGTTGCACAATTCCATGGGGCACATTTACCTCATGGAGTGTGCAGTGAGTGGTCACCATTTTTAAAGCCTTCCAAAGACCAATTTTGACTTGTGAACCTGTAAGACCATTCCCCTCCCACTCCCACAAGCAGCTTTAGCAGTAGGCTGCTTCCACTTTGAGCTGGGCCCAGAGAGCCACCAGACAGGTAGCATAAACAATTGATTACTATTGTTTGCAAATGATGTTTCTTCTCTCTTTAGTACCAGGAATGTGGGCTATTGTTTTCACAGCTACTGTTGAGGTGGAAAATGAAGGATGAGATTAGGGTAAGTTAAGATCCCACAAAGATCAAGTTCACTGTTCTTATCCGGAATCAGCATTTTTTGTTGTTTTTTGGATGTTTGTTTTTCGAATTAAGTGTTTTGCAGGTTGCTGCAAGCCTTGGGTTAGTTTCCAGAGTGCCAAAAGTGTTGATTCTCATAGGTTTTCCTTCTCTTTCTTCCTTCCTTCCTTCCTCTCTCCCTCCCTCCTTCCTTCCTTCCTCTCTCTCTTTTTCTTTTCTTTCTTTTTTCTTTCTGTTGTTATTGTTGCTTTTACAGATGAGTGGAATTTGAAGTTCTTTACTCTGCCGTTTTGCTGGTGTCCTGCAGTTTCTTTTAAAGTGAAATATACACATACTGTAAGAGCCAGCAATCCTTCTAGATATTTACCCAGCAGGAATGAAAAAAACTCACAGAAAAAAGTCTGTACACAAATGTTTATATGGGCTCTATTCATATTCACCCGAACCTGGAAGCCATCCTCCTATCTCATCCATAAACAAGCTGTGGTATTTCCATACGATGAAATATTACTCAGTGATAAAAAGGAACAAGGTATGAACAGACACGATAAGGAGGATGAATCTCAAATGTATCATGCTAAGTGAAAAAAAGCCAGACTCAAAAGACTACATGCAATTTCTATGACATTCTGGAAAAAGCAAAAGTATTAGGACAAAACAGATCAGTGGTTTCCAGGGTCTGTGGTCAGAATGACCAGTTTTTTGGAAAGGGGCAGAAGAAATTTTTAGGGAGTTCTCTATCTTGATTATGGTGATGGTTATACTATATGAAAACATACCGTATGTTTGTCAAGACTCACAGAACTATGTGACTAAAAATGGTGAATTTACTATTTTGAAGTTATACCATAGTAAACAAATGACTTAAAAAAAATAAAAGCATATGGCAATGGAGAAGCAAAGCTACAAGTGACTCTGAGAATATTAACTTGTGGAAATTTTGGCAATCCATCGACCTGCCGTAGGACACAGGGCACTGGAGGTAATCTTCATTAACTCGTAGATAGAAGAGGCCTCAGCTTATATCTGGATGCAGAAACTGACAACTAAAAATTAGGTGAGAAGTTCTTAGAGGCAAGAGACAAAGAGAGAGTTTAATAGGTGTCTACTACAGGAATCCATATTAAACTGTATAGTGCAGCACTTTATTCAAAACGTCTTGTGCTTCTAATAGTAACAATTTATTTGCAACACATCTCGCAGCTCAGCCAAACCTATCAGTGTTGTGACAGTCCAAGACTGGCCCTGAGGCGTGAGACTCCTTTGGAGGCTTCTAGAGAGTTTAGACCCCCGAGCCTCCTGTTCATGCTAGTGTCATCTTACATTGAGAATAGTCCGGAAGGCATTCCTGACAATTCCTGCTAGAACTCAGGGTAGCAAAGGTGAGGGATGAATTTTGTGACTGTGACATTGCACAGCTCCTGATTTCTCAAAAGCCAGCATAGAGGACTTTGATTTTTCCAGGGAAATAAATATTGACTCTCTTGTACCAAAACTCTGCCTTTAGCGTTCTCTAGAGGCCCAGAGAGCACTCCGCAAGTTTCCAGCCTCTCTGAAATCCAGGGCCCGCAGGCTTAGCGCTGTCTGGCAGATGGAGCTTGCCACACTCTCCAGGGCTAAGCTCCGTTTGTATGAATGGCAGATTCAAGTGTTATGGGTTGAAATCTGGGAAATATGATCTTCCGCCTGCAATAATTAGCTTTTGCTACTGAGAAAACAGCCTTAAAATCTCATTGGCTTCCACGTATACAAGGCAACTGCAGTGCAGCTGATCTAGATGGGGTTCAGCTGGGCAGCTCTGCTTCAGGCTACGAGTCAGCTGGGCTTGGCTCTGTTGAGGGTTTGGGTTCAGTCTGCTCCATGCCTCTCATCTTCCTGTTCCAACAGCTACCAGGGCATGTTTGCATGGCAAAGCGCCAGAGCACCGGAGCCAGGCCAAAGCACACAAACATACTTAAGTCCTCTTTTTGTATCACAAAAAGAGGCAAAGCAAGTTACATAACTGAGTCCAAAACAATGGGGTGGGGAAATATACTCCTCCCACAATGATTTTTTTAACATCCAAACTCATGCACTACCCGGGCGAACGTAGACTGTTTACTTAACCTCTTTTTGCTTTAGTTTTCACCTCTAAAAATGTGACTATTACCTCTGACCCAGTAGTGTTTCTGTGAAATGTCAATGAGATAAAAATACAAAACGCTTACCCCATTGCCTCATGGTAGATAGATGTTCAATATAAGCATTTCCCCCCGTCCTATTTATTCAGTTAACAAATATCTGTAGTAGGATCCACTGGCAAAGAATTTTAAAAAGGATTATTGTTATACAGAGATTCAAGATGTTGGGGAGAAAGTGGGAAATTTTAATAATAATCCATCTTTTAGTGAGAAATGGGTTTCCAACACCCAAACACTTTTCTTGAAATTCAAATTTAATTAAACCTGTCAAGATGTTCATTACCAAGGCCAAGTAGTGGGAAAAGGCAATGGCACCCTTGAAATAAAATTACCTTGGAGATAAAAATTGCAAAACTGTTGTCTAGTCTGGAAGTGCCTGGTGGTTTTGAAGCCCCAAGACCCAAAGTGCTACAGCAGTTTGTCTCAGCCTGGTCCTGGCTTCAAGGCAGTTTTGTCATGGAGTGTATGCCGGAGATTAGCACTAAGGGACGGCTCGTTCTGCTTAAACCTTGAACCAACATGGCATTGGAAATGCACCCCCAGGGTGGCTGGATCTTGGAGATGAGTGAGCTACAGCTCTATTTGTTGGATCACAGAGATTTCGGTGCATGGCAATACCATGCTTCTGGCTTTATTGTCAACAATGTCATGGCGGTAAATTCAGGAAGAACCAGGTTTTGGTAGTTGTCATTAAGACTTTCAACCTAAAATCCTAAGGCCTATGAGTCTGTCTCCAGCAGTGAGACAACCAAGCTCCTTCGAAGATGAATGAGCATTTCAGATAGAGTTGCCAGATGAAAATACAGAATGCCCAGTTAAATTTAAATTTCAGATAAATGACACTTTTCTTAGTAATTGGTAATTTTATACAAAAAATTATTTGTTGGTTATATGCAATACAAATTTAAGTATTTCAAATTTTATTTTGTAAATCTAGCAATCCTAACTCCAAAACATCTCTGGAGAAATTGAGGTAGGGAAACCCTAGGGAGAAAGAAGAATAGACAGGGACAGGCACTAAGTTGGCATGTGGGACTTGAAGCAGTCACAGCAGAGGCATCTAAAATGGTCTAGAGGAGTCAGAGAAGATGCTGAGGGGAGTGCCAGCTAAGGAGAGACCCAAAAGATGGAGAATTGTCAGAAGAAAAGGGAGGGTGGGTATAGGGTACTGGGCAGGAGTGGCTAGTGATGAAGGCAGCAAGAATCTCACACAGAATTTTCAGAAAATGAGAAACAGCACAGCGTGTTCAAGACATGGCATAACTTTGATGTGGATGAATTGTAGGAGGCAAGAGGGGAGTGCTGGGAGGGGAAGTGGGGAGGTGGACAGGGGCTAGATCCTCTCCAAGGATCTTCCTAGCAAAATCAAGGCATGGCTTTTATGAGCACAATAAAGTATACTCAGGGATGCTATCTCATTGACCCTCGCAATGAACCTGGGCAGCGATTATAGTGTCCTCTTTACAGACAGGAGAACTGTAACCACAGCAAAGAAAAGACGGTAATAACAACGGCCTCCAATTAATGGACATTTACCATGCAACAATGAGTATAGTGATGGGACTGTTAAATGCATTTTTTTTCCCCGCTCACAACAGAACAGCACTGTGAGGTAGAAGATATTATTGTCCCAGTTTTACAGTTGAGGACCTGGGGGTCAGAGGTACGGTGTCTTACCTAATGTCATGCATCTGTGCCTGGGGTGTATGGCAGAGCGCAGCAGCCTCATCCTAGTGGAGATGGTCCACACCACGTGACACCAACCCAGTCACTTCCTCCCTTGTGAAGGGTAAATGCAGGGAGTGCAGGGGAAGGGGTGGGGTCTCCAAGCTCCAGGTCACTATCCTCAGTAGGGTTTGGCAATCTTCCTGGGTTCTTAGGCAGCCTGCCATGCATCCGAGAACCAGGGAGGCTGGGGAACTGTGTGACTTCTCAGGTGATGAATGAATTCCTCTTGCACTTTATGATCCTGTATATTCTTAAAACCCATTTACAACCAGCTAAGTGATCTCTGAATGTCTCGTCTTTAAATCCTAGGAGACAGACCTCCTGGATCACAGATGCTAGGGTTTCTTGGCAGGCTAGCTATCCGAAATAAGAAAGGACCTGCTCATAGAACAACACTGGAAGTGGTAGTTAGACTCACATGCGCTCCCTTTAGCGTATGATGGAATTGACGAATTACACTCTACATTAGACACTAAGCAGAATATTTACTATTTATTACCCTGATCTTTTGATTCCTAACAACAGTATGAACTCCATGTTTCTTGTAGCCCAGAGTCCTCAACCCCTCTGACAGTGAGGGCAGAGATCAGTTGGAATCAGTTTGGGTAAAGCTTAATTCAATTTGATTTCCCCAATATGTTTGAAAACCAAATCAGTGCTCAGGATAAGAAGGGATGAGAGAGACTCAAACATAGTGTTCCTACTTTCTGACACTATTAAATCTCTTAATCTTATTGTCAACCAAAAGATTGGTGTCGTAGTCTTTTCCTGCTACTATAACAAAAATACCTTAGACTGGGCAATTTATAACAATAGGCATTTATTTTTTACAGTTCTAGAGGCCGGGAAGTCTAAGATCAAGGCACCAGCAGATTTGGTGTCCAGGGAAGGCTCACTCTCTGCTTCGTAGATGGTGCCTCTTGCTGTATCTCCCGTGAGGACAGACAGAAGGGCCAAAGGGCCAAAGGGCCAAGCTAGTTCTTAGATGCCTCTTGTATAAGGGCATCCGTCCCATTCAGGATGGCAGGCCCTTGTGACCTAATCACCTCCCAAAGCCCCATATCTTAATACTGTTGCATTGGGGATTAACTTTCAGCATGAATTTTGGAGGGACCCAAACATTCAAACCATAGTAACTGGCTATGCCATATCTTTCCCTGTCTGGAAGTCTGGGGATGTTGGCATATCCAGACAGGAAAATGTACCTGGCCAGTGCTTCATACATCGCAGGTGCTGTAAAGTATTTTAAATGAATTTAGGAACATGAATGAATTGATGACACAAGCCAGGGACGGAGTGAGAAAACAGGGAAAGATACATTTGTTCTCAAAGAGCTAAGCTCTAATGAACTATTATCCAGGGCACAGTCCAGAGGCTTTCGGTGAACTTGACCTTGGTCCAAGATAGAGTCGACATCCAAAAGGAGTGGGAAAAAGTGTTTTGTCAACATGATGGTTTAGGGCTCCACTACTGTAGCAAATCTCCAGTGAATAGTAGTACCCATTTCTTAACTCAATACCAAGATCTTTCTTCCATGAATTTTGGGGAAATTATTTAATTCTATACATTGTCTGGGACTTGGGTTTTTTTTTATCAGTAACAGGAGGATTATGATATCGCCTTCATCACAGAGATGTTCATTCATTCCACAAATATTTTTTTGAGCCCTGACTTTGTTCAAGGTGCTCTTAGGGGCGGTGAAGACATAGCAAAGAACAGGACAGAAGAGCTTCCTTCCTCCCACCTCCCCCAGCCCAGTCGCTTACGTTCTACTCGGGGACACAGACATAAACAAATAAATGAATAACCGTGACTGTTTTGTACAGTGCTGAGTACTATGAAAGGAAATAAAAGAAAATACTGTGGCTGTGACTGGTCTGGATGTTGTTTCACCAAAATTGAGGTCATCAGGAAAAGAGATGACTTTCAGTTTCAGGCTAGAACAATGGTAAGAGAGTGGCTTTTAAAGAGCATTCTAGGAAGCTGTCGCAAAAGTCTTGAAAATGAAAGAATCAGTATGCTTGAGGATTAAATGAGAGTATGTATGTAGAGTATTTAACATAGTGCTCAGTACATGGTGAATGTTAAATGAATAGTAGCAGTGATGATGATGATGGTGATGATGATAACAGTGGAGTGGCAGGGGGGGGCGGTTATGAATTATCACTAGAGTCCAGCCAAAATGGTAGGAGGCAAACTTTCTGGGAAAGAGACCAGCATGAACCAGGCATTATGTGCTGCTGTTTGGAGCAAAGTGCAGAGCAGATGCATCTATAATTTTGGTGAAGTACACAATAAGGCTCCCACTTGGTGGGAAAACTTCCCCTGAGGTCATCAGACCCTTATCTCTGCACGATGGAATTGGGAGCAATTCCACTATGGTCAGTTACGGCTCTGCAGCTAGTTGGAGTTGGAGCTGCAGGTCGGGGGTGATGCATTCTGCAGTTGAGCAGAGCTGGGCAGCCACTTCCCGCATGCAATTTACCAGTCTAACCCGCAGCCCAGGAAACCTTCATTCTATACACTTCAGAAGCTCTGGCCGCCCAGCACCAGCTCAGAGGGATACACAGGTGCCCACAGAGAGGAGCATGTCCTCATCCAGGATCCTTGTTGAAAACACTCTGGTGCCAGATCTCATTACTGCTCCGAGAAGGTCCTTGCAAGGCTTGTCTCCTCCTGACGTCCCCTTCTACATGTGGGCTCAGACTTTTGTGGTGCCAGCTCCGTTTTCCCTGACACCGGAACATTTATATTTGATCGTGTTGGGATGAATTATGCACACACCCCACTGAACACAGATTTAATGAGGGGATTTCTTTTCTGTTCCTTGTTTTGGCTTTTAATGGAGTCTAGCCTTTGAATTAAGCATTGGCTCAGCAATTTGCGGCCGCAGGAGATGCAGAAAGAGAAACTCTCCCTCCATCTGGGGACTTAGAGGTGGCTGTTCCAGCAACCAGCCCTAACTATAGATTTTCTTTATGTGGATCTTATTTCTGGGTCTCAGGTGAATCCAGTGGTGAGGTCCTTCATTAAAGTCAGAGAACAAAGACTGTGCTGGACCAGGTGAGGAGTAAAACCGAAACTCCAGGAAGCAGGATGACCCAAAGGCCAAGTGTAAGCCCAAGCTGAAGAAATACAGTTCTGCAGAGAAATTGTGGAGCTGCAAATAGATAAAAAGGTATCATGGGTTCAGGAACTGTAGTAGCCACTGCCCAGCGTCTGGTCCCTCTTATTCTATTATTAATAGCTTGATTTTTCTTACAGGAAAATCACTTCTCTATTCTAAATTGATACGGTACAAGCAAGGCTTGACTGTAACCTCTGCCTTAAAAAATGAACTAGCCAGTCAGAGACTTAGATACACCTGGCTAACTAATTGGCTCAGGTGTGGGCGTATGACCCAAAGACAGAATCAGTCCTGGGATGTTTGCCAGAAAATCTGAAAGGAAGATGCTTTTTTCCTTCTCCCTCTTTCTCTCTCTCTCTCTCTCTCTGCAGTTGCTAAGTGGTAGAATATACATCTGTAAACTGCTGGAGACCACCACATGGAGAGGGCTCTGGCCATAAAGTAATTTTTCAAGAGAGAATGAAGCATATCTTAGAGAAATAGGAGGGAGTGTTGAATGCACATGACATTATTCAAGTCCCTGGATCCAGCCATACCTGAAGATAGTTATAAAATAATACCTTCCAAGTTTTATTACATGATTTTGAGTCACCTTTATTTCCTTTAAAACAGAAAGATTTCACTTACATGAAAACTGAGAATAAAACAAAAAAGATCAGGAAAAAAGCATAAGGAAGTTAAGGAGAAATGGATCAGGACATAAGAAAGAATGGAGAACTATTTTTACGAGATGCTGGCTTTGGCCTAAAGATAAATCTCCAGCTTGTAGATACAGGACTGGTCTGAGCATGTCTCGGCTCCTGTGTCTTTTGTGTCACAGCCATTGCTTATGACTATCATAAAAGTGGAATCTTTGCTGTGAAATTGATCCATATGAAAATAATTCCAGTAGAATGAGAATGGAAAATAATTGGAAGCAGTTTAACTGTACTGTACAGAAAATTGATCCAAAAGTTAAATAGGTTTGAAGAATTAGTTCCAGAAATAATTTCTCCATGAAAATATAGCAAGTTTACTAGAATTTTGATTAGAATAGTTAAGTTATTCCCTTGTTTTAATACTTACACATGGGAAGAATAACCTCCATAGGTTCTTAGTTGGCATGGACCCTTATTGCAAGACAGATTAACCAGAGAAAACAGAAATTTATTAACATGTCCATTTTCATATACTCATGGGAGACACCCAGGGGATGAGCAGTTCTCAAAAAGTTAGCTTTGAATTCCAATATAAACTGGAATAGCATATTTGATAAAGAATGGTAAGTTCTTAAAGAAGTGACAAGACAAAGGAAAAGGACTGAGATTCAGGGGGTGACAACTTGGGGTAGGGCAAATAACTGGCAGATAAAGGTTGATTCATAAAGCTAAAGTAGATTCCTCTGGTCTCTCCCGGCCGATAAGGATCTAAAGTTGTCTTCAGTGGTTAACCTTTGGGGGTGGGTTGAAATGAGAAACCTGAATGTTCTCCACAAAGGCAAGTCCAGTAATAGAATTTGAAACCACACACAAACACAACATGAGGGGCATTTTAAGGAATTAAAGCTGTTCCATTGGGGAAGAGTGTCAAGGAGGCCTTGATACCACCTTCAGGTATCTCGGTGGGTATCATGAGAAAGGAGGATTTCACTTGTTCTGTGCAGCTCCCCACGGTGTTAGTTGTGAAGAAAGACTTTTGGCTGCACCATGAAAAATAATTTAATATGAACCCGGGAGTTAGTGTTATATTTGCCCCTTGAAGTACAGAGGCAGAAGCTTGCCAGCCATTGGGAATGCTGTGGCAGTATTTTTTTCACTCATTCAGGTATTGATGGCAACTACTATGGGCTGAGCACTGTTTTGGACAAGAAGAGCAAAGATGATTTTTATACCCCCATGAAGTTTACCTTCCTGCTCAGTCCTGTGATGCGGGAAGGGGTGAAGCTCCACATGGGATTGGAAGGCTAGCCCCAAGATCAATGTCAGGGTTAGAGCTGGTGCACAGGTAGCAGAGCTAGACCTGAGAAAGGGGAGGAGGGATTCATCTGAACTCTGCTACCGATGGATTTTATGATTTGGGGCAGAGCTATGAACCTCTTTGGTTCATCTTCTCCATGAGTAAAACAATCTTTTAAATTTTCACTCAAGCATCACTTCTTTCTTGAAGTCTACCCTATCTGGAGAAGATTCTGAGAAACTCTGTATTTCTTTCACATCTAGAGCTTCCTCCTAATGAAAGAAATCTCAGGTGGCTCTTTACAGTGTAAGGCGTTTATTCCCAGTGTGAGAATTAAACCAGCCCCCCTATGAAGGTTACCACAAACTGTTTCAGGTCTTCATTCCTAAGGCAAAGGCAATGAGTAATACATTGAAAGGATAGCAATCAAATACCCTCAAGGGACTTTGACGGCTACTCTACCCAATAGAATCTACCATATTGAATGATGGCAAATAACTCGTCGGAATCTGTATCTGAGGCAGGTGCTCCCAGAGAAGGTGTGTTGTTAGAATTATCATTCAGCTTCCTGGCTTTTCATGGGTCTGGTATGCTGTCAAACCTTGGAACTGTTTAGGTCACCAAAGATAATGTCCCTCATGTTACTCCCCTGCTTAAAACTCTGTTGACTTTCCATTGCTCTTAGAATAAAAACAAGAATAGTGGATGAATTACAAGTCTATGCATATCTGGCTTCTGCCCATCTCAGTCTTGGATAACTGTAAACTGGCTCTCATTCTTTTGATCTGATTTTACTGATCTTCTCTCAGTTTCTTCAGCATGCCACAGGGCCTTTGCTTATCCTGTTCCATAAAGTCAGGGTCCATATCACTTTGTTTATTGCTTTTCCTGTTTAGCACTGTATCTACAGTTCCTACCACTGTTGCTGAGACAATGTAGTCACCATATAAATAAGTAGACATCACCCTAATTTCATAAAAATAGCTCCCCATCACCATAAGCCATCTGAACATGTAGCTCCCTTACCATCTTTTTGATATACTAATACTTTTAACATACATGAGACAAAGCAGCATGATGGTTAAGCTTTTGGGCTCTGGAGCAATTTTTATTTTACTGTCTGGGTTAAATTACTGATTCTCCATTTACTAAGTGGGTGAATTTAGGCAACTTATTTAAACTCTGTGTACCTTGGTTTTTTAATCTTAAATGCAAGATGGTAACACTGAATTACAATAGATGTATTTGCTGTGCAGATCCAGTGATCTGATAATAACCAGGTCTGGAACATAGTTGGCATTCAATAAATTGTACATGTTATATATTAGCTTCCAGGTAGAGTTGTCTGCTTTCTGCTTCATCGTGGCCCTCTGAACTACTCATACAATGGAATATTAAAAATCGGGAGTGGGAGGGATAACATAGCCACATTTATTATTGCTTTTAAACACACCCCGTCCTTGCATCCCAGATATCTTGCCATATTCCTGATGTGTGGGACGGGGGGGTAACCATGGCTCTTAATGGATCTGTGCATTCTCCCCTAGGTGAGTTGTCTGTGAATGGGTTGGGGCCATGGTTGTATAGATTACTCTCACACCACTTAAACCTAGAGTTGTGACTTAGTCTGCTCAGGGTGCTATAACAAAATGCCATAGACTGGGTGGCATAAACAGGACATTTGTTTCTCACATTTCTGGAGAATGGGTAGTCCAAGATCAGCATGCTAATGTGGTCAGGTTCTCACTGTGGGCCCTCTTGCTTACTTGCAGACAGCAGCCTTCTTGCTGGGTCCTCACATGGTGGAGGGAGTGAAAGTTCTGTTCTCTTTCTTTTCTAATAAGGATACTAACCCCATCATGGGGATACTACTCCCTGCCCTCATCTAAACATAATCACCTCCCAAAGGCTCCGCCTCCAAATACCATCACATCAGGGATTAGGGCTTCAACACATGTATTTTGGAGGGGCACATTCAGTCTATAACAACCAGCTAAGAGGATTCTAGAAGATAATGCATGTGGAAGTGTCATGAATAGGATTTAGTACATAGTAGGTGCTCAGGAAATGTTTATGCATCTGCATTGAGTTGAAGAGAACTGCTATTAACTGGGCTGATGTGATAAGGGTAATTCTAGCTGACTAAGTCCTTTTGGGAGCCCCAGACATTGTTGAAAAAAGTTCCATAGTTACATGAGAGGCATATATTGTGTAGATTCTGCAAGTGGTTCATTAATTTACAATCCCACATTTTATCAAATTAATTTGAATTTTAATGAAAAAAACTAAGCCAACGTGATTTCTGTCTTGAGGAGAAAATAGCATTTCTATGCGGGTTTGGGGAGTAGGATGCCAGAAGAGAGATGCAGGCCTTCTAGATTTCCCCAGAGGTTATAGTCTATCAACTTACATGGCAAGAAGTTTAAAAAGATGATCTTCTACACCAAAATGGTGAATCTGTACTTAATGGGGAAATCTCACCTAAAAGACATGGTGGGACATTAGTAACGTGGCTGATAAATAGGAAGGAGCCAGGGTTAGGCAGGGTGGGGACAGGGACAGTTAGCTGAGCTACTGGCATAGCCCCAGGAGGGTCTTTAATAGCATATATGAGCTTGGGAGTTTGAACTTGCTTCTGGAAGGTGACCCCAGCCAAGGTCACTGTGATGGGAAGGACATCGCTCAGAATCGGAAGGACATGTGCTATTTCTTCTTAAGTGGGTGAATGATGCTTCAGACCATTCAAAGTCTCCAAAGATAATGCCAGATATTACTCAAGTATATTTTGGCTTCAAGGAATCTAGCACCAAATCAAATTGCCTTAAGCAGTGAATTTATTTGGCTGCATTAACTGAAAAGTTCAAGGGTCGAATTTTAGGAATAGTTGCATCCAGATGCTCAAATGATAACCTTAGGAACTTGTGTTCTTTATTCTCTTGACTCGATTTTCCCAACATTATCTTTTTCTCAGGTGGGTTTTTACTGTATGGGCACAAAGCTGACCACAAGCAACTCTAGAACTTCAAGCATATACCCTACCCACTTAATAATCCTAGCATGAAGAAGCACTTCTTGGTCAATTATTTTTGTGGAAGTCCTGAGATTTCATTCCATTGTCCCAGCGTGGGTCATGTGCCTATCCCTCTAACTACTGTTCACAGGGATTGTGGAGGGTTCTGATTGGTCAGTTTGGATCATGTGCCTATTCCCTAATTACTATTCTCAGGGATTGTGGAGGGCTCTGATTGGTCAGCTTGGGTCATGTGTTCACCCCAAAAGCAAGAACCTCTATATAACCAGCCGCTTCAAAAAGACACAGTTATTAAGTGTGGTTGGGCAGTTATTCATGGGATAATTAGGGTGGTGTTATCAGAAAAATGGTAGTGAATTTTGGGGAGACAAAAAACAACATGTATTCTCTTTATGTAAGATTCAGTTTCTTGGTTCCTAATGCCAAGGGAAAGGAGCTGAGGTTGGGGATTCTAGTCTCGGGGGCAGAGTGCAAATAAGGATGTGAGTCAGAAGATGAATGGCAAACCTTAGGATAACATGATGAAAACAAAAGCTCGTGATTGCTAGCTACACGTAAGGATTTGTCTTATTCACCACTGTATCATTGGTGTCTTTCACTGTGCCTGATGCATAGTAGGTGTTCAATAAATATAAAATAATGAATTAAAGCATATTATAACAAGAACAAATACTACTGTTGCTGCTAATATGGTGATGATAACAGTAGTATATAAATGATAAGCCAGATTTCCAAGAACAGCAGCCTGCTGCTACATCTCTATGAACTAATATTTATCGAATGGCTGCTGTGTGCCAAATACTATGCTATGTGCTATATTTTTAGTATCTCATTTAATCTTCACAATGATCCTATAAAGGCAAAGCTTTTATTATTCCCATTTTACAGATGAGGTTCAAAGAGGTTAAGTCATTTGCTCATGGTGGTGGTTGTGTTACTTAAGCTAGATTGTGTAAGCAACCCCCAGATTTCAGTATCCAGATATCATGAAAGTTGTTTCTTGCTCATTTCAAGAAGTGAACAGTCTTCCACACACAGTCATTCGGGCACCTGGTCCCTTCCATCGTGTGGCTCTGTCCTCAGCCAGGGCCACACCCTGCTTCGCAGTATCCGGCAGATGAGGAAAGGGAGGGAATGTGGAGAAAGTTCAGTGGGTGTTAACCAGCTTGACTGCGGGTGGCCGGCACCACTCCTGCTCACGGTCCCTGGTAAAACGAGTCCTGTGGCCCCTCCCACATCCACGAAGGGCGGGGGAATGTAGCCTCTGTGTGTGTCAAGGAACTGGCATGTTACAGGGATATATTATTAAGCAACAGTGGTCACACCCGCCTGCCATGCACAACTTACACTCACCCCTACACACCTACTGTTTTTTCCCTTGGACATTGTCCAGACTCTCTTCACTCTTCATCTGGCCTCCACTTCCTTTCTGTCTCTTTGCCCTGACCTGGCCTGGGCTGCCCACCTCCACTGAAAAAGGGAGTTTTATGAACACACTCAGGACCAGAGTTATCACAAACTGGGCGTTTAAACGAGCACTTCCGGCCAGGCCTGGTGACTTTGTGTCTTCATTACAGTCCAATTTCACCTGCAGAAATTCTTCGTGCTGCAGCAACCCCAAAGCCGAAATAATGTGATGATTTGATTCTAAGGAGATTCAGTGATATTAGTTGACTGAATATGAAATGTGTCTTTAAAACCATCCCCTTCCCAATCTTTTTGATCATTAGATTTGCTCTTAATCTCACACAAAGACATCCTGTGATTTTCTTTTTTTTCCTTTTGGCAGGTTAATTAAACCTGTCTTTAATTTTTTTTTTTTTCTTTTTCCAATTCTGTCTGAGCGCTGGGGAAAAGATCTAAGTCTCTAATCTCTGGCGGCATTTGTTATGGAATATTCCAAACACATGGAACCATAAACCATCCTCTCATTTAACCCGAGCTCTCCAGCTCTGCTCATTTCAGGCTGCCAGGACTCATACCTCGTGTGAGCAACTTTAACTTGGGGGAAGGGAGAGTCACTTAACAAGAAAATTGAACAATAAAAATCTCAGGAAATTGGATATTTAAGCATTCAGAGTAATTGATATTGAAGAAAAAGTATGATCTACTAGAATTATATCCACACAATCTATTGCCCATTAGTTGGGATGTCCACGTAACCCTAATCTAAAATTATGAGGGTTCATTACAGATGCAATCAGACACAATCATCTTCATTCCATACATCAACAGTCCACGTGCTCCAAAAACCTTCCTTGTCTTTGCGTTCCCTACATTCTGAAGCAGAAAATTGAGATCTGATTTTTTCATATTAGATGGCAATTTCTAGGGCATTGTGCCCTAGAAATCCCACATTAAATACAAGGCTTAGAAAAATATAAAAAAAAAGTTTGCAATACTATCTAGACAGCTGGAGGTAAAAAAAAAATGAGAAGTGATGCCCTTAAAGGTGAAAAAAAAAAGGTTAAGAAAAGGAAGAAAGAAAATTTCTCTGTATTTATGGCTGGAAGAGACTGAAGAATTCTTCACCCGGCTGAGACATACACAGCTGTTGCTCATGGTTGGTTGGCATGCACTGCCATGCTTGCTTAATCCTAATGGGTTCTCCAAGTAATATGGAACAACCAAAAACCAAGCCAGATCAAAACAGAACAACTACATCTGAGCAGAATCCAGAGTTCTTGATTCACACAATCTTCCTAAATATTCCATCCATAACTTTGATCTTATTCTGTCTTCTCCCATCCTGGTTTGCTCTCTCCCATCTGAATGTTTTCTAACTTCAAGTGGCAGAGAAGCCCTCTGTGAATTTCATATCCTTCTTCTGGTGCCCCCTAAGTGTATCTTTCTTGTTACCATCTTTTATTCTGGGAGGACCAGTGGCTTTTTATCTGCACATCTATGGCACCCAGCTCCCTCCTGTGAAAAGGGCTACACACTCCATTGTCATCGTCTATTAGGATCTCCCTCTCCCCTGTTGAGATTGAGATCAAGGCCAGGCACTGTGTTTTCTTCATAACTACATCCCTAGTACCTGGTACACATAACTACGCATAGTAGAAGAGTACACGACAATTACAGACTAGACTGAATTGATTGCATTCATTCATTGTCTGTTGGTCAACAGATATTTATAAGGTGCTGGAGATACCTTGCCTTTGATGTCTAGTTCAATGATGTTCAAAATGTGGATTGCAACCCAGTAGCAGGTGGCAAAATCATTTTAGTAGGTTGAAGTAGCAGTAAGAAAAAAAAGTAGATCACTGTGAAATAGAAGGAGAATGGAAAAGATGGGGTAGGGTAGGATAAGCCAGACTTGGTCAAAACAGGAAGAAATGTCAGAGTGTACCTCACATAGAGGGTTAAGTATTATTTCTTGAGAAATATAGATTACATCTCACTATGCATATGCAACAATATAAATGTTACATGCACATAACTGTATATGTGGGGGCGAGTACATGCCGGATGACAAGAATTTGAAAATCTCTGATCTTGATAAGCTAATTTATGCTAAGGGTTCAGTAGCAGAATCAGATGGCTCATGACAGTATATTTTGTCAAGCCAATGTGACCTTCAGGAAGTTCAGAGCCAAACTTTCAACACCAATAGGGCAAGTTAATTAGCCCTCATGGGCTGCTTATTTGTATTTTATTTTTTATCCCTGGTCTTGAGTTTCTATTCCAATTTGCATTTTCCTTGGTTCAGAGACATACTTATATGTAGATTTCTTAAATGACACTTTCATAAAATCTGTTGTTTTTGACTTCCCAGCGACCCCTCTTCTACTATAAGTGTCTTAGTTTTCTTTAGGGAAACCATTGGTTCCTCCTTCTCAGTCCATATTGTTCAGGTTGTGAGGACCAGCCCTTCCCCTCCCAGGCTCTAGGAGTCCTTACAGGATCCATGCACGGGCAACCCCATGCTCTAATGCTTGTCCACAGTGGTAGTTTAGGTCTGTTTGTGTCGTTCAAGTTGGGCTGGAAACGCAGGCTGGAATCTTTGGGAAAGAGTCACCCTCTCTTTGCAGGGCTGAAGACTGGAATTGCAACAGGCCATACTAGGGAGGGAGCCTGAGAATAACACTAAATAAAGAAACACAGACCCAAGAAACAGAGAGACCTTGACTTTGGACAACATATGTGCCACCCTCCACCCAGCGGTAGCCAAAGCCAGGCGTGTGTCCTCCTTCAATATTAAGCCTATTGGAGCTGATTTTTCTATTTGTTACAACTGAAACAATACTGACCTTAAAACTTCTATAGAATGAGGAGCGTGGTGCATTTGCATTGTTGTTCTCACCTTAGAAGAGTATGACTTCTCCACACTTGCCATCTGATGGGCAGAGATTGGGGAAGAGGGCTACTGCTCCATGCCGTGGCTTGCTTCGGCCAATGAGAAGTGGCTATCTGCCAGCACCATGCAAGAGCTTTAAGAGTTTTGGCATATGTCTGACTTCTGCTTATGTGTTTCCTCTGCCCTGAGAAAGGTGCCATGTCTCAAATGTTCTTTCACCTGGATCCTGCCATGGGAAGACCCATGGAGCAGAGCCAAGTTGACCCACAGCCACCAACGTACGGCATTAGCAAGAAATAAACTCTTGCAGTTATAAGTCATTGAGATTTGGTGCTGCTTAGGTTTTGCAGCCATAAATATTGATTTATTTTGCATTCATCACCACACTCACTGCGTATTCATTTTCCAGCATGCCATAGGGAACACACACATGCACACACATAGCCAAATCCCTTACAGTTCTTCTCCACTGACATTTTCCCTCACGCTTCACAAGCAGACCTGAAATAGAAGAAGCATTTCAAAACCCTCCGTACAGATTCCAGAATAACAGTGTGGGTAGAAGAGAACACTGTGATAGATGCTGTAAGACAGATGAAATAATGCGCCCTAGAATCCTGACTTCGGGAAACAGGTAGCGTGGACACGGCTGGACGCCGTTGTCAGCCCTCTGGGTGCAGATTCTGGGCTGCACCCAGGACACTGGACAACGGAGAGAGGGATTTAAGAGTTGATATTCAATCTTCGGTCCCTGTAGAAGCAGAAAGGTTGTCTGTGATTGGAATGAACCTGGCTGTCGTGGATGCTGCCAATATGTTGCTACACGAGATGCACAAGGTCTCTGCTCTCATGGAGTTTGCATTCCGACCGAAAGGAGGAAGGAGAGCTGTTCTCTGTATAAGAAACGAGTTCATGCTTTAGATGACAAAGTGGTAAACGCTGGGATGGACTGAAGTGGTAGAGAGTGCGGGGTTTGGGGTGGGGGGCCACTGTGCTACTGAAATAGGTGTGTCGGGAGGGTCTGTTTAAGGAGGTTTTGAGGGGAATGGTGGAGGGGAAACGGGGAGGGGAGAATGCCCCAGGCGGGGAGAACGGGAGGTGCAGAGACCCTTGGGCAGCGCGCTGGAGTTCTCCTGTGTCTGAGTTTCTCCTCCTTCCCGGGCACATTACTGGACTGTGTCTCCAGCCTGGGTGGGGGGGGCGAGGGGGGGGCGCCTGGCTGAGCTCTGGCCAAAGCCCTGTGGGGGGTGATGGTCACTATTTCTAGGCCTCTGAGGGCTCCTCGGTGCTCTCCCTTGGTTCCTGCCCACTGGCTGGGTGCCACTGTCCAGGGAAGCCCTCAGGGCCACAAGTGACAGATGGCAGAGCCTCCAAGCTGAAGGCCTCCTCACCCCCCATGCCACGGATCTGCAATGGCCTGAGATGAGAGTCAACAAGAAATAAACTTATTGTTTTAAGTCTTTCAGTTTGGGGGAGGGGGGTGTTTGTTAGAGTAGCAGGTGACAATTACCCTGTCTCAGAGTACCTAAGGCGAGAAAGAACTTCCTATGATCTTTGGATAGAAAGAAAGTCTGTGCAGCCCCCAGAAAAGATACAGTTCTCTCATGAGCATAGCTAGCGATGTGTCCTGGGCACCCTAGTTCCCCCACCGTCTTGGTCCCCTTCACTGTGCACACCTGCTGCGAACTTCACTCTTGTCTGAGATACAGTAGTCGATAAACCCATTTGTCAGATGAAGAAACTGAGTCCCAGAAAAAAAAAGCCCATCTGAGTTTCTAGCTTTTTATTTAAAAAAAAAAAAAAAAAAGCCTTGAGAAATTTGGCAACACAGTGCCCACACTCTACATGGCAAAAATTGGTGGAGCTGGTCTGTGATGTCTCTCACCCTCCCCCAAAGATTACAAGCTCCCTGTGTTTTCCGTCTCATCCTTGCTTATTTTGTTCTTGCATTTGTTTAACAAACACATACACAGCGCTTATCACATGCCAGGCACTATTCTATGGGCTTTGAAACTATCAACTCATATAATTACCTTAACCCTATGAAAGGGTTGGTATTATCATGCCCATATTCCAGATGAGGAAACTGAGGCATAAGGTAGTTAAGAAACTTATTGAAGGTCACACAGTTAGCAAGGAGTGGAGCAGGGATTTGAACCCGAGTAGTCTGGTCTCCAAATTGATACTCGTCACCACTATACTAGAACACCTCTTGTTACTTGCTGGATCTCTGCATTTGCATGTGGGGCCCTTGTTTTTTCAGGTGACTGGGACACAGGTGCCATCCAGCCTTTGTTATTCCCCTTCCCACTCCGTCCCCCAGTTTCTAGTTATCAGCTGAGTCATTCTAGAAACTTCCTGCCCGTCTCTGTGGCTCGGCTGCTTCCTGGGTGAGGAGATGGACAAATGGTGTCCCCGGAGCCCCCTTTCCTAGGTAATGTTTCCAGAAGGTTGAGGGATAATTCCCAACATCTGAGCCACCAAACCGCACAAGACATTGTAGATGGAAAAGTCTCACAAACACAGCAGGGTGAGAGAGTGCTCTGTGCGTCACCTGCAAGTATCCTCTCTCTGTCCTCTCGCTTTCAGAGCTCTGAGAGTCCCGATGTCTTGAAAAGCTGTCATTTTGTTGTCACCCAGCTCCTCAGCCTCTGGCTGCTGCATCACTCACAGCGACTGTTTCTTCTTCGAAGTGCTCCAGGGAAATTCCCCGAGAGAAATGGCTTCTTTACATTTCTTTTCCAGAACCAAATATTTAGGCTCTTCAGAGAATGGCCTTCCCTAGAGCACCCAGAATCCTCCGGCTTGATTTGGCCTCATTCTGGCGCTCTAAGCTTTGCAGAAAGAATGTCGGTGGAACTGAACCTGAAAGTTAACTCCATCCTCCGCCCAGTCCAAAATCTGCTTCCACAATGACAAGGAAGCTGCTCTGCCTCGACTGGAACACCCTTGAGTGACGAGAAGCTCATTCCTTTCCCGTTCCCACCCAGCCTGTAGGCTTTGGAGTGAATTCTTCACAGGGAGCCTAAACTTGCCTTTTTGTAACTTCAATTCACTGGTCTTGCTTTTATCCCGTGGCCCGTATATAATTAAGCAGCCTGATTCTCATTCCTCTTCCTGCTCCTCTTTCTCCTCTTCCTACCATTTGCCAAGTACTCACTATGTGTCAGGCACTGTCCTAGCGCTTCACGCATGATCTCATTTGAATTTTCAGAGCAGCAATACGAATTTAGTGCAGTTAAGATTGCCACTTTACATATGAGGAAACTAAGGCTCAGAGGTCACACAGCCTCTTGTCCCTGTGTCACTTGTCCTGGATTGCACAGCTAGTAAGGGAAAAAGCCGATCTCTTGCTATAAGCTTATGTTCTTGCCAACCACCCTGTTGGGTTTGAGGCTTAGGTTTAATGATATTTGATGGCGTATGATCAGAGACCCAGGAATTGCCAAATATAAACATGATAATCCCTCTAATTCCTCCCTGCAGCTGCTAAGGAAGTGATACACCAATGTAAGGCCTTGAGCAAAGGTGGGGCAGGGGGCAAGGGTGCTGGAAACATTGTTTTCTTCTTTCTGAGCTTGGCATTTCCGTGTCTGCAGTTGCTTGCCTTGTCAAAGCAGCCCTCTGACGATTCTAAGAGGGGTCCCCAAAACTGCAGGGGTTTTTAAACCTGAATAAATCTAATCCATGTTTCTTATAATTATATGCTTGTATTCTTTGATTTAGATGTAAATTATATGTGAAGTAAGAGGCATGAAAGGCCCTTCTGACCTCAAGTTACCTTTTCCGGATCATCCCTATTCTTTAGTTCAGAAGTTTGAGAGATTCGTAGGTGTGCCCTTCAGTTTGCATTTGTGTGTGAAGAAGAAAGTGCCTACCATGTGCCTGGCACTGTGTTAAGTATTTTGCATTTATTATTTGATGGAGTCTGCACAACATCCTCACAACTGAACTGATACTACCCTCTGCGCGCGCGCACACACACACACACACACACACACACACAAATACACACCCTATTTCGTGGGTGATTAGATAAAGCCTCAGAGCAATAAATTTTCCAAGGCTAGAAAGTAGCAAAGCCTGTATTCAGACCCAAACTGGCTACTCTAGAGGAGGAGCTTTCAATCACTTGGATATCCTGCTTTCATGAAAATGGAATTGGGGACCCCGAGAAATCCCCTCCTGTCTCAGCTCAATCCAGCCGAAATCAAATGGGAAAGGGGATCAGTGTCCCTTGGTCTTCTCATTTCAGCCAGCCAGAACCATTCAACCTTGAAAATCCCTCTTACTAGGTTCTGAGCCTGTTTTTCTCTGATTTCCAAGGAGTTGCATTTGGCACCCAGTAAATGACCTGAATCCCTGCCATTGCTGGTTTTGTTTCCACAGCCACCTCATGAATTTTGAGCGATCGCTGGTATTTGCTCCAAACCTTACCCTTTAATGCCCCGGGGAAGAAGACGGAAGCCAGCGGAAACTCTGCTTCCAAGCCAGACCTCACCTTCTCTCCTGGTGGTTCGTAGACACGGCCACCCTGACCCGTACTCTTTAGGGGCAGAGCCCCAGGGGGCTCAGCTGCCCCAACATAGGCCTCCAGGGACCACGAGGAGAGAGGCCTGGAATAAACAGCCAAACACGGGGAAATGTTTCATTCATTGTGTATTGCTCCACTGATGTGCGTTGCCATGGTGACCTCTGATTATTTTTGAACCAGGAGAATTAATCCTATTGAATTTTCTGTCCTAATAACTTAAGAAATTAATTTTCCATATTATAAAATTCAAATGCACAATCTCATGAACCAAGCTTTTAGTAAGTTAAACTAATCCATCCAGTTGCATTCTTGGCCCAGAAATGCTGTTTTTCAGATGGCGAAAGAGCAGGACCCGTCAGCAAATGGGCACTGTGGACTGCACTGTCGCTCTGAAAGACAGCTCTTTATTCACAAAGAGCTGAGCCCTCTACAGGCTTGGTAGGAATTTCCAGAAAGGGCAAGGCGTGCTGAGATGCATAGAGCTTTATTTGCTCTTGCTTCTGGATTTTCAAAACCTACCTGGTCAGTCCGAGGGTGTATCAACCCCTCCCTTGTTCTCCACTCTAGAATCATCCTTTCCTAGTTTCTGAAACAATAGCCAAAGACTTGTGGAATGAATGAGTCTTAGAGTTCAGTTTATGCAACTGGACTCTGGAGTTTGGTGACTCAGGGACCATCTTTTGTGCTGCTGCCTTGATTTCCTTTATGGTCAACTTTGGTCCAGTGTTCTCAAGCTGCCGAAAAAATAAAAATAAAAAAATAAAAAAACTCTTTTCTGCCCCCTAATAACAGAACAGTTCCGACATTTGCCCCCAACTCCAACCATTTTGACCCAGCCTGTAGGACTCATGTTTTTGCCTTTGTTGCTGCCTCATTGCCAGTTCTCACTCCGTGAGGACTTTTACCCTCGTGGTAACTGGATACCTCTTGCCCCAAACTGTTTCCCACTTCCTAGCCTCTCCAGGCCTGGAAAAATCCCCAGGAGAGATTTTCTGGTTTTTTTGACCCATCGTTTTCCTGACTGCTGCATCTCAGCTCTCCTGCTACTGTGACCTGTCCATCCGGTCACTGTTTCAGAATAATGACAAAGACTCTTGAACCTGGGGATACCCTTGAACAGTGTATCAGCAACCTGGGAGAAAATCCCGAGTTGGCCTCTGCGAATTGATCCTCTCCTCCAGATCCTACTCGGCACCAGCGCACAGCCCTCGCCAGGCTCCGGGCACACCCCCTCCCACCTGCCTCGTGTTGCCATAATCACCATTATCTTCCCAATAGAAGGGTGAAATCTGGACAAAAGCCATGTAGTCGGCAGTTCCAGACCCGGTTCTTTTGGTTTTAAAGAGCAGAAACACATTCAAAATGGCCAATGCACTGGGGCTTGTCTTTTATTGCAAGGTTGCTCAGAGAGTTTGCAGGAAGTATAGCAGGAATGAAAATAGAGTCAGACCTGGCAGAGAAAGGAATTGCCTGGATGGAAGTAGATCTATCTCCCGTGGTGGCTATTTTCTTCCATACTAATTGGTTTACTCTATTTATTCATTCACATGGCGAGTATCCCTTTCAATTTAGACTTACACATGGTGCTTAGGGGCCACTCAGACCCAAGACTCCATATTAACCTTTTAGCTCAGTTCCCAAATACACCTTAGAAAGGGATGTGGACAAGGGAGATGACAGCCACTGAGGACAGCAGCTTCTCTGTCCTACTTCGTGTCCTGTGAGTGTGGGCATGTGGAACAGAGGGTCAAGGCGGGCATTGCTCAAGCCAGAGGTCCTGAAGGGGGAATGACCACAGAGCGGGCTAAGAGGAGCTGACGTCCAAGTCCTAGAGGCATCACACATCCCACAAAGCACAATAGGGGAAGAACACAACATGAATGCCGGGCCTCAGTCTGGTGGATGACTGGCAGCACCTGAACTCAGGACACCCAGACCTGATCTCATTATTTCTTTCCTAAGCTTACTTTTCTCCATTTCTTGTGTCAGTTGAAGACCCACTCTCCAGTGAGTCCTCTAGGAAAGAAGCTGGGTGTCCCCCAGGACTCCTGGCTTTCCTTCCCCCACCAGACTCAATCAATCACCACGTGGAAATGCTCTGGTTCTGTTCTCAGCATCTGCATCTTGGGCTATTGCAAACATCCTCATGGTTCCTTGGATACCACCTGCTCATTCTGAAGGTGCTCCCCTGAGACAACACCAGCTCCAGGCAGCCTTGACCGGGGCTCATTCCTGGAGCTCTCTTGCCCAGGGCTCCGCTCCAGTATACAACGTAGGGCATCCTGCTTCAATTATAGTGGACCAGGAACACCTTGAATTTATTTTTTCATCTTTGCATTCTATCCTGAGAAGCCTGACACAGAGCAGATCTCAGAAGTTCTTTCTTGAATAAACCTTGGACAAAAATAAAGAACAAAAATCTCCAACAATTTTTGTAAGTGAACAATTTTCCAAGTGTTCTAAATTTATGTATTTACCACAAATTTATTTCTTTTTTACCATGTATGAAGTTCATATAGAGAACTTTGGCATGGTCTAAGAGGATGAGGACTAGTTTTTAGACTATTCCCTACCCCTCTCTCTCAATCTCCCCCTTCTCTGATTTTAACATTCCTTCTCTCTGACCCTCGATCTCCTTTTCTGTCCTTTCCTTGTCCCTCGTCCCTCTGCCCTCTGCCTTTCAGTCTGCCCCTCTCTGTGAGGTGTTCTGATTCTCTTCCCTCTTTTCCCAGCAGCATGTAATTTCATTTTGTTCCAGCAGAAGACCAAGGCTTGGCAAACAAATAAACAATCAAACACCTCTTTAAATATTATTTAGTAACACAAAATAAAAATTAATCAACTAAAATTTTAGTAAAATATCCAAAAGCTATTTTAATATAAATTGTTATAAGCTTTATAAATATTTAAAAAAACATAGATTTTTGGTACTTAAATGAATTTTATAATTCTCTGGAATAAATCATTTGGTGAATCGGCTTTTGGGAAATTAGCCATTTATTGGCCCGATCTCAGGGCATTTTGTACCTTCCTTGCTGTGTTCTCTGTCTCTATGACTCCCTGTCTTCCCCCCGACCCCCACTCTCTCTCATACATACCTTTTTGCATCTCTTCTCAGTTTTTCTTTTTCCACCGTCCCTTCCACGCTTAGGCAGACTTGCATGTGTACGCGTGCTCACACGTATGCACAGTAGTTTTCTCTCACACTGCGATTTTTCCCTAAACATGTTATCTTTGTCTCATGAGCAATTCTCATGCAGAGTCTGTCCTCTCACTTTCTCTGTCTCTAGTTCTCTTCCCATTTATCGTATTTTCTCTTTCCCACTCACTTTTCCTCGGCTTCCCCCTTCTTTCCAAGCAGTCTCTGTTTCTCCCTCTTTCTGTCTCTCTACCAAGACACATCTCGCCCCTGGCTTCCCTGCCCACCCAGGTCAGTGCTGTCAGAGTGACCGAGGGAAGGTGCCATGAGGCCAGCGCCAACCACAGCCCCAGCTTCCAGCAGGAAAAATGACTCTGAGATGATTCTCCAGTGAGAGCCCAGGCACTTACCGCTACTGCTGAATATCTCTCCACTCCCATTGCATCCACCCATTAATGACAGCAATAGCTACGACAAAGACTTTGGAAGAAAACATAGCCCTTCAGTCAAACAGGCTCACAAACAATTGTTGGAAAGTAAGGGGGAAATAGAGTTTTACAGCTTCTCACTGTCTTAGTCACAGGGTTTCGGCCTCTTCCTGGCCTCTGTGCATGACGTTTAACTTTCTGATGCCTCCAAATTATCAGTCCCTTTGGAGGACATCTATTTTGAGATGTATGTTGTCAACTCCTACCAGTGGATTGGTCATTCTGTGGATTTTCTATGACTTCCCATTCTCCAAGCTGAAGCCTGAGCTGTCCAGGGAAGTGGATGTGTCCACAGCTGGGGGTGCCTGGGTCTGGTGGTGTACGTTTTTATATGTGCAGTTGTCGTGGCATAGGGCCATCTGAGCCCCTGCAGGCACTGGGGTCCCCATATAAGCCCCCGTGTTGGTGAGACTGAGGGAATGGGTTACTAAGAGTATCTCCGTGCACTGCTTTGTCTGGGCTTTTGAATAAATCTGAGTGTTTGTATGTGAATAAAGTTTATTTGACATTCTAGCCAACTGGGAACATGTTATTTTGAAGTTCAATAAAAAAGATATGGAGATTATTTCTCATTTGGAGTATCTATTCTTCTAGTTGTGAAAAATCAAAATGTGATGATAATTGGATACTTTAGCCCCTTGTGAAAGAAAATCAAGAAATGCACTCCCAGCATCCCCACCTTCAGAGAACACGAGTTGTTAGCTCAGTAAAGAACTGTGAGCAGAGGCAAGATTCCCCTGGGCTGCCCGAGAACACTCTGAGATGTTACAGGTGATACAGACTGAGATAACTGGAGGAGGTGCATTTGCAGGAAGCAGGGCTGGGCACAAGGAGAAAAGGGGTGGGGGTTCTTTATGTGGGAAGTCTTCCTGTCAGGGGCCTGGATTCAGGGGCTTTCTCTAACTCCAAGTGGCAACAGCGTCCTCGGTTTGGTGTCTCCTGTTGTCCTATCATTCAATGAAAGCCCTTTCAGTTTTCCAAACACAGGATTAGAAGCAACGTTTTCAAGGTCACCCACAGCAGAACAGGACTCAAGCTTCCCTTTGAGTGTCAATGTGTAGAGTCTGTTTGTAGTTCACGTTCCTCTGGGAGTTTGCCTCCAAAAAGCATGCCTGGGGCTTTGTGTGTGTGTGTGTGTGTGTGTGTGTGTGCACGCACGCACTCATCAGATGGGAGTGCATGCGTGCTCTTTGTGCTGGTTGCTACCTCTGGCCGAGACTATGGGCATTAAAAAGGATGCTGATGTTGCGTGTGTGTGACTCTGTGTGCAGCTTGTCAGGTGTATGATTAGTTCTGTGAGTATGGCCTTATGTGGCTATTGGTTTCTAGTGCGAGATGCTTGGTTTGTGTGACCCTATTGTGTGACTCTGACTATACGTACCTCTGTGTATTGCTTCAAATGATTCCATGATGCTGTCTATGAACCACAACCCGGGCCAAAGGCACGGGCACCCATAGAGATTGATGTGCTCACACACTCACACACACAGATGCACACGGGATTTTAAGCACAAGCTCTTACCATCCCCTACCCCCAGCACACATGTCACACAGAGGTCTGTTCACCTACAAAGCTACTTGCAGAAGATTTGGATACAAAAATCTAAGCTTCTCCTTCATATGCAATGATTTTCAACCTCCTAGTGGGCTTTTGGAAATATGTGGGGACATTCTGGATGATCACATGACCTGTGCGTGCTACAGTATTTGGTGCCCATGGTCGAAAGACCTTAGTTCTCCCATAAAGTATATTGTAGACCCACCCTGGGATCAGCTGATCCAAAATGCCAACAGTGCCCCCACCTGGAGAAACTCTGAAGCGAAAAACACAAAAATAGGCAAGTACACAACAATGCACGTATGGCATCCCTCGAATGCACGCACACACAGAGCAGGCCACCCTAATACAGTCATTTAAACACAGAGATGGACAAAATCCATACAACATCATACAAACCCACCCAAGGCAAAAAAAAAAATACACAACTAGTCATATACAACACGCACACAAGGAATCAAGGAACACAGACATGTAGGGACCAACTAAATCATACAGTTGCAAATTAACAAAGAGAATTTAACATGTTATTATATGCCTAAAATATTTTAAAAATCATAAAAATTATTTTATCGAGGGTTGATATTGTGTTTAAAAACATTTGTAGAACAGTGTTTCTGGATTGTTAATGTGTGCACCAATCCCCTGGAGAGCTTGGAACAGTACAGAGTCTGACTCAGTAGGTCTAGGGTGGAGCCTGGAATTCTCCAACAAGCTCTTGGGATATACTAATGCCGCTGGTCTAGAAAGTTCTCAGACTTGGCTGTTAGAGTAGGATACTAGGAGACAGGGCTGAGACCGGATGCAGGGGCTTGCAGATTGGGTGCAGGTGTGAAAGTAAACAACCCTCCCTCAGGGAGAAGCTAACTAGAGGGGTGCTGATAACTGCAGGCAAGAACTGATTTCAGCTGCCTTGTCAGCCATCTCTGTTGCCTTACAGCAACTTTGGCTAATTACAGTATCATTTACATTGTGGTTTTAAACTGTCTCTGCCCTTGCAATCACCATGACAGTCCTAAGACAACCATATACAGTATAAAAATGGGCGGGAACCCAGTTCTAGGAATTACTACCCAAATTCTTAGTAAAAGCCAACCATTAGCCTTGAGTAGCCCTCTGCTCAATTAGCAAGACCAAAGACCAAAAACCACTTCCTCCCGGTGCAGCTGCTCTTTTTCCGAGCCTGCCCACTCTCCCTTCTGAGAGTGCACTTTCACTTTCAATTAAAAAAAATAAAAACTGTGGCTTGCTTCACTTACATGGTGCGTCCTGAAATTCTTTTCCTGACGATCACCAAGAACTTGGAAAAACCTCTGCTTGGAGGCCACTAACGTGGCTACACACTCAGATCACTTGGGGGCCTCAAAAACATTGATGCCTGGGGTTCTACCCTCAGAGATGTTGACTTACTGGTATGGGGGTGATGCTCAGGCATGGGAACTTCTCAGATCTCCCCAGATAGTTCCAGCATGCAGCAAACTTTGCGAAGCTCTGCCCCAGGCAGCCTCCCACTGTCGCTGACATCACAGCCAGGGCGAGATCGTCTCAGCAGATGTTAGAATGCCTGACGGTGCCTCTCCCGCACAACACAGGCTCACACGTTCCCCGGGGGTCACCACAAACAGTCACATCACATCTGATCCTGATGTGCCCTCCTGCGTCTATATTGTGAAGGGTGTAAACTTTATTATTCTATATTTGACAATATGTGAATTTCTCTCATAATGGCAGTTTTCTATCTTGGCAGCACATTGGAATCACCTGGGGTCCCACCAGCAAAGAATCTCATCCAATTGGACTAGAATTCATATTCAAAAACATAAAAACTAAAGTCTGCCCCAATGAGCCTGACCCAGACCACTGATTGCGGGGTGTGGTGGCGTCGGCTCTGCTTGCTGGCCCTTCTCATCGGTGGCCTATACCAGGCCTCCTTTCCCACATTTCTGGGCATTTTCCTATATGTCATATTGTTCCATACCTCTGAAGTTTTTGTTTTTTTAAACACAGTGTTCTCTTTTTTTAAACACCTTCTCACATTTTCTTTATTTGGAAAATTCCTGTTCTCCACTGTGACCTCTTTTGTGAAATCTTTTCTGCCCCACTGTGACAGATTTGATTATTCCATCTTGGGTGCTCCCTCTGGTCTTTTAGCACATCTCCATTGCAACTCACTGTGATTGCATGGCGCAGACACAGGGTCTCCCTCACTACGCTGGGAACAGCTTGAGGGGAGAGATGATGCCTTACTCAGGGGTGACAGTGGGGTCCAAAAGAAAAATTCTGACGGAGCTGGGTTGAATCTCTCTTCTGCATCTGGTTACCTGGGATTGTGGGCAAGTTATCGATATCTTGTGACTTGGTTTCCTCCGTTGTTCAATATAAATAAGAACACACGCCAGTGTGGGCTATTGTAAAGATTAAATGAGAAAGTGATTAAATGAGAATAGGATAAAAAAAATCTATCCAAAGGATAGATTTTACTGCTATCACATCACCTCTGTGTCCTTTATGCCACTGTTCTTAGAATATAGGAAATCAAGGCGGTTTCATCTACTTGAACTGAAAGACAGGATTACATCCCGCACGTGTAATGAGGATGGCAGTAATCCATGGAAAGTGAAATGACATTTCTGACTCCTAACAAGGGGTCGATGCCCTTTGATCCAAGAATCTCACTTCTGGGAAGGTAGCCTGAGAAAATGAGACAACAAAGTAAAAAAGCTACGTGTACAAAGATGTTCATTGCTGCGTTATCTATATGAGCAAAAAGAAACAAAATAAACATACTCAGAAGACTTCTAAATGGCCAAAAATTGAACTGGCAAAGTGAATTATGGCACATCCTTATAAAACTATATTGATCAGCTATTTAAAAGCTCAGCACAATAAACAAATCTATAGAAACTTTGGGAAATGCTTACATTCCAATATTAAATTTGAAATGACAAATAAAAATGATTACCTTGGGTTTATGATCTGAATTTCATCTGCAGATAAAGAATACCGAAAGGAAATATGTAGAAAGAAGGAAGATGTGCATATATTTTATGGTCATATATTACTTGTTTCCCCCTCCTTATTTTAAAAAAGAATCTGTTTTGAAGTCTGGGCTTTTTTTGTTTGCATATATTTATGGGGAACATGTGCAATTTTCTTACATGCATAGATTGTGTAGCAGTCAAGTGGGTGTTTTAGAGCATCCATCACCTGAATAATATACATCGGACTCATTAAGTCATTTCTCATCCTCCACCTCCTCCCACCCCCTCACCCTCCAAGTCTCCGTTGTCTATCATTCCACCCCCTACATCCATGTGTACGTATTTTTAGCATCCACTTATAAGTGAGAACATGTGATATTTGTCTTCCTGTTTCTGGTTAGTTTCACTTAAAATAATGACCTCCAGTTCTGTCCATGTTGCTGCAAAGGACATGATTTCATTCTTTTTTTTTTTTTATAATAAAATCATGCCTTTTCTTTCCCTACATACAGAAACTGGTCTAGTCCTTATGCTAAGAACTAGGGATCTGCTCAGAAGATGAAGATTCAGCCTTTACCCTTGGGGAGCCACAGTCTCATGGCACAGACAAGTACAGACACAAAAAATTATGCTGAAATTTAAGAGGAGGAAGTAGCATCAGAATAAGGCGAGATGCACAGGCTTTTGGATGGAGAGAACTGAGTCCCGGTTGTAGACTGTATAGGTCAAATCATATCGCTTCTTCATGGAAATCCTCTGATGCCTCCCACACTCTCAGCATCAAAGCCAAAATGCTTACAGTGGCCTTTAAGGCCCTGAGTGACCTGAGTCACCTCCGTGACTTCATTGCATTGCACTTTTTGCCTTGCTCACTTTGCTCCAGTCACTCTGCTGCTCTTCCCCACGTCAAGCATGCTGGCCCCAGGGCCTTTGCACTTGTGGTTTCTTCTACCTAAAAATGCTCCTTCTCCACCCCGAGATACCTATATCCCTAACTCTCTCATTTCTCTCAAGTCTTTATTCCAATGCTATCATTTTAATGAGGCCACTTTCCATAAAATTGCAACCCCCAACTCTCCCTATGAACCTCTCCCCTTTGTATTTTTCCATAGCACTTGTCATGATGAAAGGTCATTTGTGTTTATTGTTTGGTTTTTGCCTCATGCCACAAAAATTTAAGCTCATGATGGGTAGGGAGTTTTGTCTGTTTTGTTCACTGCTACATTGCCAGAGCCTAGAATGATGTCTGGCACTTAGTAGGTCCTCAACACATATTTATTGACTAGATGAATAAAAGAAAGAGTGAGCTTCAATGTCTTCATCTACAAAAGGCTGCAGAATGATATCTCCCCCTTCACTATGTCGAAGCAGCTGGCCTAACAGGCATGCAGGAAACGTGAGCAGAAGGTGACTATTGAGTTGTCCCCGTAAAGATCAGAGGGCTAGGCCAGCAGGCCCCGTCCCACTGGAATCCCCTGGACATGAGGCAGAGCACAGGCAAACCCCCAGTGCCTACCTTGGAGACTCAGTGCATTTTAATAAGAAAACAGGCTTCATTTCTCCTCTGAGCAGCACAGGCTGTCAACAGTCAAGGGAGGAAAAAAAAAAAATGAAATGTACCTCGGCTATTTTTGCATCCAGGAAAGTATACAGATTAAGAAAAAAAAATCATAAAACCAGAAAAACAAAAGCAACCCATTTAACAAATTAGATCTAGCTCTTGTCAAAGGAAATGTTTTTTCAGCCAATACTAAACAACGCTCCCAATGCTGTAAAAGTCTCCAAATGTGAAAACTCTTGGAGCTTGAAAAGGTCTCTCTCGCCAGCGAAAATGCTTCCAATAATACCCAGAAACAAGATTCATTAAAAGCTATCTTTAGCATTATCAGTGATTTTGTTATTATCCTGTGTCCTTCATAAAGTGCAGCGCGGGCCTCCACTCTGAATCGCAGAAGGGGGGCCATGAGGGAAGGGATGGCAAGAAAGGCCGCCCTGGCCCTGCGGAATTTCCTTACTGTGCTAGGGGAGTGAAAGAAAATGGGGAAGGCAAGGCTATAGGAATTTTAAAATTAAAGTCAAACAAGGAGCAGCAGAATCTTTAAAAAATAATAATAATATCATGCCACTGGGATACATTTCCTGAGAAGAAGAGTTTCACGTGTCTTCCAGATGTCAGAGAAGAGACCCTTGCAAAGTTTCAATAGCATTTGAGAGAACTAGAAACAGAGGTCAAGAGGGTGCCAGGGAATTGAGGGAAGGACAGGGGGACAGTCCCCAGCATGGAGTTAGCATTCAATTAATGCTTATTAAGCAAATCAATGAGTGAATGGAAGGGTACAAAAACAGAGCAATGAACTGCCAAAATGCACACACTCATGCATAACTTTCTATTGGCTATTCTCAAGGAAGTGGGGATGCCAATGATGTAGACTCACTGAACCCAGTGGGAGGAAAGAGCCCAGATAGCTGGACACGTTGGTGCAGTTAATTACCCAGAGGAGAGAGAGCTTGGTCATCACAAGAGACAGCAGAGCAGGTGCAGTAATCATACGTCCGACATTGGTCTGAGAAGTGTGGCGATTCACCAGCCATAGGTTCCCAAAGAATAAAATTGATAGGCAAAGCTAGAATCTCTACCTTTAGGAAACTGTACCTCTAAAACCTCTGTGTTCTTGGAGAATAAACTCATTATTGGGTATGTGTTAATTAATTGTCCAACATTTACCATGTCCCAGGTATTGTGCTAAGCATCATGAATTAATTAATTAATCCTCCCAACAGTCCCTTAGGACAAGTCTTATTACCTCATGTCTAAGCGCAAGGACTCTAGAGCTGGAACCCAGCTCTAGCACTTACTAGCTAAATGGACACAGGTGGTTATATAACCTCTCTGTGTGTCAGTTTACTCATCTACAAGATGAGGATAATAATAGTAGCTATCTCAGATACTTTTGTGAGAGTTAAATGAGTTAATCCCTACATAGCACTATGCCTGGCACAGAGCAAATGCTATAAATGTGCTAGGTAATATTATCCCTATTTTGTAGATGAGGAAACTGAGACACAAAGTGGCCAAGTAAATTGGCCAAAGTCACACAACTATTATGTGAACAAGCTGGAATTGCAAACAAGGGCCATTTGTATTTGTGTCCCATGTTCATTCTCTTAACCATGATGTTATCCATTAGTCAGATTTTTATGTCTAGGAACCAAGAATCCGAAATCATATAAAAATAGCTCATCTCTGCTCTTAAGCTGTTATATCACAATTTGGAGAAACTTGCAATGGAGACAAAATGAATACCAAAGATTTTTGGAAGGCAAAACCTATAGGACATGGAGTTTTGATTGGCTGTAAAGCAAAAATGGAAGAAAGAGGTCAGTGTGATGCCCAGTTTCCGAGCTTGGGTACCTGGAAATGGAGAAGGAAGCCTCCACTGGGGGTCATGGGTCATGAGTGCTGAGTTGAACCTCTGAGTTTAAACTTTGTGTGGTGCATCCAAAGAAGCAGCAAGAGATGTGGCTCCTGAACTCAGCTGAGAATCCTGAGCAGAGAAATCTGAGAGTCGTCAGAACATAAATGGGGCAAAACTGGAGATACGATTGAGGTCTCCCAGCTACAGTCTTTAGCAGCAGAGGGGCACAGGATCCAACAGGAAACTCTCAGAAAATATTTAAGTGTATAGGTGGAAGAAAAGAAGCCCAGCAAGTGGATTGAGACAGTTAAATTCCAAATGAGAGAGTCTGTTCCCAGGCATATACCTTGTCCATAATGAAATGTATATGATGTATGACAATTCAACTATACAATTCAGGAGAAGGAGAGAGAGAGAGAAAGAGAGAGAGAGAGAGAGAGAGAGATAAAATGATACATACAAAGACAGGAGAACAGAGTCAAAGTGAAGAGTTCTAATGATTCCACTTGACCTTTTGCTCAGTGAACATGTATGCTTGGAGTGAGTACAAAATAGAATATACAAGTCAGTGATTCTCAATTGATCTTAGCTGCCACATGCTTCATGGACTGTAAACATCTTGCTACCCTGAGTGGTGCCTAAACAAAACATACTCTGTCTTGTAGTTGAGCTAAGAGATAGCAGTGGGGTGGGGGAGACAGTTCTGACCTAAAGATTTAGCTCTCCCTGAAACTCAGTCTGCATTATGAGATAACCGTCATGGTTACAAGAGTAGCTCACTGAGTGATATAATGAGTAAAACCAGGCAGATGAGTGAAACCACCCACTGAGTAGTTCACAGCTGTTGAAGAGTGGTAGATATTTTTGTGGAAAAGTCTGGAGTGAGAGATTAGGCTGCTCCATTCTCCAAAACTAGTTACTGAGGACACAGCCACTCCCAGGGCTGAGGATTAGGCTCATTCCAGAGAATGAAAATTCGGTAAATGCCACTGCAGACCCTATTTGCAACATCAGGCAGATAACTTGGCTTAGACAAACTTGCAAGAGAAGGGAAGGGAGATAGAAGCATGAGATTTAGAATCAGTAAATTCAAGTCCCCGTCCTACAATATACTAGCTGTGGGATCCTAGGCAAGCCTTTCACCCAATTTGAGTCTCCGTCTTCTCTTCTTTCTGTGCAGTGGACATGACAATGTCACAGTGCGGTTGGCAGGATGAATAGTAAAATCTGCGTACCTGGCCCACAGTTATCATTGATTTTTCCAGGAGGACATGTGGACCGACAGACAACTGCAGACTAGTTGAGATTTATCGGCATTCTTATAAGCAGCCACTTTGTCAAGAAACCTGTGCATAGTACTTTAACAAATGTTTCGTTATGCTTTAAAGTGGTAAAATACAAGGAAAAAATGGATAAAGAAAACTTACAATTATTGAATGCCTACCTGGTCTGTTACATTAACTCCTTTAATCCTCAGAGCCAGGAGGTGAGTAAAATCATCCCTAGTTCAAAGATAAGGACAGTAAAGGACCTGGAGTTATTTACCTAAAGATGAGTTATGCAGCTTGTAGCTGAACTAGATTGGTCATTGGTCGGTTGCCAGACTTCACATTGCCTCCCACTACTTCCTTTGAACAGCGTTTGCTATTCCTGAGGCATTAGTCTAGGAGAATGGGCACTTGGTTGGCAGGGAGGATTTGCAGCTGCCAGGAACTGTTTCTTCATTTTATTCCCATCTCAATCCTCATATTAGTTACCTTTTGCATAAAAACCATCTCAAATCCTTTTTGGAATGATAGAGAGTAGAGACACGATCAACAACTAAAAAGATGTATTTGCACACATGTGTTACCATTTATCTATTTATGTCCATGTAGTTACATGTGGATTTGAATGCTTATACAACCTGGCGCACAGTAGGTGTTTTTTATGCCAACGGTGTTGAGCCCTTACTTCACTCTACAAGGGTACTGGTAGTTATCACTGTGTAGCGTGGGAGAGAATGTGGTAGGCTCAGGGCTACTCATGCCCCCGTCCTATCTTCTGAATCAGTACACAGCCCTTTCCAAAGGGAAAGGATTTCATTCTTCATCTGAGGACCACCTCTGCCGGAAAATCCCCTCTGGGCTCTGGAAGAAATTGCAGGTGTCAAGATCCAGAAGGGAAGCAAACTAGACACTGAGTGTCAGTTAGCAAATATTCCTCCCATGCCTCCAGGATTGGGCAGGTTTTCAAGACAGCAGGTGAGCCATTGTCTTGCCAGGACTCTCACTGACTCCAGGGGACCTCCAACTGCAGCTGCAAAATCTCTCACCTGGAGCAGGTTGGGGGAGGTTTCCTTAAAGTCAGAAGCCCCCCAGCGCTCTGACCTCTGTTTGTCCCCCTGGCTCCTGCACCCACCTTTCCCCCTCCACGCTTTTCACCTCCTCTGCCACGTCCCTCACTGGGTGAATGCAGAACCTGAGCCGTGGCAACCTTCGAGGCATGCAGCACCATCTCCCTTCAAGAAAGAACTCATTGTTTTGCTGCAAGGAGTGCACCAACCAGAGTCCCTCTCTGACCTAATCAGAAGGACTGAAGGGTATTTGACTCAACAGATTTATGTTGAGCACCTACTATGTCCCAGACACAGTTGTGGGTGTGGGTTCTGGAGGTGTGCCTGGAAGCATGATGAAGATGGTGCTTGATTCTCACAGGACAGGGAGAGGGAAGATGGGCAGTAAAGTAACTGAATACAGTATTTCAGAGCGTGAGAAGTGCTCCGAAGAAAGTGATCTAGGGTAATGAAATCCGGAGAAACACATACGGGTATGTAAGTGGTGCACTACTTTAGCTACAATGGTCCGGAAAGGTCTCTCTGACTAACCTAAGAGAAAAGAAGAAGGCAAAACATATACAGACCTGGGGAAGAGCATTCCAGGCAGAGGGAACAGGAAGGTAACAAATCTTTGATAACTGCCATCAAATAGTTTTCTCAAAATGGCATCTTATGCTCCATCTGCAAATCATCTACATTCATCCTTTTTCCCTCTCTTCCTGTCTTCTTTTGTGGTTAAGCGATTTTCCCAAGTAGTATGTTCTGATTCCATGCCATTAATTTCAATATATCCATTATAGGTTTTTGCTTTGTGGTTATCATAAGTATAACAAAAATATTATAATTATAAAAGATTATATAGATTATTTTAAACTTATAAAAAATTAACTTTGATCAAAAGAAAAGAAAAGTAATAAAAACAAACCCTACATGTTAACACCACTCCTCTGCTATGGTTTGGGTACAGTTTGGTCCCACCAAAACTCATGTTGAAATTTGATCCTAAATCCGGCAGTGGGGCCTAGTGGGGGTGCTCAGGTTATGGGGGCAGATCCCTCTTGAATGGTTTGATACTGTTCTCACGGTCCTGAGTGAGTTCTTGCTCTCACAAGACTGGATTGATTTTCATGGGAATGGGTTAGTCGTTATAAAGTCCCTTTTTGTATGTGCTCATTTCCTTTTTGTCCTTGTCTGCCATGTTGTGATGCAGCATAAAAGCCCTTGCCAGAAGCCAGTGCTCTACCCTTGAACTTGCAGATGGGAAGTGGGTTAAATAAACCACTTTTCTTTATAAATTACCCAGTCTCAGGTATCCTTTTATATAAATAGAAAATGGACTATGAAAGAACTGGTATCAAGGAGTAGGGTGTTGCTATAAAGATACCTGAAAAACGTGGAAGCAGCTTTGGACCTGGGTAACGGGCAGAGCTTGAAAGACTTCAGAGGAACACACTGGAAAAAGACTGTCGCTGTGATTGGAGCTTTAAGGCTGCTCCTGGTGAGGTCTCAGAAGAAGACAAAAAGACGAGGGAAAGTTTGGAACGTCTTAGAGATCGGTTAAGTGGTTGTGACCAAATTGCTCGTAGGAATATGAACAGCGAAGGTAGTTCTGAGAAGGTCTCAGATGGAAATGAAGAGAAATGCAGTGGGAACTGGAGCAAAGGTCACCATGTTTCATGTTACTCTGTAGCAGAGAAGTTAGCTGCATTGTGTCCATGCCCTGGGGCTTTGTGGAGGGTTGAACTTAAGAGTGATAACCCAGGGTATCTGGGGAGGAAATTTCTAAGCAGCAAAGTGCTCAAGAAGTGGTGCAGTTACTTTTAACAGCCTACACTCAGTTACAGCAGAAAAGAAATGACCTAAAGGCAGAATTTATAATTAAAAGGGAACCAGAGCATAAAAATCTGAAAAATTCATAGCCAGGCCATGTGGTAGAGAATAAAAGAGCATCTTCAGGAACAGAATCCGAAGGTGGAGCCAGTGACTGCTTGCTAAAGAGATTAGCATGAATAAAAGGCAGCCAGGTGCTAACAGAACAATGGGAAAAGGACCCCAAGGCATTTCGGAGATCTTTGAGGCTGCTCCTCCAATCATAGGCCCAGAGACCTAGGAGGATGGAATGTTTTCCGGGGCCAGGCCCAGGGCATCGCTGCCCTGCACTGCCTCAGACACTGCTCCCCATATCCCAGATGCTGGAGCTCCAACCATGAGTCCAACAGGCCCCGGCCCAGGAACTGCTCAGGCCACCTCTCCAGAGAACGCACGTGGTGAGCTTTGGTGGCTCATGGCTCCCAGCTCCTGCAGCCACCCCAGGTGTTATTCTCTGCTTCCTCAGTCCAGTGCAAGTGAAGTACCCTGCTTAAACTCTGCAAAAGCTAGGGCAATGGTGCGAATCACCTTGTGAGTTTTCCTTCCTTTAGGGACTGTTGTCCTGTGCTGCCTGATGTCCAGTCCCTGAAAACGGTTGCCCCGTTTATGTTGTTCCGTTTCGTGGTGGGTTATGTTGGGAAGAGAAGTCTGCTACCAGCTACTCTGTCATAGTTGGAAGCAGAAACTCGCTTTATCTTTTTGTTTTTGACAAACGGGAATAAAGCAGGCAAATAGGTTAATTTCGGCTGCCTGTCCTAATTGATTGGTCATGGCTGATTGCATTGAGAGGGATTTTGTTCTGGGCCCTGAATTTTGGAATTAATTATCAAGTTCTTCAATCATGGACGATTATTAAAGTGGAGAATCATATTACTTATCAGCTACCAGCCCTTTTCTTGAATCTTAGCCCCTCAGATTGAGAAAAAGAGCCTCAAAGTCATCTTGCTTCAATATCCCACAGGACAAGCCATCCTTTTGGATAAATGAGGCTGAACCTTATTTTCTTATTTTGGCCCAGGCACTTCCATGGTCCAAAGGTCACTTTGAGATTTTAATATTGGGCTTTCTTCTTCTTTTTTTTTTTTTTTTTTTTTTGAGACAGAGTCTCACTCTGTTGCCCCAGCTAGAGTGAGTGCCATGGCGTCAGCCTAGCTCACAGCAACCTCAAACTCCTGGGCCCAAGCGATCCTCCTGCCTCAGCCTCCCAAGTAGCTGGGACTACAGGCATGCGCCACCATACCCGGTTAATTTTTTCTATGTATATATTTTAGCTGTCCATATAATTTCTTTCTATTTTTAGTAGAGACAGGGTCTCGCTCTTGCTCAGGCTGGTCTCGAACTCCTGACCTCGAGCAATCCACCCGCCTCGGCCTCCCAGAGTGCTAGGATTACAGGCGTGAGCCACCGCGCCCGGCCTGGGCTTTCTTCTTTTCCAGACTTGGTGTAGACAATTCCTGATGGGAAAGACCGCTAGTGCTCTCCTATGTCTGGTTCTGTTCTCCTTGGAAACAAAGAAAAGCTATGATTCAAAGATCATGCCAGTTAGGCAGGACCACACGACCAGCCCTAGGTTAGGAAATGTGAGCAGAAGAGACAGGTGTCACTTATGGGTTGAAGAATTAGAAAGTCGATGTGACAATCACACTTACTCTTCTTATGTCATGGTGATCTTAAAAGCCACATGTTAAAGTGGTCGCAACAGAGAAAGGAAGGAGGCAGGATCCCTGAGTGACTGAGTGGATAAGAGCTCTCGCCAACCTAAATGGGCCCTTTTAAATGTGAGAAATAAACTTGGGTTATGCTGGAGTGCTGAGATCGAGGGCTTGTTTGTGACAGTAGTTATTTATTCATTATTTAACTTCATATGCTCTGCTCCTTCACAAATTCTGTCCTCTGTTTTGTTAAATTATCAACATTCAATCTTTCTTTTTCATCGTTCTTGGGTTAAAATTCTAAACTCGTAAGGTGACTTTTGCAAATTGTTCAACTTCTTCCATTAGCAGTGAACTTTACTAATTTTAAGCTCAGAAACCCTAAGCCCTGCATGTGCGAGGGCATGCGTCTGCCACTTGTAGTTTTGCCCTCGGTGACCAGGTAGTGTGTCCCGGTCTCTCAAGGGCCTTATTTTTAAGCTGAGGTCTTACTCAGGCCAAATATCCAAATGGAGAAACAAGGGATTTGGGGGGTAAAGTCCACTATTGCCTCTGAGCGACAAAGACAAATCTCCCGAGACAAGTGCCCCCTGAGTGCTTTGGCATGGCTTTCCTGAATTTGGACCTTTTATAAGCCCCTCTGACGTCCAGCATGAGACATGGCCATGTCCCCGTGGCCAGGTGTAATGAGATATTTGCCAGATTGTCCCTGTCTGATTTAAATTATTCTAAGAAAATGCATCTAAAATTTTTAGCAAATATAATCACCACCCATATAATACATCTGTCACTGCGATCACCTTCACCACTTTCACTACCATCAATTTAAATATCTGCCATCGCCATGAACACCACCACCATTACAATTAAAACCAGCACCACATTATTACTGCTGACATCAAAGCCTTCATCCATGGAATAATCACTTCTGTCGCTGTTTCTACCATTGCCCTATCATCATTGTAATAATCACCTTTACAATCAATTATCATCATTGATTCTTTGCATAAAGGAATTGTCACCATCATCATCATTACCACCATTACCTTTACCAGTTAATTCATTCACTAAACAAGCATTTATTGCCTATCTAGCATGGCCAGGCACCAACCTAGGTGTTTAAGGGACAGGGTGAACAAGACAGAAATGACACCTGTCTATCAGAGAAGAAAGATAATGAAACAAATATTTACAGAAAGTATGATTTATGTTGTTATACAGTAAATATAAGTGCTGTGACAAGGCATTGGGACAATTTTGCCTAGATAAATCAGGGACGATTTCTGGGAAGAAATGATTCTAAGCTGAGCCTTAAAGGGTATGTAGGAGTTAGCTAGATAAAGATGGCAGGGAGACAGAAGAAATTCCAGCCAGAAGAAATAGTAATTCATGAAGAAAACCAAAAACAAATGGCAAATAGAGGATGCTTTATCCTCATTAGTAATAGATATTTAATTAAAAGGAAGTATCATAATCACCTATCAAGTTGCAAAGATTATTTAAATATTAATGCCCAGCTTATTAAGGAGTAGCAGTCTCTTAGACTATAGGATATGTAAAACTTGCACAGTCTTTTGGCAGGCAATGTAGAAATATGTAAAAGTTACAGGCTTTGAAATTATCTTCTATGAATTTATCTTACTGAAAATAAGAAACCCACATACAGGGAAACAGTCAAAAAACTCTGATGCAGCCATATGAATACATACAGTACAGCTATTAAAGTTACAATGTTAAGGAATATTTATTGGCATAGGAAATTGCATGTGATATAATTTAAAAATGATTAAAAGTAGAATATGGATGAGCGTGTACAGTGTGTGTGGGTCAGGATAGGCTAGGGCATGCTGTGGTGACAAATAGACTCTCAAATCTTGATTGCCTAATGTAGCAAAGATGTACGTCTTACTCATAGCCCAATGGGATGCAGATCACCCAGTTCTCCTATATGGATCTTGTCTGAGTCTTGGCCCAGGGACTCAAGGATGGTTGTACCATGAGACAGAAAAGGCAGAGATAAGGTGTGGCTGATTGTACAGGGAGTGGGTTGCCAGGACTGGAAATGGTGTGTGTCACTTCTATCCCCTCCCTTTGACCAGACCCAGTCTCATGGCCCAACTAACTTTAAGGAAGGTGGAGAAATGTACCAGAGTATATAGATATTTGGTGAGAATTAACAATCTTGGATATACTATGATCCCAATTTTTAGAAAATCAATCTACATATCGATGTATATGTTTATTTATAATCAATCCAACCATCTACCTATTCATCCATCCATGTCTCTATCCATCTATTAATTTATCAAGCTGTATTTAAGAAGAGATTGAAAAAAGTACATCAATATGCTCACAGTTCTGTTCTGAATTTTCTAAATTTATTACATTGTACATGCACTTATATCATCAGAAAAAAAAAGATGTTCCATTTAATTTTAAAAAGAGCAAGCCAACACACTTCAGTAATCTTCTTGATTGAGGGGGAGGCTAATTTGAATTAGCAACATCCTGAATTATAGACTGTTTGCAAAGAGATGCAGCTTTATTACTTTTAACTACCATCTTGGACCTGCTTTAATGAATAGGTACGAATGATTTATAATTAGCCTAGTAATTGTTTGTATCTAATTGAATGCTTCTAACGTGGCTTGAAAACTTTCTTATGTGCCTCGCAATGTCAACTCCATTTTTCTTTTAGTATCACAAATTCTTGAATGGGTAGAATTCAAATTCACGAGCTTTCCTTGTGAACAAATCAAAGTAAATGTACACGCTAATGTAATAGCAAAATGAAACTCTAGATGAGGCATTGACCAGCAGTAGATATGTACGAGTGTCTACTCCGTGTGCTATCCTGAGGCAGACACAAGAATAACATGGTTGTCATCATGTAGGAACTCACAGTGGTATTGTTTTCTCTAACCCACAGACAAAAAGGGGTTAGACCCTAACACCTGCCCTAGGGCAGAGACTCAAGGATACTACTTAATTCTCATTTCATTAACCCAGGAAAACTTCCTGGAGGAAATTCTGAATGTGTTTGACTATCTCTTCTACGTCATCTCTGAGCACACACTCTCAATCCCCCACTACGACCATAATGGCCTTCCTTGAGCTCTTTCTAATTAATATACTTCCTGCCCCCCCCCTCCTGACCCTTTAATGAGATTTGTATCATGAGATACAGGAAAGAAACTAATAAATACCCACTCACATTAATAAATAATGCTAGAGATGCCAAATAAAGATAGCCCCTGTTTACTGTCTCAAACACTGTGCCAGGTGCTTAATTATGTTACTCCATCCTCACAGAACCTCTGGGGTTGGTTGTATTATTCTTATTTTGCAAATTGAGGATCAGGGAAGTTAAATAATTTGTTCAGGCTTATAAAAGTTGTTTTGTTTGTTTTTTAAGTATGAAATGTTTTAAATTTACAGAGAATGATGTGACCAAAGGCCATGAGGTCAGACGGCATTGAGTGGCAGTATAAAGATTCAAATTCAGAACTGCCTGACACCGAACCTTCAAATTTAATCCTGTGTGGACTTGCACCCTAAAACTCAAGCAAAGATAACTGCGAGAAGTTATAGAGAGTAATGGAGGGGGGAGTGGGCAGTTACTGTGAAAATTTAGAAAATGAAGAGACAAGTCTTAGCTAGAGTGGTCAGGGATGGCTGGGTGGGTATTTGACACTTGAACTGGTCCACCTGTGACCATGTGGGGGTGCGCAGTGACAGGCAGCCCAAGCACAGGGAATGGCATGAGCCAAGGCCTGGTGGGGGGCAGGTGGAGGGCAGGGGGCCGGGGCTGCAAGCGCCATGGGGAGGCATGTTTAGGTGGAAACACGCAGGGCTTTCTCTACAGTGGGATTGAACAGACTGGGTGGGATCAGTGGCCACTCAGAGGGTCAGGTGACTCCACAAAGTACAAGCAAGATTCTCAGGCGGGTACCCGAAAGAACCGATCTGGTGGACTAATTTTCAACTTTTTAGTTTTTGCCTGGGCACTCATGATGGGTGACATTCATATGAGCGAAAACATACTCTATCCATTCTGTAAGAGGGGAACTCTCGCTGTTACTCGGGCTGCTGCATAGACGATGTGGGTTGCGGGTTATATGTGCCACCTGCTGAGAGTGTTAACCCCATGCTCTTCTCCCACCTCTCCCAGTACATCTCTGTGCCCCGGACGGCGTGAGGGTCAACTGTCGTTCTAGGGTTTGACCTCTGTTTCAAGGCTGGGGATTGGACACTGGAAACATTTCTTCCTGGAGAGATCCGGCCAAAGCCACAGTCCCAGGGATTCGGAAAAAGGCAGATCCACATAGCATGATTAAGGACACAGGCTTTGGGTCTGAGAGACCTGGATGCAAATCCTGAATCCACCACCTCATGGCTGTGTGAATTTGGAGAAATACCTTAACCCCTCTGAACCTCAGATCCCTTGTCTGCAACGTGGTTATAATATGTCTCACTTTAGAAGATGCTGTGGGATTGCTGAGATGTTGAATATATTAATACGGTACATGGAGTAAATATTAGTTTGCTGCTACTTGAATTGGTATGCTAAGCATGTCACCTGGGCATCCTTTCAGATCCAGGTAAGAAGGCAGAGAACAAGATATTTAAGCTAAGGTACTAAAGGGAGTTTGGGTTTGGCAATATCTGCTGAAATTAAAAGTATGCATTCCTAGATTACCTAGAAATTTCATTTTTCAATATTAGATCTTGAGAAACACACATTTGCACAAGAAAGCACATAAAGGGATGTTCATCGCAGCATTGTTCATAACGTTAAAAAAAGAAACAATCTTATGTTCATTAATGGGAAATCAGCTAAATAAACTACAATGGCACACTATGGAAAATAAGCTATAGTTTAAGAAAATGAAATAAATCTATAATATATAATTACATGGAAAATATATTAAACACTTATTGTTGGGTAAAAATAAGCAAATTGCAAAATGATACACGCAGTATGATACCATTTATGTAAAACACACACATAGTAACTCTATACTGTAATTATGAGAGAGACAGACACACACACACACACACACACACAGACATACTGGGGATATAGGGGAGAAATGTTCACAAAACTGATCATGTGGTTATTGCCAGGGAGAAAAAGGAGATGGGTTGACATTAAGCTTTAGATTCTTGGTCAAAAGGAACTTTAGAATTATTAAACATCTGCACTCTTTTATGTTATCATGAGAAGAAGATATTCACATAGGACTTGTGTAATGAAAGTTTAATTTTGGAAAACATATAGACCAGGTTTGTTTCAAGAAACTATTTTGCGGCCAGAAGCCCTATTTTGCAGACCGAGGCTGGGGATAGAACGCTGACGTCCCTGGGTGGGGGCTGAGCTTAGGGAGAGGAAGGACATGGACGGGGTGGGGGATGGGCAGTGATGAGGAGTCAGCCGGACTTGCTGGGGAGGCAGGAGGTAGCGTGTGTGAAAGGAGCTGAGGAAGAAAGAGGCCATTCGTGGCAGCACCTGCTGGTTCCGCGGCCTCACTACGGAAAGCGCATCATTTCTAACATCGCACACAGACTGTCTTCTGAGGGCCCTCTTCTGTGGACCTCTTGGTCTGTTAGCAGGTGACCCAGTCTTCTGGGTAGCTGATTGGAACAGGCGTAACCACCTGACCTCCTGATCCATGGGTCTCTGGTCAGCAACCTACAGAGTGGCCCAGAAATTTCTGAACCAAGCGGATACTCCTCCTTAGGGAGTTTCAAATGGACGTTAGAGAGATGGGCAGTTTGTAGAAGCCACGACCTGAAGAGAAGCAAAAGCAATGAAGTTAATAGGGGATAGAGAGAAAAAGCCACGGGTAGCATGAGGAGAGAAATTCCCCAGGGAGGCAGGTGCCATGAGTAATCAGAACCACACCACAGAGATGGGAGCAGAGGTTCGGGACACGCTGGAGGCAGAGTTACTCTGTCACCAACATGGCGGAACCCTGGAGTCGAGAGCAATGGAGCCTGGTATTCTGAACTGTGCTCATAACAACTTGCTGCTGGGAGGTTGACTAGATGCCTGGGACTTTACAGAGATGCTTTATCCCAAAACTTATCCCAACTTTACAGTTGCTTTATCCCAACTTACAGTTGCTGCACAGTCATTTTGGGGTTTCTTACTTTCCCATGTTTTTCTTTAACAGAAAAAGATAGAACTGCTAAATTTGTAGGCTTTGAAACCAGATTATCTGTATTTTTCATCATGACTCTACTAATATGGCAGTTAAATTGTTTAGATTATGGGTCAGGAATACAAATAATCTACAAATTTTAGAGAATCAAGATGATAAAATTGTATTTCTTGCTGCTTTTTTACGTCCATGGAGAGTCAGGGGGAGGCTCTGTGCTATGTCACCCTCTCCAGGCTGATGGCATCACCACCCCCTGAAGCATCTGCAGGTGGAAAGAGTCAGGGTGATGGATTGAGCCCTGGCCCTCATGGTGACACCTGCCACTTCTACTCACGTTCCATTGGCCAAAGCAAGTCACATGGCATCATCAGCTCCAAAGGGCAGGGAATATAATACTTCTTTGTGTCTAGAAAATGGAAGCCAGACACATTGGGGTGAACCCCACAGAGGACGACCATAACTACCATCTGCTGTATAATGTTGAGCAAGTTTCTGAACTTCTCTGTGTCTCGGTTTTTCCATCTTAAGAATGTAATTAATTATAATACTCAATAAAGTGTTAAGAGAAACAAATGAAAACCTATACAAGTGCTTAACATAATGTATAACTCATAATACATTTGCAATAATTATTAATTAGGAATTAACCAATCCCTATGACCTGAAGTGCCTTGGCTCAACTTTTCTCCTAGCATAAGCCAATACAGTGGACATCACACCTTAGTATTTGTGCAGGCTAAGTTCTTTCTAATTTGCCACCCATCTTCAGGGTGTCAAGAAGTTACCAGGATTTTATGGCATTGTGAGGAGTTTCAAGTCAGTGAATTCAGAAATGCTGCTAAGATTTTTTTGATGGGTCATATGTTGAGCCAAGGAGAGAAATGCATGGAATTTGAAGAGCTAAAAATTGGACAGAGGAAAAGCACAACAGGAGAGACGGTTCAGAGAGATATCGCTCTAAAGGTTGTTCAGTGCCAGAGATAGAGACCAGGGAAGCTCATGCTGCAGAAACAGAAGAATGAGCAGGAGGCAGACGAGCTATTTTTAAAAAGAGGCAGCAAAGAAATCGTGGGAGGAAAATGCTATAGACAGGGAAGCTCTGAAGCTACAGGTCGGACAGAATATGGTTTGGAAGCCCTAAAGAGGAAAAAAATGTTGATCTGTGTTGAGAAGCTAGACTCAGAAAGCCTGGGAAAAAATAAATTATTTCAGATAATAAGAAAGATAGTCCTAGAAGTACCTCCTAGTTTCCATGCCCCAAGATCTAAGAATTAAAACATCATCACTGGAATCAGGAAACAATTTTCAAGTGACAGAAAACTAACTCTGAGCTGGTTTAAACAGAAAGGAAGCTTTATTGGCTCACATAATTGGGAAGTCTAAGATTGGGTACAACTTCAGGCAGAGCTGCATCTGGGTGCTAAAACAGTACCATCAGTATTATTTATTTCTCTAAGTTTAATATATTCCGTGTTGGTTTCTTTCTCAAGCGGATTCTTCCTTCCTGGTGCCAGGATGGGAGTGAGCACCTCCAGGTTTATATCCTGTCTTCCCATCCTTCTTAGTAAAAGAGAGTAGTTCTGTTCCAGTCACTCCAGAAGGAGTTCTGGATTTTCTTTGCTTGGTAGGCGAGCACACTCCAGAACTGAGCATGTGGCAAAGGGGGGAATGATTTCTGATTGGACAGAACAGAGTCACATGACAAACTCCAGACCACAAATAGGGTCAGCTCCACTTGAACTCCATGCACTGAATAAAAAATAAAATTCTCTAAGGAAACATTGTGGTGATTGAAGGTGGAGAGAAATATAAGGGGGCAGGAGAACATGAGATTTTGTGAACAATTTCTCAAACAATTTTTATACACTCTAGAGACAGTGGGAGTCTTCATCAGCACCCCTCCTTCCCCCCCCTCCCCAATTTTACTAGGGCCACTCTCGGCAGGCACAGATGACTGTCAGCATGTGAGCTCATCTCCAGCCTGGCTGGGGCTTCAGGACTCACGGTGTCTTGGAGCCACCATCTCCCACAACCCTACCAATGAGCCCTTCCCCCTGCCTAGCTCTTGGACTTCCCAGAGAAGCCTAAACCTTTCCTCGAATTCCAGAATGAAGGCTGAGAGCTTGAGAGTGTGTTGATTTCTTGCTTGTTCCATATCCCCAGATCTGTACATCTTTTCCTAAGATACTGGCTACAATTTTGCTCTAGATAAGAGAAATATCCCAGAATTAAGATAACCAAACCCTACGTGATATTGACTGCCACCACATTGGAGTGAAATGTAAGAGGCAAAATCTGATCTTATTTGGAAATGAGACTTAGAAATGTCCTTCTGAGAATGGGGACTTTCCTAGGCTGGTCCAACATGACACAGACTAAGCTGTGCAGAATCTGGAGTGATATAATAGGCATCATATTTGTAACCAATCCTTCTCCATTTGGCAAACCTATGCTAGTTTCAAGGCCTAGTCAAATATCTTCTGCTCTCTGTGCCATTGGCAACTAACTCCCCAGAAACAATTAGTTGCTTCTTTTCACCTTGCTCCCATAGTTCATGGATCACACCTTTGCAGCACTTAAGTACCTTGAGGACAGTCTTTCTTATTCATTTTGGTATCGTCAGTCCCTGGGTGGTAGGTAGGTAGGTATTTAATCAAAGTGTGATGGACAAATGAATGAATGGTTTATGCAGATTCAGCTGGGAGAAACATTAGGAATTCATAAAATCTAAACTATTGATTATAGAGAAAAAGAAACAGCCAGCCAGTGAGGGCAAATAACTCACACAACACACAGAACATTTGCAGCTGTGCAAAAATTGAGGCGTCCTAATTCTCAATCCGGAGCTTTTTGCATGACAGTCCTACAGGGGGCACTTAGTCTCAGCATTTTACATTCGTCATTTTATTCACTCTCCCCGGTCAGCTTTGCCATTTCCATTTTCACTACGAGGAAGCAGAGGGTCAAAAACAGTGATTGCTGAAGTGTTTTCCCAGCTCTGTGAATGCTCTGGGGGCTGATGGCCCAACCCTGTCTCTGATACTCTTCCTGCTTGGTAGAGAAGCTCTGAAAAGCATCTGGAACCCAGCCTGCCTAGTGGAGTGTGCATTCTGTCTCACTCCTTCTCCCAGGCAGCAGGCCCAGTAACCTGAAATAGAAATGCTTAAATACAAACCAGTGTTGTGATGCCCATAGCCTGGAAGCCTACTTCTGGCTGCCGGAGGGAACAGGAAGGCTTTGGAAGTTCACACCACTGATTCTGTCACGGTGGTAGAGAGGAGGCAGTTTCCTATGGTAACCAGACCCCAACATCAGCTTCTGCAACTCCCAACCCAGGCCCATTAGAGAGAGTATGTCCCCTGTTAAAGATGGGGACATATGCCAGAAAATGGATGGCTTTATGTTGAAGTTTTCCATGAAACGTCTTTATTTTCTTCTCCAGAAACCCTGTAACTAAGACAGGATATATTCATTCTCGATCATAATAACATCTCACATAATACCTGCCATATGTGCATTATACATGTAATATCACTTAATCCTCACAGCAACCTTACAAGGAAAGTTCTATAATTATCCCCACTTTATTGATGAAGAAAAAAATGAGTCATATTGTGGTTAAGCAACTTGCCTAAGGTTACCCATTTAGAAACCGCCGGAGTACACAGAGGAACCTTGCCAGTCTGACTCCAGATCCTGCATGCTCAGCCACTGAATGAAAGTGTCTTATGATAAGATCAGAATATTTGAGATCACATAATGTTTTGGGATCTCTTGAGCTGTATAACTCTATGCAAATCTTATTTTTCTCATCTATAAAATGGAGCTAAAAAAGCCTATCTGTTAAGCTTGTATGATTATCAAATAAGGTTATATAGGTGGATACCTATTAAGAAATATAATTTTGTACAGAGGTGGCATACAGAGCTTTGGAATCAAGACTTGGTTTTAAATTAAATCTCCATTTATTAATTTTCCACCCATAGGCAAATTATTTAAGCTCTGCAAGCCTCAGCGTCGAAATTAGAGGTGAAAATTTTTTGTCTGTTAAATAATTGAGTAATAATTGTTACTTATTAAGGATGGTTGTGAGTATTGAGTAAAAAATCATGTGAAAACACTGTGCATATAACTTGCATATACTCAGCTGTCAGCGATGCTGGTTTCCATTCTTTCCCGTTTGCCAATTCATTGCCTGCCATTTCTTTAGCTATTAAGCCTGAACTTCACTATAGCAGGCCCTAATCCAAGGTTTGAGCTGTCAGATGCAGACTGGAAGGTGGGAAGGTGATGAGAGGATAAGAACATTTTGAGAGTACAGACAAAATCAGAGAGATAATGAGGAAATTCAAAACTTTGAAGGGCACAAATATGAATGGACGACATCACATACTTTTTAAGTCAGTAGCTGCTTAAGACAAGCAAGAGTTTAGTAAATGAGAGCTGCGGACAATTTGTCTAGCTTCTGTTGCTCTCAGAACTCAGAGGCTGTCTTAAAAGTAGAAGAATAGAATTCTGGCAGGGATTCCATCACTTGCAATGACTACTAGAACTGAGCTGCAATTTCACAGTTTAACAGCAGGTGTCAGTGTTGGTCATCAGGCATAGCACCGTGAAAATGCCCTGGGTGCTAAGCTGTTGGTTCTGGAAAATAAATTAATTGTAAGTTTACATAAGTAAAACTTTCATTTGCTGATAGGGGCCTCTATACTCTTCCCCCAGAAGTGGTACATATGATCATGGAGGAACACAGCCCCCGTCTTCTCATGACTCCTCAGAAATGGTTATTCGGATTGTGGGCTGGGAAAAACCGCTCGAAATTCTTAAGCCTTTCCTATAGCCTGGCCATGGAGGGTGAGTCCCACTACTGTCCCCCCAAGAGACTGGAGTGAAAGTACAGGGAAGGATGAGGGGGGAAGGAGATAATAAAGAAAGTTCGAAGTGGCCAATTTTATAATGTATCAGAATCTAAAGCCAAGATTCATGGGTTAAAAATGTAACTATGACATGGAAAAATGATACACACACATAACAGAAACAATTATATGGTTCCTATAAAAATATGTGCACATGTTAGAAAATTTAGTATAGTGATTAGGAGTGATGGCTTTGGGTCAGGCGTCTGGGTTCAGATATCAAAGTCATACATGTTAGTTGGGAGACCCTGTATATCTTTATTAGTCTCCATGTGCATCAGTTTCTTCACCAATAAAATGTATTAATAGACAGTAATAGCACCTGCTGCACAGATTTGTGAGGATGAAATCATCCATGTTAAGTGCTAAACAAAATGTATAACATGTAATAAGTGCATAGTAAACATTAGCTATAACATTTGCATATAAATTTATCCCTATTTTCTGCAGGTGGAAAGTCTGGAAAAACAATTATCACCAGAATTTTTTTTTTGTTTTCATATTAACTTTTGTGTTATGCAATATTACATAGCAAGTACTATTTGTGTCATATATTTACTTAAAGGGGAATAAATAATTCATCAGAAAAGTTATTTTATAAAGAATGGTAACACAAGTTTGAAGAGCTGAGCACCAAAATGTTATCATTTGTTTTCACCTGGACCAGAGTAGCTTCTCCAAGGCTGAGGCCTCATATCTACTCTGCAGCATGAGTACCCTTTCCTTCTTTTTTCTCTCTTATAGAACTTTGTACAGAAATCAACTATATAACTTATCACTGAAAAGCCCTAATAAGTAGAGATTAAAAATAAGATGTAGAGACAGAGAGAGTAATATGTGCAAATGAAACTCTGCCACTCACAGTATAATGTCATTTAAGGGGATATTGTGATAACACTAAAGCAATCAATAAAATAACAGAATTATCGATAACAAGCCAACAAAGATAAAATGAAATACTACAAATTCAATTAATTAAAAGGAAGGCAGAAAGAGGTAAAAAGGAAACAAAGAACAGAAGGATTAAATAGGAAAATAGCAATATGATGGATTTAAGCATAACAATGTCAAAAACAATGTAAAAGCTGATGGTAGAAATACCAAAGTTAAAAGGAATAAGGTTGTTAGATTAGTTTTAAAAAGCAATACCCGAGTATGTTTTACTTACAAGAAATATACTTAAAATGTGAAGACACAATAGATTAAAGTAAACCAGTAGAAAAAGTTATACCATGCAAACTCTAATCCAAAGAGAGCTGACATGGTTATATTAATGTCAAACAAACTTGATTTGAGAACAAAGAATATTACGAGTGACGAAGAAGGACATTTCTTTTTGATAAAGGAATCAATTCATAAAAAGGACAAAACAATTTCAAACTTTCATGAACTTAATAAGAGCTTTAAAATATTATACATTAAGCAAAACCTGTAAGTACAATTGGACAAAGCAACAATTATAATAAGAAATTTTAATACTCTTGTCTTAATAATCAACAGAACACTTAGAGAGGAAATTAGGAGGACCATAGAAAATTTGAACAACACTGTCAACAAACTTGACCTAATTGACATTTAAAAAGCACTCCACCCAACAACAACAGGATATATATTCTTTTCAAAGGCACATGTAACATTTACCTTGATAGACCATGTTATGAGTCATAAAACAAATCTCAATAAATTTAAAGGGACTCAAATCATATAAAGTATGTTCATTGACCACCATGGAGTTAAATTAGAAATCAATAACCAAAAGATTTCTAAAAAATCCCCAAATATTTGAAAGCTAAATAGCACATTTTGAAAGAACACATGCATCAAAGAGGAAGTTAAAAGGCAAATTACAAAGCATTTTTAAATGAATGAAAATTAAAATTTACGCAATGCCACTAAAGCAGAATTTAGGGAAAAATTTATAGCACTAAATGTTTATATTAGAAAAATAGAAAAGTCTCAAAGCAATAACTTGTAGGGGTGAGAAAAAGAGCCAATTAAATGCAAAGAAAAAAGGACATAATAAGGAACAGAGTGAAAACAATGCAATAGAAAATTGAAAAACAATATAGTAAATAAATAAAACCAAAAGGATTTTTTTTGAGAAGATCAATACAGTTGATCTACCTCTAGTTAGGAAAATAATTGAGAATACAAATAATCAATATCAGGAGTGAAAGAGATGCCATCACCTGAGATTCTATAAATATTGAAATATGCTAATGAAATATTATAAAAAACTTTATGGCAATAAATCTGACAACCAAGACAAAATGGACAAATTGCTTGGAAGACACCAACAACCAAATCACACTGAAGAAGTTAACCTGAATTAATTTCATGCCTTTTAAAGACATTAAATTTCCAGTTAAAAAACCATCCTCCAAAGAAAATTTCAAACCCAGATGGTTTCATAGGTGAATTTTACCAAACATTTAAAGAAGAAAATACTAACAATTATATACAATCGTTTTCAGAAAACTGAAAATGAGGGAATATTTCCCAACTCATTCTATGAAGCAAGCATTACCCTGATGCCAAAACAAAAGACATTACAAAAGTAGAAAACTGCAGATCAATTTCCATCATGAACATAGTCATAAACATTTTAAACAAAATTTTGGTAAATTGAATCCAACAATATTTAATAAGGATGATATATAATAACCAATACATAGGCTGGGTGATTATTTCAGGATTGCAAGTTTGGTTTAACTTTCAAAGAGCAATCAACTATATATAACTCACCATATTAACAAACCAAAAAGAAAACAGTATATGATTATTCCAATAAATGCAGAAAAGATATGTGACAAAATCCAACATCCATTCCTGATAAAAATTCTGAGTCAACTAGGAATAGAATAGAATTTTCTCAACCTGATAAATGCCATCTATAAAAATCTAAGACTAACATTATACTCAACGATAACAAGCTGAATGCTTTCCTGAATAAAGCATCTCACAAATGCTTATGTTGAATTTTCAATTTAATTCAATTCAAAATACTTTATAGTTGCATTTTAACTTTCTTTTTGATACATGTATTATTTCAAAGGCAAGGATATCCACTTTTACCACTTTTATTTAACATTATATTAGAGCTCCTAGCCAATGCAGTTAGGCAAGAAAAAGACATGAAAGGCATCCAGATGGGAAGGAAAGAATAAAACTGTTTTTATTTATATATGACAAAGTCCTTTGTGTAGGAAATTCTAAGGAATAAACACACACACACACACACACACACACACACCCCTACTAGAAGAAATAAACAAGTTCAACCAAGTCACAGGATACAAGACCAATATACAAAAATCTATTGTATTTATGTAAACTAGCAAAGAATAATTTCAAAGTGAAATTAAGAAAACCATTCTATTCTAAGGAATAATTTTAATGGAATAATAAGTGCAAGTATTAAAATGATAAGAACAGATACTATACTTGATCTTGGCCAAAAGTCAGAGAAGTCATTAAGTACAAGTATTGTACACTGACAACTACAAAACATTGCTGAGAGAAATCAAAGAGGACTTAAGTAAATGGTGAAATATACCATCTTCATGAATTAGAACATTCAATATTGTTACGATCTCAATTCTCCCTAGATTGGTCTACCGGCCTTGGTCCAATTATTTAAACTCCCATGACTCAGCTTTCTCCCCAGCAAAATACGAATGTGTGTGTGTGTGTGTGTGTGTGTGTTGGTTGGTTGGGGAAGTAATAAAGAGAGAACATGTTAAGAATGACTCTAGTTTCCTGGCATGAACAACAGTAGGTGAATGGTGATACGTTTTACTGAGAAGACAGAGGCCCAGAGAAAGCTAGATTTGGATACTTATCAGCAAATTTAGCTGTTAAGAGCTGGCGATGTACAAATATGTGTAAGAGGATCAAGGGCAAACCTACATCATCTCAATCTTTTTGCCCTCTCCCCAACTCCCCGTGCTTTCTGACAGCTCCTTGACACTGGGGTATTTTGGTTTCCAAGAGCCAGAAGAGCCCTTGTCTAGTCCATTCCCACCAGCTGTGATCGTCCGCACAAGAACACCGTCTATAACCTCAGCAGGCACCCGCCATCAATTCCATTAAGTCCACCCCTTAAGTATCTCGGGGAATTCAACCATAAAAACCACCAAATTATGCAACTGAACTAAAATGAGGAACAGATACAGTTTTCTAATAATTTTTTTTTTTAATTCCTCATCTTTGAATCTGGGTCTCTGGCATGCAGCTCTGTGTCCTTGGCCCTGAGCATTCTCTTCCCAAATGCTATTTATCTGCTTACAAAGAGGTTAGTGAGGATGGATGGGCAACTGTATAAAATATGGGCCGATTTTCGAACCCGAAGGTGATAAATGAACAGATTTTTCCCCAGATTGCTGAGCAAACATCAGCAGAGCAAACTAATGTAAAGATATAATCGTGATTAATCTCTTGATTAAAATAATTAATCTTGGTTAATTCTGCATTTAATCATTTCTTTTTATCAATGTCTAACATGCAGCTTTATAGAAATATTCATTTAGACTAATGGATATTTCATTCCTCCAATTAGTCTGTTTATTCTGAGCTTCTAAATGCCTCCAATTCCAGCTCTTTCATTTGTAGCAAACGTCAGTCATATTATCATAGCTCTAGGCAGAATGTTCTTTTCATACCCAAGAAGTCCCTAAAATGGTTGGTTAAGAACAAAAAGAAGAATATCTCAGAGGGTATAAAGGGGATGTCTCAGGGCCGGGGGAGTCCAGGGCCTGCAGGAGGTTGTATGAGTGATCCTTATCAAACATTTGCTTAGGGATTCAGAATTTTCCTCTGGCTGCTAATTGCTTGTCCTGGTAATAATTATGTCATGCATTTGATAGGAATCTACAATTCATTCTTTCACATCTAATATCTGACAGTTCCTGCTAAGACATGGAATTAGCTTTCCCATTTTATTGATGAGAAAACAGAAGTTCAGAGAGGTTATGCGCCTTGCTTAAATATATATAATTCACAGCAAAGGCAACATTGGATCCTGCCTTCTTGGGTGCTCACTGTTCTCTAGTAGTTCGAATATGTTATGCAGAAAACAAAAGTGGCCCAGTGGAAAGCCAAGGGCTGTGAATTCTTGGTGAACATACTGAGGCAGGTCGAACAAGCATGTTCAACCTGTATACAGAAGTAGATTGTTCATGCCTCTGATTTGGGGTTCATACATTCAACAAATATTGTCTGAGTATCTACTCTATGCCAAACACTGACTTAGGAGTAAGGAATCTATCAGGCAACAACAAAAAAAGTCTAAAACTGTGACTTCCAACCCTAGTGAGACCCCGTGGATTTCCAATATAATGCCTGGATCACTGAAGTCAAGCTTGTCCGGCCAAGAGCTACAGGAATATATAACAGGAGAGGGGTTCAGGGAAGGAGGTGGAGAAGAGAGAGAATGGTTGGGTTGGGGACAGGACTGGGGGCTGCTTTCTGCTCCCCAGAAGGAGCCGTGTTGCTGCATCCTCTTCAGGAGAGGAGCACTGTGTCCTCACATGGTGAAAGGTAGAAAGGCAAGAGAGCTGAATGCTGGCAGAAGCATCTTCTATAAGGACCTTGGTCTCCTTTACGAGGGAGGAGCCCTTGTGGCCTAATGACCTCTCAAAGGCTTCATCTCTTAACACTATCACACTGGCAATCCTGAATTTTGGAGGGAACACATTCAAACCATGCCATCCTCCAAAGGCTCCTTGGGTCAGTGAAGCTTCATACATGTTCAGTCCCACTAGCAAGGACTCTCCCCTGTCCTTAAAAGGCTTAAAAGCCAGCCAGAGTCACACTCTCTTGACTACTGCCATTTACATAGTGCCTACTGTGTGTGGTCATTGCAGAAAACTCAGCAAAAACACCTTCCATAGCCCTGTGGGCACATGCTTTTCTCCTCAATCTGCAGAAAATGCAACTGAGGCACAGCAGGGCAGAGTGACTCACCTAAGGTCACGCAGCTGGCAAGGGGGGTTACAACTTTGAAGCAGTCTGACCCCACAATCCATTTGTGTTCTCTTGTCTGTATCAGTTTCCCTCTCATGAGATAGGGATTGGGATGCTTCTTGCTTAGGTCGTATCTTAGAGTAACTTGACTCTTCAGATTAACCCTAAACCAGAATAGGGATTCGATGAAGTGGGCAAGAGACAGACAAATTTATTTTCAGTACTTTCATTTGCTCATCTATCCAGCATGTCTTTTAAGACAGTTTACTAAGAGCCAGTCCTGTCTTAGGATACTATGCTGACAAAGTGTGTGCCCTACAGGCAAGATTCGTACCTTTCGTCCCCAACCTGAGGGTTCTCTTAAGACTTTCTTTCTGCTTTTCTCTTTTGACTTTGGAATTCCACTCTCCCGTGCGGTTCATACAAGAGGGACTGAGTACTTCCTTCTGCTTGATGGGAGCTGTTCTCTCACTCTAGAAAGGCACCAGCTCAAAAAGCCCAATTCTAGTCTATGGGGAGAAACACTCTTCCCTAACCTCACCAGGGAGTGGGGGGTACTGTGGGCTGAGATAGGCCGTGGGCCTCAGATAAGGGGCCCGAGTCCTTGCCTGACCATGTCTAACCCTGAAGCCTTCAGCGTTTTTCTAACTTGGCTGCAGGAGTCTTAGAGCTACTTGTAATATCCAGTTCACTGAAACTTTGCAGTAGCCTTTGGAGAAAAATCCTGATAAACATGGCTCTCAACCCCAACTGACCTTCAGAATCATCAGAATGAAACAGGAATGCCTGTGCTACTCCCAGAGATTCTGCTTCAGTGGGTTGGGGACAGTGGTGCATACCCAGGGCTGAGAGCCATTCATTCTGTCTAGAGCAATACAATGAATGATTGTGCTCAGGGTGTTCCTTCCTCATGTCCATTTTTGATTTGATGGCCGAGTAGGCAGCTGGCAGGGGAGTTGAGCATTTGGAGGTCCTGGGACCAAGCCAAACGCCATCTCATCATTGCTACAGGGGTTGTACGAGGTCCTGAGCTGGCCTCCAAAACAGCCCGAGCCCTAAAGGACTTCCCGTGTTTGTGAGCAATATGAGGACTCTAGAAAGGAAGGATGAGCTGGAAAATGATGATGTGGTGGCATTGCCTTCCTTCTCCTGCCCCACCCCCTGGAACTGAGATCCAAAAGGAAATGTCAACTCTTTCTGCATCACAACCATCCCCGACAAAGAGAATGCCCCAGCCTCTTTTTAGTGAGGCATAGAAACAACAGTGCTTGGCTCAACTCCTCCAAGGTTAGAAGAAGGCTATGATGCTCTTCTCCCTGAGGAAGAAGAGGTGCAAGGCAGGCCTCTAGGAGCAGAGGGATGGGCAGGATGACCTCTCGCCTTACCAGCTGTAGGTGCACTTGAAATTATTCCACCTGCGCAGACAGAAGTCCTGAGGGTCTACAGGTCTGCTGGAACTGGCATCCTTTAACTAATCTCATAACGCCCCTTGTTCAGGGTGCATAATTGCAACTTTGAGAGCCATCAGATGAAGTAGATGTGCAGTGTCGCGAGCGTGCAGACAGCCAGCCAGCTGTGTTGCGGAGGTGACTGCACTCAGGTCTGGAGCTGCAGGGCGGGCAGTGGGGAGGGTGGATTAGAGGATGTGTGTGCCATTTACAATATTGAAATTGGATTCTTCTTGACTGGGGACTCATCACCCTGTGGAGTCCGATCAATGTTCAGAACACGATGCAAACTCATGCTGGGGCTCCACACAGGCACCGCCCCCCGGCTTTTGACAGTCAGTTGTTCAATCAATAAACAATTACTGGGCACCCTGCTGTGTTCTGGGCACTGGGCTGGAGATTTATTTATTGCTGCTAAGTTCCGACTGCATACAGGGCACTGGGCTAGGTGGTCATTCATTTGCAAGTACTCAGGAACCTCTGTGATGGTAACTATAATTATCACCCAAAGTTATGCTAAATTTTTACCAGGTGCTATCCTAAATGCTTTATGTATACTTAGGCATCTGATCCTTCCAACAATCCTCTGAGGTAGATACTATTGTTACTCTAATTTTACATATGAGGAAACTGAAGGCTGAATAGGTCACAGAGATAGTAAGTGAGAAAACCAGTGGTTGAACCCAGGTGGTGTGATGCAAGAGTCAATACTTAACTACCCAGAGTGTATCTGGCACAATGTGAGGTTCATATTACACTACGGGAGGAAGGACGTGGTGGTGGTTCTGAATCTGGCTTGTAGAGGTCACTCTGCCTCAGTCGGAAGCTTGTGTCCCCTGCTTACTAGCCGCATACCTTCCTGCAAGTAATTTAAACTCTTTGTGCCTTGTTTTCTTTATCTGTTAAATGGAGGAAATAATAGCATTAATATTTAAAATTATTGCAAGGATTGCCTGACATAATACAGGTATTTTATCAAGCATAGGATGTGGCATGTTGTTATAAATTGGTAAATATTAGTGATAATAATAATTGATCAGTCCTCAAAAAATTGCTAATCTAGTCGCAAAGAATTTCCATCCCTAAATGTTTTCTATTCTAGCTGATTTGTGTGCAGGAATGGGGTGGGGGGGCAAAGATGTTCAGACAGATGGTTTTCAGTGGGTTCCTTGAGGGCAGTGAATTTGTCTTGCTTGCTGCTGCATCCTCAGTTCCTAAGCATGTCCTTCACAAGTAGGTGCTCACCAAATAGTATACGTTTAATCGGTTAATCACCTCATCAGTCAATGGATACAAATACCAGATTAGATAAGTTCCTGGCATATACTAACTTTGCAATCTGACAGAATCTGATCTGTGTTTAAGAATTGTGCTTCCATCATATCAGTGCTAGGGTGAAGAGAAAGGAGAGAAAATATTGGAGGTACCTTGAGACCTGGTCCTTGAAAGACTATATAAGACTGCACAGAAGCAAAGGAATGTGGTGGACATGTTTGGCATAAGTAAATGCCAAGACATCAGAAAATGCAAAATGCATTTAGAAGATGGGGATGGGTCAGTCTGGCTGAGACAGCATGTTGTTTGCATGAACTATAAGGAATGGGACTGGGAAGAAGGCTTGGAGCCAGGTTGTTAAGGGATGTGGAGTTCAGACTTTATCCAGTCAGCGTTAAAGCATTTCCATCATGTTGTGATGTACCTGAATAGACCTGAAACTGGCATGATTGAAGCCTGGGTAACTCAATAAGAGACACTTGGAATAATCCAAGCAAAAGGTGACAAGGTCCAAGGAAGGCAGACATACATCATGTTAGTGACCAATTAGACATTGAGATGAATAGAAGGGAAATGGAGGATGATGAGGGGCCAATCATTCTGGTGTCCCCTCTCATGTCTCAGGACAGCTTTCTGTTGAACCTGACCTCCCAAGGTTGCCTTGGGATTTGGGATTGTACCCAATAATTAGTCATCTCTCTGTATCTCCCTTTAATAACTGACTTAGGGGAGACCCTAATGCATCCTTGTCCCTGTTCCTCAGGGACATCTGCAAATAGAACTTGAAGCTGGGTGAAGCTACAGGCTCTAGTTCCACCCCTACCCAAGTGCTCCCTTGGCCAAGTCACTCCATGTCTTTATCTGGCCATATTAGATCAGTGTCTTTCAAGGGTTTGTGGAGGTGCTACGCTGAGAGCCACTGGAAGGCGTCAGGTCCCCTCCCTGGTTCTAACCACATCAAATTCTTTGTGATCCATTTTCTTAATAAGGTTGAATTTAATAAATTGTTTTCTGAATAAGTGAATAAAAAATGAATGAAATAATTCTTGAGTACTAAGCTCTTATAACTAAAGAAAACATACTTCATTTAGGAGAAATATCCCAGTGCAGGTATATGTTTTGAGTTGAATTGTGTCCACCCTGGAATTTATATGTGGAAGTCCTAACCCCCCGCATCTCAGTATGTGACATGATTTGGAGACAGGGTCTTTACGGAGGTCATCGAGTTAAAATGAGGTCACTAAAGTGGGACCTAATCCAATATGACCAGTGCCTTCACAAAAAGGAGAAATTTTGGTGCAGAGACACCTAGAGCAGGAAGGTTATGTGGACAGACAAAATGAGAAGATGGCCATCTATAAGCCATGGAAAGGGATCTGAAATAGAGCCTTCTCCTATGGTGTTCAGAAGGAATCAACCTTACTGACACCTTGATTTTGGACTTTTAGTCTCCAGAACTGTGAGACAATAAATTTCTGTTGTGGTACTTTGTTAGAGCAGCCCTAGCCAACTAATACAGCAGAGTAACACCTAATCATTGTTCAGCATTTTGAAATACAGAAATAACATTTATATATTCTCTTTTGATTGCCATGACTTTTTAAGGTGAAAGGCATATTATTATCATGATATGATAGTTAAGAAAATAAAGGTTTAGAAATGATAATTTGTTATAATAATAATAACAGTGTTGCTGATCACAATAATAGTCATCATTTCTTGGGTTAGTATATGCCAGACACTCATCTAATAATTTTAAATCTTGAGATAACTTAATAGTATTTACCTTATTTTACAAATAAGAAAATGAGACACAGAGAGATAATGTAATTTGGTAATGGTCACACAGATAGTAAGTGGCAAAGTCAGGACTTTGAATCGGATCTTCTTTATTCAGAATTTTTCGTACTAAATTCTTTCTGTGCACAGCACATAGCATTGAGTTGAGCATTCACTCATAGATGCAACAAATAGTTATCCATTACCTACTATGTACCAGGGGCTGCTGAACAAAAAGGAATTCAAGTTCTAGGGGGAGGGATAAAAATAAATAAGCAGATACATGTATACCATGATTTCTATGATAAATCCAATGAAGAATATAAGGTAGGGTAAGGAGTAGAGTGCAGTGAAAGCTATCAAAATAGAATGATTAAGTGAGGGCTTTCTGAGAAGGTGATATAGGATCAGAGCCTAAAATGAAACAAGGAATGGACTATGAAAACATAGGCAGCGTCTTTGTCAAAAATGAGGTGACTGTAATTTATTTCCATGTTCTCTATTCTTTTCCATTGGTCTATATGTCTGTTTTTATGTCAGTACTATGCCGGTTTGGTTACTATATCTTTGTAGTACAATTTGAAATCAGGTAACGTGATGCCATTAGCTTTGTTCTTTTTGCCCAGGATGGCTTTGACTATTCTGGGTCTTTTGTGGTTCCATATGAATTTTAGTATTTTTTTTCTATTTCTGTGAAGAATGCCATTGGTATTTGGATGGGAATTGTATTGAATCTGTAGGTTACTTTGAGTAATATGGACATTTTTACAATATTGATTCATCCAATCCATGAACATGAAGTATCTTTTCAATTTTTTGTGTATCTTCTTCAATTTTTTCATCAATGTTTTACAATTTCATTTTTGAGATCCTTTACTTCTTTGGTTAAGTTTATTCCTAGGTATTTTATTTTTTCCTAGGTAATGTAAATGGAATTGCTTTCTTGATTTCTTTTTCAAATCGTTTGCTATTGGCATATAGAAATGCTACTTATTTTTGTATGTTGGTTTTGTGTCCTGTAACTTTACTGAATTTGTTTCAGTTCTAATTGTTTTTTGGTGGAGTCCTTAGGTTTTTCTAAATATAATACCTAGTGTTTGGTAGCACAATAGGGTGACTATAGTTAACAATAATTTATTGTATATTTCAAAATAGCTAGAAGAATAGATTTGTAATGGTCCCAACACAAAGAAATGATAAATATTTGAGGTAATGGCTATCCCAGTTACCCAGATTTCATCATTACACATTGTATACTTGTACCAAAATATCACGTGTACCCCATAAGTATGTACAACTGTTGTGTCCATAAAAATTTTCAAAATTATAAAAAGAATGATTCCCAAAATAATTGTGCTGAGTAAAAGAAGACAGAAGACTATGCGTACTCCATTTGCAGGAAATTCTAGGTACAAACTAATCTATAGAAACAGAAAGCAAATCAGTTGTTGGCTGGGGATGAGGGAGAGGGTAGCCAAGGACAGAGAGAGGGATTGCAAAGGCACACAAGGACACTTTGGGGAATTAGGGATGGCATGTCAATGATACTTCAAAAAACTGTTTAAAGAGAAAGAAAGAAAATATAGAGGGAAGAATAAAATGGCATGCACAGGGATAAGTGCTGAATTAAGTGGAAAGATAGTCAGAAACAAAGCTGAATTGACAAGCAACAGCCAAAGTTAGGAATCTGGATTTGACCCTGAATGTAGTACATCAGTTAGAAAACTTGACTAATCTAATTTTTCGTCATGTAACAAGTCTGGAAATGAGCATTATAAAGCTGGTGAACAAGTTCTTGGAAGCTATAAAGTACTCAAACGCTTCCTATCTTTGTGCCCCATGGTTCTTAGCTTGTGGCTCCCAACCTTGGAATTGCAAGATGGTTTTTTACGTCCAGACATCCTAGGGAAAAGGGAGAAGGATGAAGGAACCCAGTTTTCTTTTGAAGAAAGCATTTTCCTTTTTTTATTTGGGAAATAAGCCCTCAAGAAGGACTTTCACCCACATCTCATTAGTAAGAACACTCAGATGGGCATCCCAGCTGCTAGGGAGTCTGGTGAATTGAATAGAAAAAAAAAGCTAGTCCCTTTCTGGGACTCTGTTTATAAGAAAGAGCTGGAGAAGACACATTGAGTAGACAACTAGCAGAGCCTGACACCACTCAGCCACAGTCTCTGGAAGCTCTAGCTTGGGAAAAACTTTGGCATCAGATGATTCTGGAATAGAGCCCAACTCATCTCCCACTGGCCATATCAGCGTGGTAGGATCAGTGTTCTCTGTGAAGTTCCATGTTCTTTAATAAACTAATTGGGATAGGTATAAATGCATTATATTTGGAAGTGTGCCTAACCCTGTGCATGTTCATGGGGGGGATGTACATGTGTGTAAATCATGGTGCTTGGCCTATGTGAAAAATTGTATATATGTTGGGTACATTTCAGTCTTCTCTGCCACTGGTTATTATACAATTAAAGAACAAAGACCATGACATGTTTTGCCCTCAGAAGCCAGGTACTGACTCTGACAATAGAAGTGCATTTAGGAGAAGGTCATTTGGAACAAATCTGAATGTCCCTGAACCTTACTTTATTTATTTATAATACAAGATAATGATATCTGCATCATAGGGTGGCTGAAAATATAAAATGAAGTAGCAGGACATAAAACTCCTAGTATAGTGTCTGGTATACAATAGTTATGCAAGATAAACAAAAAAAAATGCTCTCTGTCTTGTTGACTCTTTTGACATGAAAACGTTGGCAAATGGTTGAGGAAACATACAGTAGCTTTTGAGAAGCATCTAGAAGAACACTCAGCAGGCTGGGATACACAACAATGCCCACTCCTGGGCCATCTGACATACCTCCGGTCCACAGATCTACTGACGTTAGAATTTTGCAGCAACAAAATCTGATATATTTGACAAAAAATAAAAACAAAATCTAACTGAACATCACCTGATTTCTCCCTGGAACTGAGATTTGTTCTGGAATTTTCACAAAGTTGCAACATGACAGGGAGCAATCTATTTTGGAAAAAATAAAACTAGTTCTTTTTTTATTGCAGATGTCTATGGAGCAGTGCCCCCCTCCCTCCCTCCACCTGCTGCCTCTTTTCCAGAGTCAATCACAGGTTATTTTGGTGCCTCTGTGCCTTTATTTTGCAATCACTGCCCCAAATATAGATGCAAATATTGTTTTCTTTGTCAAAAGCACCTCCCACGCTGCTCACATGGTGACTTAGCATTTCCCAGCCTTCCCAGTGCTGGTGCAAACCTCCCATTTTCTTTCAAGGGGCAGTCTTGTCCTAGTTCCCTGAATAGGCAGAGTAAGAATGCTGCAGTCCCTGGCGCTGAAAAGAGATCTCTTCCCTCCCCCCATCCCCCACTACTACTCCTAGGAAAGGACAAAATGCGTGAAGTGGGAGGAATAGCTCTGATCCACTTTGATATTCCCCAATAGTCCCTGACAGGCTATGCCTTTCCTAGAACATTCAGTCTGATTCACTGAGGAGGCCACTCCTCTGTCCTTAGGTTCAGGCCAGGGTCAGTCCTGACTCAAGCTTTAGCCAAAGAGTGGAGTGAAATGGTACAACCAGCAAGAGCCAGGGTGCTAGAGGAAACCCTTAATAATCACATAGAGTTTGACACTAGACTCTTCTTAACCCCCATGTGGGCACCAACTACGGAACCATAACTCTCATTCTAAGATTTTCCGTGTACCTCCCTTGAACACTGCCTCCCTCCAAAGAACATTGCTCCTTGCAAGGTCACTATTACTGTGTGGAGGATGATGATAACAGACATAATTTCTTCCTTTGGAGGCTCACACTGTAGCGTTGTAGTGTGGGGAATAGATACATACACTGATAACTATTTTATAACCATACAACAGAATATATGTATATATACACACAAAAAATATATGCACATATGTGTTTATGCATGTATATATGTGTTTCCTGTGTGTGTGCATGCATATAAGATTTACAGTAAAGTTACGCTCAAGAAACTGTTGAATATAAGCTGAAGAAGCTGTAACTTTGTTAGAGGTCATAATTAGAAGTCTTTCCGGAGCCTAACATTGGAGTTGGGCTTTTAAGGATGAGCAGGAGTTCAACATGTAGGCCAGGCTGGCAAAAATCCTTCTGGGAAGAAGCTATACTGTTTGAAAGAAACGTACATAGTGGCATAAAAGTGAACAGATTGCCAGCCCATGTGACTAAACTGAGCAGAAGAGCCCATCAAGTTGATGATGATGGAAAGAAGGTTCTGGCATGTGAATAAACACTGTTAAGGTAGAGACTAAAGAGGAGAATTGAGATCAGATTATGGAAGCCTATTTCTGCCAGGCTGAGATATAAGAAATCCTTGGGAAAGTCTTTGTTCAATGGTCCCATACATAGATAATTTAGGTACAATGTAAGTGACATTCAATCTCTTCTGCTGCATTTTATTCCTTAGAAGTGGTATTACACAAATGTGTTGTCAAGAGGTGAGACTCGTTGGGAACAACCATCTGGCTCCCTACTAAACTCTCATATTGGTTTTTTTCTGCTTCTTAACATTTATTAAACCATGTACATATACTAGAAATGGTGTCTTTTTTCGACACTGTCTGCCACACACATGATTTCAAATATGTATTTGTTGAATGAATAAATAAACTAATGCAACAGACCATAAGCAAAGTCAGCAAATATTTATTTACTGTTTCAAAAGTAACAGATAAGACTAAGATACAGTCTGTGTCTAGAAAATTGATCATTGCATTGGTGGGAAAGAGACAAACACTCAGAATGTACTGCAGTGAAAGAAATAATGTATAAGAGGAAATAATTAAGTGCTATGAAACTCAGACACTCATATCAGGACAGTTTCTGGAGAGGTAGCATCTGAGCTGGGCTGTCAAGGATGAACAGAATTTCGTATTGCAGAGAAAGAAAATGGACATTATGGGTGAAATGCATACATAAGATACAGAAATATGAAAGAACATATAATATATAGAGACCAAAGTTGGGATGGAAAAACAAACAAAAAAAACCTCATGGGAGTTATTTTGAAATAACATAGATTGATATATAAGAAATTTTCATATTGGAATTAAAAGTTATCAAATATTGGCAATTTCATGTAGTTTAATTGTGTATGTGTTTGAATCAATTTTTTTGTTTTTTTTTTGTTTTGTTTTATTTCAGCATATTACGGGGGTACAAATGTTTAGGTCACATATATTGCCTTTGCCCCACCTTAGTCAGAGCTTCAAGTGTGTCCATCCCCCAGACAGTACGCACCACACTCATTAGGTGTGAATATACCCATCTCCTCCTCCCCCCTCCCACCTGCCCAACACCTGATGAATGTTACTACTATATGTGCACATAACTGTTGATCAGTTAATATCAATTTGGTGATGAGTACATGTGGTGCGTGTTTTTCCTTTCTTGTGATACTTCACTTAGTAGAATGAGTTCCAGCTCTATCCAGGATAATATAAGAGGTGCTAGATCACCATTGATTTTGTGGCTGAGTATTATTCCATGGCATACATATACCACATTTTTTAATCCACTCATGTATTGATGGGCACTTGGGTTGTTTCCACATCTTTGCAATTGCGAATTGTGCTGCTATAAACATTCGAGTGCAAATGTCTTTTTTATAGAATGTCTTGTTTTCCTTTGGGTAGAAGCCCAGTGATGGGATTGCTGGATCAAATGGTAGTTCTACTTTTAGCTCTTTGAGGTATCTCTGTATTACTTTCCACAGAGGTTGTACTAGTTTGCAGTCCCACCAGCAGTGTATGAGTGTTCCTGTCTCTCCACATCCATGCCAACATTTATTGTTTTGGGACTTTTTGATAAAGGCCATTCTTACTGGAGTTAATTGATACCTCATTATGGTTTTGATTTGCATTTCCCTGATGATTAGAGATGATGAGCATTTTTTCATATGTTTTTTGACCATTAATCTGTCTTCTTTTGAAAAGTTTCTGTTCATGTCCTTTGCCCACTTTTTAATGAGGTTGTTTGATTTTTTTCCTTGCTGATTTTCCTGAGCTCTATATAGATTCTAGTTATCAGCCCTTTATCAGATGTGTAGCATGCAAATATTTTCTCCCATTCTGTAGGTTGTCTGTTAGGTCTCATGGTAATTTCCTTGCCTGTGAAGAAGCTTTTTAATTTGGTCAGGTCCCATTTATTTATTTCTGTTGTTTCTGTGATTGCCTTTGAGGTCTTCTTCATAAGACCTTCATAACTCCCTAGGCCACTGCCTGTAAGAGTTTTTCCTACATTTTCTTCTAGAATTCTTATTGTCTCATGCCTTAGGTTTAAGTCTGTTATCCACTGTGAGTTGATTTTCCTGAGAGCTGAGAGGTGCAGATCCTGTTTCAGTCTTCTACATGTGGCTATCCAATTTTCCCAGCACCATTTATTGAATAAAGATTATTTTCCCCAGCTATGTTTTTGTCTGTTTTGTCAAAGATTATATGGCTACATGAGGATGGTTTTATATCTGGGTTCTCAGTTATGTTCCATTGTTCTATGTCTCTGTTCTTGTGCCAGTACCATGCTATTATTCTAAATAAAAAACCATTGAAGTGGAGTTTTAGAAAAGTTAAATAGCTTTCCTAAAGAGAGAATACAAGAAAGTGGTAGAATAGGGAGTTGAAGTCAGATATTTCTTGTCCCAAAGCTTGTGCTCAAAACTGTGCTGATGTACTGTTTTCCATAGTTAATCTATGGGCAAAGAGGAGTCACTGACTATTTTGAATTAGAAGCCCAACATGATCTAAAATGTGTTTTAAAAATCACCATATTAAGTGAAAAGATTAATGAAAAATCCAGAATACAACAACAAAAATACAGCACATAACAAAAAAAAAAAGTTGCTAAATCTATCAAGAGCTCTTAGATATAATAAGAGAAAAAGCTCTACATTCCCATAGGAAGAAAAATGGGCAAAGAATATGAATACAGAGCCCACAGTAGAGAAAATTCAAATGACTCTAAAAATGGAAATGATGCTACATCTCATTCATAAGGGAAATATTAATTATTTTTAAAATAAAATTTATTGAGGAATAATTTATATACAATAAAAGGAACACATTTAAAATGCACAGATTGATGACTTTGGGCAAATGTATATACTCAATGACCACTACAATAGCATATTGAGCATTTTCATCTCCATAAAAGAGTTTGCTTTTGCCATTTCTCTGTTAATTTCACATCCACCCCAGGCAACCACTAAATCCTTTCTGTCACTAAGGATTAGATTTATCTCCTCCAGCCTCATATGGATATAAGTGAATAGCATGTACTGTTTTGTATCTGGCTTTTATTTTTTTGCTTAAGATGTTTTTTGAGATTTATCCATGTGCATATATGAGATATTTTTATCTACTTCTAAGAAGTATCCATTGTATGAATATGACACAATTTTTTATCCAACCACCTATTTATGAAATATGATTTTTTTTCAGTTTTAGGCTGTTATAAATAAAATTGCTATGAACATTTGCTTACAAGTCTTCATGTGGGCATATGTTTTAAGTTTTCTTGAATAAATATCAAGGAGTGCCATTGCAGGATAACATAGTAAACGGAGGTTTAACTTCATAAAACAACTACCAAACAATTTCCTCAAAGTGGTTGTAATATTTTATACTTCTACTAGCTAAGTGTCAGTTATGTTATTCTTCACTTGAATGTAATTTGTCATTTTTCTCTTTCTCTTCCCAGATTTTCTCTTTATTTTTGGCTTTCAGTAGGTTGCCATGATAAGTCTGGTGTCATTTCCTCTGTGTTTATCCCTCTTAGGGTTTATTGTGTATCTCAGGTCTATGAGTTAATGTTTAATTATCTGCTACTTTGCGTTTTTAATTTTTTTTGAAAGTTCAATTACACTTAAGTTAGCATGCTTGATCTTGTGGTTCAGATGTCTCTGTTAACTTTTCTTCAATCTCTCTTTCTTCCTCTCCCCAAACCCCCTTCCCTGCTTTCTCTAGTTTTTAGACTCTAATTTCTTTTTGTTGTTTGTTGTTGTTATTATTGTTCTTGTTGTTGTCTTTGAGATAGGGTCTCACTCTGTTGCCTAGGCTAAAGTGCAGTGGCATCACCGTAGTTCACAGCAACCTCAAACTCCTGAGCTCAAGAGATTCTCCCACCTCAGCGTCCTGAGTAGCTGGGGCTACAGGTGCATGCCAATACACTTGGCTAATTTTATTTTATTTTTCATACACATGGGGTCTCATTATATTGCCTACTTCTTGAACTCCTGGCCTCAATCAATCTTCCCTCCTCAGCTTCCCAAGGTGCTGGGATTATAGGCATGAGCCACCATGCCCATCCTGGACTCTAATTTCTATCATCCATATTTAAGTTGACTGATTCTTTTCTCTGCCACCTCAAACATTTTACTGATCCCTTCTAGAGAATTTTTCATTTAAGTTATTATAATTTTCAACTTTAAAATTCCTATTCTTTTTTATAGTATTAATTTATCTGTTGAAATATCCTATCTGGTCATTGACTATTAGTACATTTGCCTTTAATTCTTTGAACACATTTTCATTAATTATTTGACTATATTTGTAGTAGCTGCTTTGAAATCTTTGTCTGCTAAATACAAAATCATGACCCACCCAGAATCAGTTTTAATTGACTGGTATTTTTCTTAAGTATGGGTCACATTTTTCCATTTCTTTGCATGTCTAGTAATTTTTTGGCTGAAGAAATATTGGAGTAACTCTGGATTCTGTTTTCTTCTTCCTGCAATTGTTATTGGTATTTCAATTATTATTATCATTATTATTTTATTGTAATTGGCAATTAACTTGCTTGGACTCAGACTATGAAATTTATCTTCTTCACATATGCAGCCATCTATATCTTGAATTCGTTTTCCTTTTTTAAAAAAAATTATTATAGCTATTTCATTTTAGCTTGGCTCTCTAGGATTGTCACCTTACATGCATATTTTAATAGCCAGCCAATTATTTGCATAGCAATTATACTCAGCCCAAATTGTGTCCAAGTTGGAGAATACCTTCAGCTAAAATACCTTCAGTTAAAAGATCAACAAACCCCTAATCTCAGAAGTAGTTCTGCCTTCAAAGATAGATCTCTCTATCCTATGTGTAGTTGAGCAGTCAGCTAATGATTTTGGTAGAGTTTATTGTTAGATTTTGGCTCTAGGCCCACTATGCATAACTTACTTACAAAATTCCCCCCTTGCATTTCCTACTGGTTTGCCATTACAAGGCTCAAACTCTGCTTTCTGTCATTTCCAACCCATACAGCTATATTTTCCAACACCTCCAGGCAAGAAACCCATTAATCCATTATTATTACCTGAAGCAGTGGCATCCTTTAGTAAGTAATCTCTTTTTAAAGTCTCTGTTTGCTTTTGTGTTTAAAGTAGATCAATTGTAGTCAGCATTTAATTGTGTTTCACTACTCTATCCAATCTAACACTACCTGCTCTTTGTTGGAGTGTTTCTTACATTTGCATTTATATGGACTGATATTTGTCCTAGTCAAGGATCGCATTCTCTTGGTTTTTGTCATGTCTAATAATTTTCAGTTCAATGCAGAACCTTGTGGATATTACATTATTGAAGGTCTGGAACTTTTCATTTGTTTGTTTGCTTTACTTTAAGCAGTGCTGGACTCTGTTCTAGCAGGTATTCGAGTTACTTGTGGAATAGTTTTATTCGTTTAAGGTTTGTATTAAAGTTTTGCTAGATGTGGTCTAGAGTAGGCTTCACTTCAGTAATATTTATTCTTATTACTAAAGCATGCGTGACTCCTCTGGAGTTTCCCCTACACATGTGAGGGAGAACACTGAAGTCTCTCTCCTATGACTGACCCAAATTCAAATGTCTCTGTTGTATGTGAAATCTGAGAATTGTTTAGCTTATCAATCCACAGTCAATTTTTGCCCAATCTGCGGAATGTCCCCCTGCACATCCTAACACTTAAGGCTTAGCCAAGGCTTACGAGAATCCTTAAGAAGGATTTTCTGATCTCTTCCTCTGCACAGTTCTCTCATTTTCAACACTCTTTCACAGAGCTTCCAGACACCTTAGCTGTCTTTAAGATCGGATCTTCTCTTCAATTCAGCGAGACCACTGGGATCTGTTTGGGTTTCCATTTTCACATCTGTCATCCAGGAATCAAGATGATATAGTCATAAGGGTCATCTTATATGTTGCCTTTCTTTCTAGAAGCATAGCCCTGCAGTGACTGTTGTCTAGTGGTCTGAAAATAGCCCTTTCGTATTTTTCCCCAGGATTCTAGATGTTTACAGAAGTACGGAAACTACAATTCTTGTTATTCTATCATGTTTGGAAGTAGGATTCCCAGAAAATAGAACTTAAAACTACAATAAGAAAATATTTTTACTCATCTGACAGGCAAGAGTTTAAATATGTTGATGAGAAACTGCAGTGGTACAAGGGTGTACAATTTATTTTCCATTCCAATTTCATAGCTTCAGATTTGAAGTTATCCCCAATAGTTGGACTATTTTCTACATTGTCTACATTATGTTTATAATTGTGAGGTTCTTATTGCCTCAGATTACATTGCAAAGAGATTCTGTTTTTATGAAGTAGGAAATATCAAACTTTTGCCCCTTGTTAAACTTATTAACGGGGGTTCTAATAACAGGAACCATTAGTGTGGAACTTTGCCCATTTAGTTGCTGTTTTAAATGACCAAGCATAATTATTTTAAAAGACTAATTGAGGCTCCATAATCTATAAAAGAGAGTTGGTAGAACATATTTTGTATCCCTGAGAGTTTGCCAATAGAAATATTTAGATGAGAATAAAATTCAACTAATTGAATTTAAAAAAAGAAAAGAAAGGAAACTGCAGTGGTAAAGAAGAGGGGAAAGACAGCATAAAGCAGTATTTGTGGATGAGTAAACTGGTATAATTTCCATGAGGAGTAATTTGGAAATAATTATGGAACTAAAAATAAATATATCTCATGTACCCCACAAATATGTGCAATTATTATGTATCAACAAAACAAAAAAGGAAAAAAGTACATATTATTTAATTCAACAAGTTCATTTCTAAAAATTTTATTCTGCAGATTTACTCATATATGAACATACACATATATACATACCCATTCATACATATACATATACAAGGATATTTAATTTGGCATTGTTCATAGGAGCAAAATAGTGGAAACAATTTAAATGTCCATAAATAGGAAACTGGGTAAATAATGGTAGATTCATACAATGAATTAGTATACAGGTGTTAAAAATAATAAGGCGTATCTATCTGTAGACTCAAACATATATGGTTAAGTGATAAAAGAAATTTTGCGCACAGTCTGTAAAATATGCTACTATGCATAACCCACACACTTGTACTCAAGAAATAACAGTGTTTAGAGTTTAAAAAAAATGTAATTCCTGATGGATATTTTTGGAGGAAGAAATTTGTTATAGTTTTTCTTATAAACCGTATCATTGTTTTAGAGTAATGTATCATATGACAACATTAAATATATATGTAAAGGGCGCACCGCCCCCATTAAGTGTGAATATACCCATCGCCTCCTCCCCACTCCCATCTGCCCAACACCCAATGAATGTTGTTACTATATGTGCACTTAAGTGTTGATCAGTTAATATCAATTTGATGGTGAGTACATGTGGTGCTTGTTTTGTTCTTGCATTACATAGTTAGGAAGGACCAGAGTCGATATTCATACCCAATTCTGTCTGGCACCTACATCTGTGTTCTGAATCACTGTGTTATGTCACATGGTTGAGGAGATCGATTAAGTTGCACCTGACAGGTCAGTCTTTCCCAGAGAAGGTTGGAACATATACCACTGTCTGTGCATATAACCGCATCTCTGAGGCTTAACTCATAAGAGTAAAGGTACCTGTCTTCACTCCTGTTCCACTTGTTTAGGAATGGACTTCCAAATCAGACAGTCAAGGTTCTCCCCTTTCCCAATTCCCTCTCCTCCACAATGACTCTTACCTATTTCAGCATGGAGGCCTGGGAGAAGGAACACATCCTACTTGTGTTGATGAAGGCAGAGTTGCTGAAGGAGATGATCTTTGAGTTGAGGCTCCATGATGGCAGACGGTAGAGAGAAATAGGTTGGGACATATTACACTCTAAGATTTTTTATAAAGTTAGGTTTTGTCACTTAAATGATATTTGACTACCAGGAGTATGAGTCAGTATGAAGTGTACAAAGGAGGTGGGAAGCTTTAAAATAAAAATGGCAAAATTTTTTGGACAGTCAAATTTACTAGAAATATGTGAAAATTTATTTTTTCAAATTCATATCCACATCTTTGTGAAGCCTGGGTTCTGAAGTTTTGGGAACAGCAATACAGAAAAGAAAATGGGCCTACATGCAGAATATGACCCGTATATGCCAACAACTTTGCTCTGTACTCTGAGATGAACTGCTTGGCAAGTACCTCTGGTGGTAACTCTGACTTGCAGAATGATAAACTAGAGAAAACAAAAAAAAATATAATAATAATAATACAACAGTAATAATACTATAAACATTTATAAAGTACATACCATGTCCCAGGCATTATCCTAAGCACTGTCTATGTTGACCGATTTAATCATTACAACAACCCTGTGAGACACATTTGGTTGTTGTCACCATTTACTAGGTAGGGAAACAGAAGTGTAAAGAGGTTAAGTCACTTGTCCGAGGTTGCTTAGCAAGTAAAATGGCTGAACCAGAGTTCAAACCCAAGCGTTCTGGCTCCAGAGTTTGCACTCCAACACACCAAACTCTTTGATGAGACCCTAGCATCAGATGGATGCAAATGGTTGGTAGAGAAGACATAAAGGAAAGGTGAACGCAGGTGGAATGATAGGTAGGATGAAGGCTACAAAGATACACTGGCCCTGTGTTGGTCACTTCTTGTATCTTATTTAAGCTTCCAAATAACACTGAATGGTAGAAATATTGATCCCAATTTATAGATGAGAAAATTGAGGCTCAAAGTATTGATTTATTTGCTTAAACAGACAGAGCTCCTGTTGGATGGAGCCTGCATTCTCTCCAGGAGAGCTGCATAGGAGAATCCCCTCAAGAGTTATAAAAGAAGCCTTTAGAGTGCAGATGTGATTTTCATTTGGGTGCATCTTTAAATCACCTAGAGCGTGTTGCATGCACGTCCACAGAGCATCTCCCAGGCTTGCATGGCTGACAAGGAGACGTATGTCAGTAAAAATGGCTCTCTGGCCACCCAGCCTTTCTGCCGAGGACCAAACATACTGAAGAATTGCTTACCACCTGATTTTATTGACTCTAACCCCAAATCATCTTTCTTTAAATAGGCTGTTTTCAAAGGGTGAGTGGAAAGAAGTGACATACTATTGCACAACAGCCAAGACAAATCATCAAAGAGGTTGGCAGGCTGGAAGAAAACCCATCTTGAAGTTACAGATGTGGAATTAACCTTTACATCCATCCTGCAAAGTGGGAAGACACAGGCAAGTGAGTTGTACCTGGGGAAATGAAAAAAAGCTTATTAGCCAATGTTCCGACAGAAAGCAGAACATGCCAGAGGAATCTGTTACGGTATCGGGCTGGCATCTAGAAATGTGAGAATGGCCACAGGCTTGCTCTCTGGAGCACCTTTCATCTTGCAGCTCTTTACAGCACATAAATACACTGAGCTCTTTTTACTTAGTGCCACAAAGTTGCCACCTCTGAGACAAAATGTAACGGTCATTTAGCACCAGGGCCATTACCTCCAGCATCTACAATTTTCCCTTTTTAAAGCCTCTTCTTCAGGAAGCCACTTGCCTGCCTGACAATCCGCCAAATCCTTTACCATGGTACATTGTCCTTGCATGATGTGGCCTCTGCCTACTGCTCTGACGTCATCTCCTGCCATCCGCCCTGTTTTTTATCTCTACCCTTCAGTCGTCATGGTCTCACATCTTCCACTTCCCCAAAGCCCTTTCCACATCAGGACTTTGAATATTCTGCTTCTTCTGTCTGGATCGTTACTCCTTCCCACTCTTCCCAAGACTGGCCCTCTCTCACCCTTCAAATCTCAAACTATCACCAGTCCCCCTGAAGCCCTTTCCTGTCTACACCGTGTAAAGCAGCACCCTGTCCCCTGTCAACCCCAGTTACTTTCTATCACCTCGCTTGCTTGGTGTCTTCATGGAACTCATGGTCACCTAAATGTGCGCTATGTGTTGACTTGTTTATCTCCTGTCTCCCCCACTAGATCAGAAACTCCGTACAGCAAGGGCCTTAGCTCTCTTGCTCCCCGTCTTCCTTATGTTCTAACATCCAGCAGAGTGCTCGGTTTGTAGTAGACACTTAATTTAACAATAGATTTGGGGATGATTGAATGCATGAATAATAATAAATAGTAAGTAGTTCTGTAGTTCAGCCTTCCTTTTTCATGCTGTAGCTTCAGCCTGTTTTCCCTGTTTTAGTTCCCAGTAGAAGTGGAAAATATTCCTTGCATGAGTGTAGGCTAGAGGAGACGCTTGCTGGAACTGGAATTAAAAGAACAGCTACTGTCTTACCTCTCTTATATAATTACTGAATATTTTGAAGAAATCCAAACTCTCAGACTCTCAGAATGTCAGGTTCTTTTTTTTTTTTTTTTTCTTTTTAATAAGAAAGTTAATGGTGCTTCTGGGTAAAGGTAACATGCTCAAGTTGAATCACTGATCTACGTTTCCCCAATACTCATGAATTTAATAAAAATAGTAAAAAACCACAAAAAAATTGCTAGCAGCAACCGTATAATGAAAAGGGTGCAACTAAATGTTCTAAACCTTAAAATGAGAGTGAGGAAAAGAAACAGAATATTCTATCAAAGAGTAGCAGAGTCTCTAACCCTGTCTGCAATCCCAGAATTGTTCTGGGCACGGTGGGCCAGGAAGGAGGCATCAAAATGCTTATCAGTACCCCCCAGTTTGAGACCTGGCCTGAGGTGCTGCCCACTGGACGTTTCAGAATAGCTTTCAATCTTGGCTACTTACCAGAAAATGATTTTTGCTGAGACGGGTGGAACCATCAAGTTCTGCCTGTATTTTTTACGCTCTTAGATCTAATTAGCCATAAAATTCAAAGTGTGAATTAATTTTTCTCAAGTCATTGAAATACACCTTTAACTAAGGAGAGAAAACCTAGGTCTTAGGCATTTACCATGAGAGGGGTGGGGAAGGGAAGCTGGAGAGAGACAAAACCTTGATGAACCAACAATTTCTGCAGCTAGGTTTTCCCCTTGTCTCATCTCACATCTCCCATTCTGTGTACGGAAAGGCTTACGTAAACAATGCTTAGACTCAAGCTCTCGCTCATCACAAAGACAAATAGTTTTCAAATAAAAACTAAAAAGGGAAAAATAAATTCACCCATACATATATATTTTTACTTCAAATAAAAGATGTGGAAAGAGTGCCCATGGTTGGTATGAATATGAGGCTAATAAAAGCATTGCAACAGTGAAAATCTACTAATGTAATTAAAAGGCAAGAAATAGAGAATGTAGCTCAGAAAAGACAGATAAAGAAATCTTTTGGAAAGAAAGCATAGCTCACAGAATTGCATGAGGAGTACTTCAAGCTATAGGAAAAAAAAAA
>CM052448.1:15517973-15540629 GCA_028533085.1 Varecia variegata | reverse complement strand
TGTTTTGACTAGAGCATTTTCAGAGTATGTTTTTATGTAGGTGGTAGGACAATTACCTCCCCACCATTCTTTTTAAAAAGTTTTATTGAAATTATCCCGTATGTGTTCTTTAATGACCTTATTTTTTCCCATTTCCCTAAAAAATAATCAGAACAAAAAAGAAAAAATTAAAAATATAAAACATAGGCATTCTGATGGAAATTTTGGTAAATAGTTTTATTAATCTGGAAAGAGTGGATATTTTATGATACAAAGTCATCCCATTCAGGAGCATGCTATGTCTCTCCATTAATTCAGATCATGTTTTATGCTCTTTAATAAAATTTTATAGTTTTATTCAGATAACTACCATGCTTGCTAAATTTATTCATAGATATTTTATAGTTTTTATGACTATTGTGAGTGGGTCTCCCCTCCTCCCACTTTCATGTCCCACTGGATATTTTTGGTATTGAATAATGTTTGATTTGTTGCTTCTATAACTTACATTACACTAGGAAGCCCACCCCACAATCATCGCCATAGAAAATGTAAAGGAATGCATGCTTCCAGTGTTTCCTTTATTCTGACAAAACCCAGAGTGTCACAAACTATGCATTCTAGCTGGGATATTCTGAGAACCAGGGACTCGAAGTGTCTAGGAATGGGTGAGTGATCAGACATGGGCAGAAGTTGAGCTAAACCAACATATCTGCTACAGCTGAGTTTGTTCCTCTTAAAAGAGGAACAGTAAGTTTCTAGTGCCTTGGGTAGGAGTCAACACGAGGTCTTTATAATTCAGTGGTTGCAGCAAGTTTCAAGCAATAAGCTCAGGACCAGCTGGGCCTTCATGAACAGGACATGAAAAAAGGGACTAAGAACCCTATGAAAAAGACCAGTAAAAGGCCAGAGACCAAGGCAAGTGAAAGGAGAGGCGAAAATGCTCAACAGAATAATTGAGAAAAACAAGAAATGAAGGCCAGTGGAGGACCCAGATCAACAGACGGTTTCAAGGTGCTGTTATAAACATTCAGGGAGCAGATCAATTGTATTTCTATATACTGTGTTAAACCATTGGAAATTCTTTTAAAAAGAGGCGTTGACTAGATGTGGGCAGGAGGGAACTTTCTAGGCTGTGGAAATGTTCTCCGTGTTGTTGTCATGGTGGTTATACAGATAATATCCAACTGAACACTTAAGATCTATGTGTAGTGCATATAAATCATACCTTAATGAAAATAAAATAAACATGTGAATGAATACTAACAACACAGTAATTTTATTACTACAGTAGCTAACATTTATGGACTTCTTACCTGAGTTATCTCAATAAATCCTTATTTCCACTCTGAGAAGTAGGTATTCATATTATCCCCGTTGTTTAGTGGAGGAAACTGAGGCTCAGAGGCTGGGGAACCTGCAGCCTCAGGACCACATGTGGCCTTCTGGACCCTTGAGCATGGCCTTTTGACCGAATCCAAATTTTACGGAACAAATCCTTTTAGTACAGGGATTTGTTCTGTGAAGTTTGGATTTGGTTGAGGGGTGGCACTTGGGGATCTGGAGGGCCACATGTGGCCTTGAGGCCACAGATTCCCCATCCCTGCTCAGCGGGATGTCCAATGTCACACAGCTATGACATGGTAGAGCTGAGATTCAAATCTGATGATAGAGTCTATGATCTTAACTATCTCTTTGTACCAGCAAGCGCACTGAATTCCTACCCCTGGGATGCCTCCAGGGTGAAAGAGATTGTATTGAGTACTGAGATCCCAGAGCCCGTGCACCCACAAAGCGCACAGCGAGGTGGCAGAGGAATGAGAATTTCACTTATCACTAACATAGTAACCTCCTATCCATGGAAGTGGTCTATCTGCACCTGAGCACATTGGTTAGGTCAGAACCTCCAGTCTGGAAGAAAGCCTGGATTCTTCAGGACCTCTAAGGGAATGGGACTCTTTTGTCCTTTGGTATGGCTTGAAAGCTCTTCATCCTTTAAGAGTTGAGCTTTTCCAGAGTGAGCTGGAGGGAGACCACACCTAGAACACCAGCCCCTTGAGTACAGGAATCTTTCTGGTCTTATCGATCGATATTTTTTCCTGAGTGTAGCCCTCAATAACTATTTGGTGACTGAATAAATCTATCCATCCCTCCATTTATCATTTCACCAACCCCATGCTCTCTGGTCCCTGTCTCCCCTGTTGAATCTTATCATAAAGTCAGAGCTGGCATGGACTATTGCTCGTGGGCATGTTAAACTTACCAGAGAGTATCCCTAAGACCCCAGATATTTGCTAGAATGGGTGGCCTTTCTCCCAGGCACTGAAGAGAGTGTAGCATCACGGCCCACTGCCCAGGCCAGTTGGACTAGGACGCCCCAGCCTCTCCACATTTGGCCGCATGCCTGCTCCTTCTGTAAGTTCACGGAGCCAGTGTTTGACAGGATTGAGATTTGATTTGACACCCCACTGGGGCACCACTCAGGAGCTCAACTGCGCCAAGCAATGGAGTAGCACTTATTGGTTTCAGAGGGGATGGAAAACAATTTAAGCAACCCCTGTTCTGTTCGGCCCAGACACACACCATTGCTCTGTTGACTTAGGAGCAGCTGCTGACACTGAGCAGAGAGAGGAGCTCTGTGTGAAATCCCTCCTTCATCTGTCTCCCGCACATCAAGGAAAAACCGCATGCACGGATCAGGCAAAATCCTGTCTTTGAACCATCCTTCTAATTCAAGTCCGGGCTACTTTTCTCGGGGAAGGCAAAGTGAGGCTGGCAGATAGCAGAAGTCCTTGAGTCTTAGGGGGATGAAAGGCGGGAAGAATGTAAAAGGGTTTTTTTTCCTTTAAGGATATAGCTTGGGCTGCAGGGAAAGTCGGAAAACCTAGGAGAGAAGGAAGCAGAAGAGGTGACGCAGGAATTTTAACGGAGCCGGAGTGGGTGGATGGCTTTATTGTAGGCAGGAACAGGAGCTGGTCGCAATTTACTTGTCCAAAGGGCAAAAAGACATTTAAAAATGCAAATAAATAAATAAATAAAATTTAAAAAGCAGTTCAGTGCAGGCCAGGATAGATATCCAGGGAGGGGAGTCTGAACTGTCAAGATTTCTAGACAGGAGAGATTTGCAGAATCAACAGAAATGTGGATTCTGGATTGAAGAAACTGAGGTGCCAACAGAATACCCCAAATCTTGAATCAGCTCAGGTTGGGATGTGTTGTTGGCAGGAAATGCAGAGATGTAAGCACAACCATCAGAAGTCCCCGGATGATAGAGTTGGGTTTCTAGGGTTAGATTTTTAGGTGTATTACGAACCTGGCCCAGTCCCTGCCTTCAGGGAGTTCATAGTCTAGTGGGATGGATATATGAACATGTTTTTTATTTTTCTTTTCTAATTAATTAATTCATTGATTAATTTTAGTTTCTTTGTAGAACTTGCAGTGTTGACAGTATATGAACATGTTGACAGAGTGCAGGGAGCATGGGGGTGGGGCAGTGAAGGTCAGCTGAGCTTCCCTGAGGATGTGACCTGAGTCATTACAACAAAAGTGCGTGTGTGTGCAGGGGGTATGTGTGCACATGTGGTGTTTGTAAGCATTCCAGGGAAAGGTGACACCTGGGACAATGGCATGGAAGCAATACACATTAAGCTTCAGAAACCATAGCATTCGGTGGAGGTAGAGTTTAGAGCATTGGTTTTCAAAACTGGCAGAAAATAAAGAATTACTGGGAATGCTTTTAAAAATATCTTCTCAGATGCCACCTCGAGAGATGCTGATTTAATTGGTTTTGGGTGGGACTTTAGAATCTGGTAGTTTGCAATTCCCATCAGGTGACTCTAATGAGTAGTCTGAGTTGAGAACTACTGGTTGAGAATAGCTGTTGGGCATTAGTGAATTGGTTTTTTGTTGGTTTGTTTTGGCCACTCAGCATAGATCCTCTTTTCTTTTTTTTTTTTTTTTTAATGTTCCAAACTGTCCTCATTTTTTTTAGTGACAGCTTTTGATTCCCTTTTGGGAAATTACATCTTTCTCATCTGTGAACAATCCTAGTTCGGTGGCCACATGTGGTCGTGCAGGTTGTGCACTGCACAAGTATGCCTGGCCAAGGCTGGGCTGGGGGCTGAAATACAGCCCTGGTTTTCTTTATCCACCCTGGTGAAGAGCTGTGCCTGTTTCAAGGAAGGGCATTTTCTCCCAACTAACACCAAGGTACCAGTCCACCCACCCCCCAGTTGTCAATAAAGATGCCTTTCTCTATGTTAGCCAGGAATGAAATGATCAATTGTATGCTAACAGAAATCTCTCTGTCCTTGAACTTTGCATATCAAGGATGGAAATGTCCCAAGAGTTAATTCACTCCAGTGTCCTGAGGCAAGTATGTTGGCTCCTGCTACAAGGACCTCCCTAAACTCTTTGGTTCCTGCCCTTTTCAAACCATTTTTTCCTGCCTCCCCATTGACTCAGTGCTTTGGAGAAACATAGTGTGGTTTAGAGGGATAGCCTGCTACAGGAGGAGAGGTGCTGGGCCAGACAGGAAGACCACAGCAAGCCTCTTGGTGGGGGTGATAGGAGCCACGCAGGGTTCTAGTGGAAGGAGTTCCAGGTAGGGAAGTAGCAGGAAAAAAAGCCCCAGAGTTGGAATGAAAGTGACAAATTTGAAAAACAGCAATAAGATGCATGAGACTAGAGCAGAGAGAAAGAGAACAGTGTCAGGAAACCACAGACAGCATGTCCCTGTAGTTGAGCGGATGAAATCACGGGCACTGGACTCAGCCTATCCCTTTTGAACTCACTACCTTCCTGCTGTGTGCCATTGGTCAAGCTACTTGACCTCTCTGTGCTTCAGTGTTCTCATCTGTTAAACGGGGCTAATGATGGAACGTGCCCACAGGGTTGTTTGACATGTTAATGTATATCAAGCTCAAGTGCTAAGAAAAATGCTTGGTCTGTAAGTGCTTAATACTTGTTAGTTGTTGTTGATAATTACAAGGAAGATTTGATTTTTATTCTTAGTGAGATGGGAACTCCTCAGCGGGTTTGAAGCAGGAGAGAGACAAGGTTAGTTCCAGGTTACAACAATTGCTCAGGTTATTATATTGAAAACACTGAATTTCAGCAAGCAGAAAAGCTGAGATCCAGGTAACTGACAAGGTGTTGGCTTAGAGCTGGGAGACGGTGGTCTCCTTCTCTGCTTCTGTTACTCAGAGCCACTTCCTGCTGCTTCCAAACAAAGATCTCCAACTGCTACAAGAACACAAAACTGAAGGTGGCAGGAGGTGAGGTAGGAGAGTTGGCAGACGGCCAGTTGATGGCCGGATCTTGTAGGACCTTAAATGCCACTCTAAGGAGGCTGATCTCTTTCAGGAAGGCAACGGAGAGTCTTTGGAGGGTTTTGAGCAGAGAATAAGATCTCAAGGTCCCCTGGTGCTGGGCAGAAGATGAATAGCAGAGGAGAGAGTGAGAGATCAGAGACCCAGAAATGAGTGTCACTGGATAGGTGGCTGGAGGGAGAATACTCTGGTGGTGACATTTAAATCTTGGGAATAACAACTAAAACTATTGTTTTGCTCCTCTTAGTGGCAGGAGGGGACTTCTAAGAAGAACTTCAGGTTCCAGGGTTGCAAGGGGCTGAGTTGGCTAGAACCTGGAGAAATACCGTCACGGATTGACTGGTTTTAGGCCAGCGCTAGAAGAATCCTACAAGGCAGGACAGTCCATCAAAGCCACTGGAAATAATTTCAGACTCCAGCCTCCAGGCCAGAGGTTGTGACATGTGGCAGCATGCGGGCCCAAAATGACACAGACATGCTTTGTTTAATCCTCTCACTACTTAAAAATGTGAATTTGTTGCTATGGAGATTTCACATTAACATTTGAATTCTCCATACAAAAAAAAAAAAAAACAATCTAGCTGACCACTGGAGGTAATGAATCAGAGGCAGGAAGTGACGGTGCCTGGTCCCAGGGTGCCATCTGGCCCATCTACAAATTGTCCTTACTGCTCAGTCCCCGCAGGCATTTGGGTCTGTGACCCCTGCAAAGGCGAGCTCTGGCCATGTTCCGGCTAAAGAGGAAGAGTGAAGCTGTGGTGAAGCCCAGCGCTTACCTGTAAATGAAAGCGCCTGGGGCGAGTTATCGGTTTGTTCACCCCCCAATGTGCCCAGCCCCCACCAGCACCCCGTGCTTTGTCCCCAACAGCACCCCAGCAATGGTTTCCAGGGCCAGCTTCCCATGGCAGCCTCATCCCTCCCTTTCTCTACACCCACCCGGCTTCCAGGCCCTCAGAATAATTGGGTCTGAGCAAGCATTCCCTCTATAAATATTAATTTGGATATGCTTGGGATCCTCTGCTTCTTTGAGATGAATTGTTAACTAGCTTTCTAATCCGGAGCTTCTTGACAGGCAAAGCAAGATCTCTGCTGGCTGCTCCTTCCTTCCTTTATTGGCATGGGGTGGGGGGCGGAATTCACTGGAAGTTGCAAGAGTTTGTTTTACAAAGTGAGCTGCGTATGGTCAGGCTCCCTGAAGCTGCAAACACACCGTGTCCTTCTGAACAATCTCGGTAGATAGAAGAACCACGCTTGGCAAAAAAATCACGGTCGGGAGGAGCATGGGCTTCAGCAACTAACAGATCCAGATCGTCATTAGGATCTCAGCTCTGCCACTAAGTAACAGAGTGAACTTTGGGCAAGTTACTTAGCCTCTCTGAGCCTCAGTTTTCTCATCTGTAAAATAGGGATGATAAGATGTGCCTCCCATGGCTATAACAGAAATTAAATTAGGTAATGCACAGTTATTTCTCAAAAAAACAGAGAGAAAATATTATTAATGAAGGAGAGAGGATTTTAGAGTAAATATGGAGAAGTCAATGCATTTAGACATTTCTGGCCACCTGTGCAACTTTAGGGCTGCAGGTGAAGGGTTAGAGTGTGGAGGCTGTCCCACCGCACTATTGCGCCATCTAAGTCACAATTGTATCTTGCGCAGCAAGTCCATCCACTTACCCATTTGTAAATATATTGGAGAAACACACTGAGCACCTACTATGTGTCTTATGTGGTGACAGCCACTGAGAATGCAGCAAGAAACAGGGGCAGTGCATGAAGCCAACAACAGGAAGGCATTTGTTGTGGGGAGCCAGTGGGATCTATGGTTGACAGTGCAGATTTTGACTACAGAGCCTAGCGGGCCATCACTGTGCGACCTTGGTCCAGTGACCTCAGCTTGCCAAAGTTCACTGTCTTTATCTACATCGTGGGAACGGTATCTCCCCAGCGGAGTTGGGAATAATAGTTTCTGCTTTGCTTGCCTGCCAAGACTTATTTTCTGAGGTTCAAATCGAATGAGATAATATATGTGAACCTGCTTTGTATGCTGCAAAACACAAATGAGCGTGTAGTGTTCCTTTTCTGAAAGGGAGTTCACCGGGTCCGGCTTTCTCAGGATTTACTCCAAGCTCACATCATTGTCAAGGGCAGCCCCTCCCAGGTCTGACCTGCCAGGCAGGACTCCCTTGCTCAGCCCACTCCCTGCCCCGACTGCCAATCAGCCTCATTTCCTGGGGGAGTGTGGAGGCAGGCAGGGTGGTTTAGACAACCAGGCTCACTTCGTAAACAATCCACGTCCTTGTGTCTTCCAGAAGGGCAGAGAACGGGAACCCAGGTGTCTCCCAGCAATCAAGAACAAGAACCACTCCTTCTACATAAGGCGGATTTCTCCTTCTCAGTGGCATTCCAGGCCATGCCACAGTGCTGCCTTCCTCAATAAAATGTCAAAGCCACTTCTGGCCTTAGATTGTGAACCCTTCCAGAGAACGTTCTAGACTAGCATGCTTCCGGCAGTGTAGGCAGTATAGTAGAGGTGTTTATGTGCACAGGCTCTGACGCCAGGCTGCTGGACTCAATACCCGCTCTGCCACGTCCTTGGCTGTGTGACTTTGGGCATGTTACTTAACCTTTCTGGAGCTTAGTTTTTTGGCACAATGGGGATACTAATGATATCTAAGTAAAAGGTTTGTTGTCAGATCTAGCAAGCTAAAGCAGGTAACATGGCACCTGACACAGAGCAAGCACTTAATTAATCCTCGGTATTGTTTCTTGGGCATCCTTATTCCTGGTGCCCCACGGTGCCAACAGCTGAGAAAGGGCCAGGGCTATGCTTGAGATTCAAGGAAATGATATACAGTGACTGGTGGTAGAAATGCCTCAGTCAATGGATTTTGTTATTATCATTAATACTGTTTATCACTGCTATTCTTAGTTACACTGAAGATAAAGCTGGTGCCAAATTTGTAGGGGGGAGTAGCCTCTGTTCTCACCCACAGGCCTCTGAGCACTGGTGAGCCTGTGTCCCAGATAGCTCAGGGAGGGACAGCTGGCCTGGCCCAGAGGGTCACCATCATTTTCATTTTTCCATTATTCCAGGAGTAGTTGCCATGATGAGCTGAAAATTATCAGGACTCCTGCCCCCTCCTTGGCCCCGGGCTTGGATGGACGTTCATCGCAAAGGCATCCCACATGCGCAGAGCAAGCTCACACCATTGCAGGATGTCACCTCCCCCAGGGCTGTGATAGTGACTATCCTTAAGGCAATTGGGGAAACTCCAGCAGGACAGCCCTCTGGGGTGCCCCAGTGCCCCCTGGCAGTGACACTCCATCAGTCTCCACCTGCCAGAAGGTCAAATCTGCTTCTTCCTCCAGCTGCTCAGGGCAACTTGGGCTGGCTGTCTCCAAGGTGGGTTTGCAGGGTGAAGGAAGTGGCAAGCTGTTTATTTCCCTTGAAGAAATGTTAACCCAAGAATAAAGTGTCAGCCATCCCAGCCCTCATGGCACTAGCCTTTGAGCTCCAAGAAGGCAGGACCTGTGTCTGCTTAGCTGTTGTCACCGTGGGTGCCAGGAAGTGATGGACGGATGAGTTTCTCTACATCTCCTGGCTCCAGCACACCCACAGCTGGGTCTCCTGATGTCTATCGACAGTCACAACCTAGATCTCAGGCTCTCCTCCCAAAAGCGGAGGCTTAACAGCCCAGTCTTTCCTTGGCATTTCCATCCAATGGGCTCAGTCTCCCTTGCCCCACCCCATCAGGGGCTCCTCAGAGCTAATGGGACCTGAGAGTCCCAGCTCCTATTTTCTGGGTGACTAACTCCAGTTGCTGTAACAACCCTTGCATCTCACAAGCCTGGTGCAACAGCCTGTTTCTCACTCATGCCACAACCCAGTCAGGCATGGAGCCAGCAGTCTTACGGGCAAGGACTGAGCAGTCCACTTTCCTTCCACGTGGGGTTTTGCAGTTTTTAGCTGGATTCTTGTGCTGTGAACAAAGAGAGTGAAGCCAGGATCTCCTGAGAGTTATGGGGCTGGGCCTGGAAGTGGTGTACGTCTCGCTCACCCACATGTCACTTGCCAGAAGCGGCATGTGACCTCAGCTAATAAGGGAGGCAGGAACCATGGTCTCCCTATGTTCCTAGGTCAGAGAAATGGGACTGGGCATCTCTGTGACAATAGTCCCTTGTATCCCATCTCATGCCTGCTCCACCGCTTGGAAAGTCTGCTCTGTTTCTGGATCTGATGACCATTTTGCCTCCAGGTGTTTGGTGAGATGGAGGCCATACCACATCCTCACACTGGGGGCCGCAGCTCTGCTCTCTGAATGCCAAACTAGCGCCTGAAGGGCCTGGCTTCTTTATCACTGTGCCTGCCCGTCTGCTGAGGGACCTGGATGTTCCCTTCACCCTAGACACCAGTGTCCACCATGACCTGTGAAATGACAGAGAGGTGGCCAAGATCCCGTGGTAGCACGGCTTTCCCGCTTGGATATCCAGCAATCCTATTTGTGACATCATCGTGCACCCAATTGTTCAAGCTACAAACCCAAAAGTATGATTCATCTCCTCCCTTCTCATAGCCCACTCCAAATCTATCAGCGGATCCTGCTGTATCTTTGGCTCTATCCCAAAACATGCCCCTGTTAAACCATGTCTACAAACTGTATCACTTAGGTATAATTTACTCACAAAATTGTACACACATCTTAAATATTAAGTTCTCATTTTTACATATGGGTACACTTGTTTCACCCTCTACAAGATACACATTTCCAGCATCCTGGAAGGCTCCTCTGTGTCCCAATCCGGTGACTCTCCTTCCAAAGGTAACCACCGAGATCATCTCTATCATCTGCTCTTAACTTGCACATTCATGGACTCAGACAGTAGATAGTCTTTGGCAACTAACTTCTTTTGCTCAACATGATCTATGTGAGTTTTATGCATGGTGTTGGGTGATTCAGTAGTTTGTTTACTTATCCATTTTCCTGTTGACAGACATTTGGTTTTCCAGTGTGGGGCTGCCATGAATAAAACTGATATAAACTCCTTTACACTCATTTTGGTGAGCATGCATGCTCATTCCTGTTGGGCATATTCTCAGGACTGAACTTTCATGGGTCTTAGGATATATGTATATTTATCTCCAGACGATTCTTTCAAGCATTTAAAAAACTGTTTATACCAATTTATACTCCAGCTGGCATGCATGAGAGTCCCTTTTGCTCTACCTCTCTGCCGTCACTGGGCATCATTAGTCTTTTCAATTTTAGCCATTCTGGTGGGTGTAGCGACAACCACTTCTTATCACCTCTGCTGCTGTCACTCGACACCGAGGCACACTTATCTATTGCCCGGAGAGGTGCAGCGGGCTCCTAATTGGTCCCTTTGCTTTCTTTTCTTGACAAACCCCCTTCAATCCATTTCCCACCCAGCATCCAGAGTGTTATCACTTCCCTGCTAACACCCTTCAGTGGCACCCGGTTGCACGTAGCAATAAATCCATGCTCAAAGGTTGACCTTCAAGTTTCCATATATCCCTCCTCATCATTCGTATTTCAGCCCCAATAATGCCTCCTCCATGGGCCTTTCCTGAACACTCCATCTAATAATGTTCCCAGCCAAGCACTCTCTACCCCATCCATTGCTGTATTTTCTGCACGTCTCTTACCACTCCGCGTCACCTAATTCATCAGCTCACCTCCAAACTACCTGTAAGTCCCACGAAAGCAGGGTCTGGTTCGTTGTGTGCCCACTGTGACCCAGCACACGGGAGCAGGGAAGCCCTCGATGCTTCGTTTGCTGAGTGCACCTGCTTCGGCTTAGGAATCCAGTCTTGTGTAGCTTGTGTGCACGTTCCTACAGCTTCTTACTGTTGGATTGTCACTGAGCCATTGCATTCCTCAAGTTAAGTCCCAAACTGTGGTTAGTGACATGCAAAAGCATACAGGGTCTGATGTTTGATTCTCCAGCCAGGCTAGTCTGACCGGAATTCAACTCCACAACAAGATTCTGACCAAGTCCACAACCTGGCAGCCCAGCTCCCTCACTCAAGGTGTTTACCTGTGTCTCTTGAAACTTTTTCTGACTTCTCAGTCTAAACGTCTCCCCTGCTCTGAACATACCCCCCCCCAAACTCCACAGCTTCTATAAAATCTGCCTTCCAGGGAACTCCTGGAGAGTAGAGATTTACTCTTCTCTTTCCAGAGTCACCGGCAAGGGCAAGAAAGGTATTGTGATTATTTTCCCCATTTTTCACTTGAACAACCTGGGGCATGATCTAATGGAATCCTATCCCACCCCCACCATCCCTCCTTGCCAGGGTCACCGGGAGGCCTTTGCTGCCTGGCCACAGTGCAGAGATAGGCTGAAAAGAATCCATCTACCTCTTCGAAACTGCATTTAAGAGAAAGCAGAAACAGAGAAGAGCTACTTTTAGTGGTTTCAAAAATAATGAGATCCTTTTCTAAGCAATTTCTAGTGGTGTAGAGGCCTGACATACCATAAAATAGGCAGGGTAATCACAGTGTACTGGGATTAAAACCGTTCTCGGATGGCAGAGATCTTCTGGGCAGGTGGGGGTGGGCCAGGACCTGCTGGAGACCGCTGGTGCTGGGAAATGCCCCCTCTCTCTCTACCTCTCGGTCTAATCTGTCTCTCTCTGCCTCAGTTTCTCCTTCTGTCTTTCTTTCTCCTTTCTCCTGAACCCCAACACCTCCCACTGAAAGCTCATATGGCCCTGCACTCTAAAATGACAGGAATAATGTTCCCTCCTTCCCTCGAGTGCACGTGTGCCCCTGAAATGAGGACGCTAGAGATATCTCTCAAATTCTCTCTCTCTTTCACCCACATACATAAGAATAAAAATACAAATAGATACAAATGCACACAACCATTGGTGTGCACTCGCACACAAGTACACACCCACACACATACTCATACACCCGCTCTGTCCATGGGGAGTAGCTCTCACTCTACCGTTCATAGATATATGTAGATATATGTATGTGCACGTATGCATCCTGCTTCATCTCCTTCTTTCTTGCAGATCCTAACTTCATGTATGTGTGGAAGGCCAGCCCTTGCATTCTTGCCCCCACCTTGCTCCAGAGCAAACCTTAATGTGTTCTTTCCTCGGGGTGGCTGTTCCCCTGGAGGGCAATGCAGAGTGGTGACTTGCACCAGCCCCTTTGCTGGGTGTGACCTTGGCTGATGGCAGTAATGGAGGCCCTGGTTTCCTCCCTCACCTGTCTTCTCTTTATGGGAAAGGCCACAACAGCAACAGCCGCGTGCAAGGAGCCAGGACTCCTAGAACTGAGGCTGCCCAGGCTGTATGTCCACAGACCAGCTCCTTTCCTCCAAGGACCCGAGTCCCGTCATCCACAAGCTGGAGGTGGCACGGTGTTTGTTCTTCATATACACCAATGGCCTATTGCTATCATTTTCCACATGCTCTCTATTGACTGAGAAAATATTCAAGTCAATGAGCTTTTTATAGAAAATCAAATGTCTCCATAATATCTCCATGGGTTCAAACAGCAAGAAATCAAGGACAAAGGGCACAAAATGTGCATCCCCCGTCATTGAATTAATGGTCTATACACCTACCCATCTGTCCATCCACGAATCCATCCATCCATTCAACTACTCACCCATCCACCTGCCCACTTACTCATCTATCCATCCATTTACCCACCCATCCATTCATATCCTTCCACCTCTGCTTCCATCACCTGGTGAAAGCCACCATCACTGTCACCTTTCACTATTGCACTGTCCTTCTAATTGGTTCCCCTGCTTCCATTCTTGCCCACCCTTCTTGCAATCGACTTCACCTAGCAGCCAGAATGATCTTTTAAAAATATAAGCCAATTCTTGCCATTCTCTGTCTAAAACCCTCCTATGACTCCCTACCACTCTTAGGTTATAATCCAAATTCCTTATTTAATTCAAGGTTCTGGGTGATCTGTACTCTCCCTCCCTCTCTCTTTTTTGACCCAGTCCCTCTGTCGCGCCATTCGTTAACCACTTGGGAATTCTATTTTCTTAACATACCAAGGTCTCTCTCATCTAGGGTGTTTCACTTGCTGCTTAGACTTCTGCTTACCTTGAGCAACATGGACTTGTTGGATACCTACAAATGCCGATTCCTGACTAACCGAGCCAGCCCTGGCCATAGCCCCGATGTCCCCATGAGCCACATCTTGGCTGGGTAATATTCTCAATTCCTATCGTGTACAAATCCTCATTGTTTTCTCTTTCCCTCGGCCCAAGTTGATGAACTTTCACGCAACATGATTTATTCAGACTGTGGCACTGCTTGATGCAAATTCAAGTCGCACTGAATACTTTTGGGCTCAGAGCTCAATAGATCAGGTCTAGCTACAGGACATTCCATTTGGTAGAACTTCCTGACGTAAATAATGATGTGGTCTGTAACTAGTCTCCAAGAAGGGCAGCAGGAGCTTCTACAGCAAGGGCAATTGGATTTTCTTCTAAGGACAGGAGATTTGGCCTTGACCTGGCTGAAGCTAGGAGCTTGGATTCCGTGTCCTCCAACTGCCATCTCTTCCGCTTGCCGATTTCAGAATTCCATTGCAAATTCTTAGCCGCATGTCAAGCTTTCCATATCATTGTCTCGAATGTAACAAGTGTTCTCAACTCCTCCTAATCTTATTAAACTGCTGTTTTTGCAAAGTAACTGGGTGATTTTCAGTCCATGCACGTTGAGATTTAGCACAGCATGCAAGCAGCCGAGCTGATGTCAACTTCTGAATCCTAAGCAGCCGGATACACCCAACCTCCCCTGCCCCTGCCTCAGCCCGGGGCTTCACCTGTCCAGGTTTGATGGCTGAGGCATCTCCGAGGGCAGAGGGAGCACCTGCCTCTCTGACTCTTTGGAACGGAGTAAATAGGAAGGTCAGAGGTGATGGATGGGTGACAGAGGAAAAGGGCTCTCTCCTTGATTCTGTCGTGTGACAAAAAGGAAAGACTGGCAGTTCAGAAACCGGGGTCCCACCTGCCACTTTGACGTTCCCCTCATATGTGATATCAGCCAGTCACCTGCTGTCTCTGGGCTCCAGTTTGGGTCCCAGTTCGCTGTGGAGAGAAGCTGGACCAGTAGTTTTGGGTCTGTTGTATTCAAACAGAGATCAGGTTGTCTAGGCTATGACCTGCCAATTGCCCAATAAATCCAGAGGCGATGACAAGTCTGACAGACTGGCCATATAACCTATTTCTATAATTATTATAGGTAATTTTCTATAAAACACTGAGAGGGACAGAATTGATCTATTTTAAAAATTGTCTACAGGATGTTAGATTCTAAAACAACAACAAAAAATCTAGTTTACTTTCTCCCTCCCTCCCTTCCTCTTTCTCTCCTCTCTGCCTTCCTCTTCCCCTCCTTCCTGTCTTTTTTCCTTATTTCTTTGATTCTCTCTCTGCTTTCTCCTTTCTCTTCCTTCTTTCCCCATTTTTATCTTTGTTTTTTCTGTTATTTGTTAAATGTAGGCCAGCCTCATTTTTCCCTGGGAGTCTACTTGCCGTCGACACCCCATTGTTACTGGGAGGTTGGGGAACTTCAGTGCCCACCAGGGGTCTCCAGAAGGGATGTGTGTGTGTGTGTGTGTGAGCGTGTGTGTGTATGGTGTATGTGTGTGTGCTCGTGTGTATGTGTATATGTGTGTATGTGTGCGTATGTGCATATGTATGTGCGTATATATGTGTGTATGGTGTATGTGTGTATGTATGTATATGTATATGTGTGTGTGTGTGTGTGTGTGTGTACGTATTAAGAGATTTATTTTAAGGAATTGGCTCACATGACTGTGGGGGCTGGCAAGTCTGAATTTGCAGGGCCGGCTGGCAGGCTGAAAACTTAGGCAGGAGTTGATATTTCAGTCTTGAGGCAGAATTTCTTTTTTTCCAGGAAATCTCAATTTTTCCACTAAAGGCCTTCAACTGATGGAATGAAGCCCACCCACATTGTCAAGGGTAATCTCCTTTACTTAAAGCCAATTGATTGTAGCCGTTAATTACTTCCGTAAAATACCTTCACAGCAACTCCTAGGTTAGTGTTTGATTAAATAACTGGGTACTCTAGGCTAGCCAAGTTGGCACGTAAAACCAGCCACCTCAGTAGCCAACCACTGGTGGTGTTTAAGATGTCCAGGACTTAATGAAAATTCTGTGGGTTCACCTTGACCTGGGTCTTCATTGAGTCCTCCTTTCCCTCCAGTGCAAAGGACTAGAAGGTCGCGGTTGCTCTGTGGCTGCAGCTTGGAGCATCCAGCTGAGGGCAACTCCGGGAACTTTTCGGAGACCAGCAACCTATGACTCTATGAGAGCATCTCTGGAGGGCAGAGGTGGGCCGAGGACAGGAGCACAGCCCTATCCCTTGGGTTAGGTTCCTAGACCAGCAGGAAAGAGGGTACTGGGGAAGGTGACTTTTCTTCTTAAACCAAATTCATGTTGACACCCAGTTCTTGCCAACAGGAGGGCAAAGGAGATACGGCTGGTGCTCATAATTTGAGGTAAGGATCATGCACGGGAACCACAGTGGCGTGGGTTTCATCAGGAGGACACGTAATCACTGTAGTCATTATAATGAGGGAAAACTTGCATGGCCTCTGGTTTGAGGCAGGCTGAGACCCCAACAGGGAGAATTAGAGAGGAGAAGTGGTCAAAAAAAGGCTCTATAACCATGAGGCAGCTAGTCTGTACTTCACAGTGATAGCAGCAGTAGTTGTAATAACAGTAGCAGTAATAGTAATAGTTAACACTGGTTGATCTCATACTATGTGCTAGTACTGTTTTATTTTATTTTATTTATTTATTTTAGAGACAAGGTTTTGCTTTGTCACCCAGGCTGGAGTGCAGTGGTACAACCATAGCTCACTGCAGCCTTTTAACTGTTTTTTGTTTTTTGAGACAGGGTCTCACTCTGTTGCCCAGGCTAGAGTGCCGTGGCGTCAGCCTAGCTCACAGCAACCTCAAACTCCTGGGATAAAGCAATCCTCCTGCCTCAGCCTCCCGAGTAGCTGGGACTACAGGCATGCGCCACCATGCCTGGCTAATTTTTCTGTATATATTTTTAGTTGTCCATAAATTCTTTCTATCTTTAGTAGAGACGGGGTCTCGCTCTTGCTCAGGCTGGTCTCGAACTCCTGAGCTCAAACGATCCACCTGCCTCGGCCTCCCAGAGTGCTAGGATTACAGGCGTAAGCCACCTCGCCCAGCCTCACTGCAGCCTTAAACTCCTGGGCTCAAGTGATCCTACCCCCATAGCCTCCTGAGTAGCTGGGACTACAGGTGTGTGCCACCACACTTGGCTAATTCTTTTTATTTTATTTTTTGTAGAGACAGGGCCTTACTATGTTGCCCAGGCTGGTCTCAAACTCCTTGGCTCAAGCAATCCTCCCCCCCTGAGCCTCCTGAGTAGCTGGGACTACAGGTTTGCACTACCACACTCGACTATCACTGTTTTAAGTATTTTACTTGTATTAGCTCATTCATCCTTACAGCAATGTTATGAGGTAGTTACTATTATCATCCACATTTTATGTATGGGAAAACAGAAGCACAGAGATGTTAAGTAACTTATTCAAGGTCACACAGCTAGTAAGTGCCAGAGGTAGGATTCAAACCCAGGAAGTCTGACTTGAGACTTTCTGCTTATAAGCACCATAGTGTACTGTAAGAACACAGGATCCAAGGGGGGGGGCAATTTGGACCTGGCCATGGCCAGACACCATATTCAACAACAAACATTTATTAAGCAGTAATCATGTCTCAGGTGTTTTTCTAGGCCCAGCAATGCCACGGTGGGCAGACTGTGGCAATGAATTGTAGTGATGACAGGTGGGACTTGGCAACTGGAGGACCTAGTACCTATTTCAAGTTTACCGGTCATAAGCAGCATATATAGATCTAAGTGAATTTAGATGTCTTGGCATGTCTCTAAAATTAGAGGCTTTTGGGACAACATGAGTCATTTTCTTTGTCAAACTCTAGAACCGTGAGCAACTCAGTCATTTGTAGATCACTGGTTTGATATTGACATTCACAAGGATGATGCTATAACATGATCGAGGAATGAGCTCCAGAGCCAGAATTTCAGGGTTCAAACCCCGGCTCTGATGCTCACCAGCCACATGGCATGAGACAAGTGGTTTAACCTTTGTGTGCCTCAGTCCCCTTGTCTGCAAAACAAGGGTAAAAATAGAAAACTTTCCTCCCAGGATTATAAGTGTTTAACATGTCAATATTTATGAAGTACTTAGAATTGGACCTGGTCGACAGTAAATGCTATGAGAGTGCTTGTAAAATAAATTCCTCTACCTTCTCTTCCAGTCCATCTACAGCCACGTCTGTCACCTCTTTATAAATATTTCTATCTTCACTACTTCTGTGAGTGACATCACCTTTGCCCCGTCGGCCAGACTCACGTGGAGCGCATGGGGGCGTCTCCCAGCACTGTCCTGGGCTTTGATGAGCCAGACCTGCGGGAACCCAGCTCTCCGGGGACTCGCGTCTTTCTGCTACTTGCGGGCCAAATCCATATAATGGCTGCCTATCAACAGCTCTTCAGTTTAGCATTTTAGATCTTTTATGGCCCTGCTACCTGCTCAGCCTCTTGTCCCACACCTCTTTGAGAGGGTCCCAAAGCTCTGACCTTCCTGAACTGCACAGTGTCCACCCTCCCCATCTCGGGCGTGTGCGTGCATTAGCATGTTCGTCTAGGTGGCATCCGCTTCTCTCTCTATCCGACTAGACGCGTCCCTTCTTTCAAGGGCCAACACACCGCCACTTCCAGTGTGAAGCCTTCCCCGACTGGCCCCCATCGGCAGTGGGCTGCTCCCTCTTCTGAACCTCCAGGGTCAGGTGTTCGCACCCCACACGATGAGGGTCACTATTGGGCTTTCGCTCTGGTTGGCAGGGAGACAGTGGACCGCAGGGGGTTGATGGCCGAGATTCCGGAGGAGCCAATGAATCCTGCCTTTGTCCTCTCAGACTCTTCTGATCTCACTTCCTGCCGTCCTCAACAACAAATAGGCATTCAGCAGCGTCATGTTTCAGGCGTTTTCAAGGCACAGCAATGCCACAGTGAGCAGGACGTGGCGACAGAGTCTAGTCTTGACAGGTCTGACCTCATTTCCTACTGTCCCTGCCTCCCTCTGCTTCAGCCACTGCCCCCCTCCTGGCTGTGTCCCTTGGACAGTTCACCTGCTTAGGGCCTTTTCACTTGCTGTGTCCTCAGCCTGGAAGTTTCTTCCCCGAGGTTCACTCTCTTATTTCATTCATTCATTGGTGAGGGTCCCCAGACCTGCCCGCCATAAAGTGGCATCCCTATCCCTCTCCACTTACTTTACTATGTAAGTGAGCACCTTCAGGTGTATCACAGATAGACTTCTTTGTTTATTATTTGTCTTTCTCTTCACCACCACCCTCGAGGATTGTAAATGCCACAAGGGCAGAGGACTGTTGTGCTATTCATTATTTAATTCCAGGAGCTGGAAACAAAAAGTTCTTGGCACATACTGGGCACTCACTTAGTAATGATGAAACGAATGCGAGAGGCTTAGCACAGTTCCACGCTCCAGGTGGGCATTCCATGTGCAGCACACATTAGTATTTAGCTCTTATTGCTCGAGCTCACATCTGTCTCCCCGGTGGTCGTGCGCTCGTCAAGGGCAGTGGCTGCGTCTTATTCATCTCTGTATCCCCCATAGAACCCAACACAGAGTAGGCGCCAATCCATGCATGTTAATGTCAAAGACCTCTGCAGACATCAGAGGGCAAAACTGAAAAAAAAAAGAAAAAAAACAGAGCAAAAGCACCCCCCTGTCTGGGTGTGCAGGCACTTGATGGATTGGGGACATTTCATCACCCTGTTATCTCTGGCAGCGAGGACACGGGGCCATGACGGAATGGAGAAAGAAGAGCCGTGAGGACTGGCGCCGGGACAAGGCTGCCATCCCCCTGGTGGCTGCACGCCTCCCAGGAGGAGCACACTGAGTCCTTGCCCCTGCCTGCCTCTGTGCCTTCCATTCCTTCCTCCTCCTCCGGCAGTTCTGTGGCTCCCGACACTCGGCCTCCTCTGCTCTCTCAGTCCCTGGAGGGGCAGAGACACCTCTCCTTCCTACGTAAGCATTAGTCACTCTCCAGGAGAGCTGGGACAAGATCCCATCTCAGCAGTGCCCGGGGAATCCGACACCTGGAGAGCCATGTGTATTTTCTCCCAACTCTTTGTCACGCTGTGAATGTTATTAAAATGCCCTATTTATCAGAGCAAAAAAGAAGAAAAAAAATCCCAGCTTAAGCCAAACAATATATAGGATTTAAAATACAGGCTGGGAACTTAATTTCCACGGGAGCAGTGGTGAACAAGTAAAGGAGCATAATTTAGATTCCCCTGAGGGAAAGCAGAAGGCAGGGCAGACACTCGGAGACGATTCTTTCCTCTCTTCCTGCCTCTGCTCAGACCCGGCCTCCCTGCCAGGCTCTGTCTGCTCCTGGTCGTCCTCGGAGCAACGCAGTTCCCTGAGGACCTGGTGGTGGTGATGTGTGTGTGTGTTGGGGGAAGAGGTGATCCTGCCAGCACCAAACAGCTGGAATATCCCCAGGTGTGTTTACCTAAAGAGCATCAGATAATCAGTAAGAGCAGAGGGGATGGCTTAAAAAGAAAAAAAAAATAACAAATGATGTTTGCCACCAAAATGTGGCATCCGTGTGACTGACTGAGAACTCAGCGCCATAATCACAGCTCACCTTTATGATTGGTCACTGCGTACCGTGCGCCAGGCTTTGCCCTAAGTAATTCTTCTGGGTTACTTTATTTGATCTTCACAGCCACCCTGAGACAGAGGCTACTTTTATTCTCCTTTTACAGATAGGAGAATCAAGGCTCAAAGAGGTTAAGAATTTACTCAAGGTCACAGAGTAGGTGGCAGGTGGACTTGACCATGGGCAGCTTGATCAGCCGGATCCCACGTTGGAGGGGAGTGGTTGGATCCTGCAACTGCTGTAAACATCAACTTGCCCTTGAACTTGCTTTCTATGACGTGGTTTCCTATAATGCTTAGAGTAATGGTAACAGTAACTCATGTTTACTGGCACTTAGCAGGTGCTGTGCTGAGCACTTCTTGTGTGTTGTCTCATTTGTTACACACAGCAGCCTCTGGCAGTAAGTTCTATTATTATCCCCATATTTCAGATAGGAAGACTGAGGACCGGAAATGTGGAGGGCTGTGCTCAGCTTTGCAGGGCCCGAGGGGTGAGACCAGAAGGCAAAGCCAGGCAGTCTGGCTCCAGAGGCCACACTCCTAACCGCGATGCTCCGTCCCTCACACTCACGCAGACACAAGGTGACACTCCCATGCAGGAAGCTGAGCTCGTTCCCTAACAGAACTTCAGAATGTCTCCAAGAGCAACGCGTGCACCGGAGGTACACACAATGCACTAGGTGACAATGGAGGAATTGTGATTTTCACAAGTATGGATTGTTTTTAGAGTGAGCATTTGGGAAGAAGATGTCAGCTCAGTCACGTACTAGCTGTGTGAACCTGTAAAAATCACGTATTTTCTCCAAGTTGCAGCCTCTTCATTCTCATCTGTGAAATGGGAAAACAAGACTTATTGTGTATAGGGAAGTAGTTAAACAATTGCCTGAGGTGTAGGAGGCCCTCTGGGTGTGCGGGAGGAAGATAGAGACTGAGGGAGGGAGGGAGGGAGGGAAATAAGGGATGGGGGAAAGAAGGAAGGCACAGGAGAGGAAGAGAAGAGGGATGGCAGGGGAGGAGGAAGAGAAAGACAGAGGGAGGAAGGAAAGAGGGGACCAAGAAGGAAGGAAGGAAGGAAGGAAGAGAGGGAGGAAAGGAGGAAGGAAGGGAGGAAGGGAGGGAGGGAGGGAAGGAAAGAGAAATTACAAACTGATGTGTGCCAGCCTATCTGGCCATTTGAAAAATATTCCTTTAGCTTAGCAGCCCTTCAAATGGCACTTTCTCTGCACCAGGAAGTTCACAGTGTGTTCACGTCCTTCACTCATATGATAACCGTAGGATGTAGCTAATATTGTCTCCATCTTGCAGATCTTGGAGAAACTGAGGCACACAGGGGTTGGACATCTGCTGAGAATTGCTTTGCTAGTAGCTGGCACAGCCCCAGCTGGAGCCCAGGCAGCCGGGCTCCTGGGTCTGTGCTGTGAACTCAGAGCTGCCACGTTGAGGGGCAAGAGGTGGGGACTGAGTGGCCTTCACTGGCCCTGGAACTGATTCTATTTCCTCAAGGTGGCAGAGCTCCCTGATCCCAGATTGGGCATTTTGTAGGCACATTCAATCAATTTTGCCATGTTAGGATCTTCCTTACATATTAGGCTAGAATTAAGAGGAGAATGAAACAAGGTAAATACTGAATATCTCCTACGTGCTGGTGTTCAGCTGTGGCCTTGTCCTGCTCCATGTAGACTGTCCCCAAGTGTGGTCCACATACCACCGAGGTAGCACACGGAGGAAACTGTTCTGTTTTTAAAGTGATCTATTATTTAACGTGCATTAGAAAAGGACAATGTTATTGTGATCTACAGGATGTTACTAATAAAGTCATGGGTAAATGATATTTGGGTTAAAAATAGAAGTGTTTTAATTTAAGGGGGGAAAATTAACCAGTAGCCCTAGAAGTACAAGTATATGAAGGCAATCAAGAATGATAAAAGTTTAGAAAATTGCATTGTTTTATCTAGTTCTCTTTACAACCTGCAGATGAGTCTGTTATTATAGGTAAGAAATAAATTTTGAATCGATCAAATAGCTTGTCCGAGAACGTGAGATGGTGTAGCCACTAACAGTATGGAGGTGCCTCAAACAGTGAAAAATAGAACTACTACATGGTCCAGTAATTCACCTTCTGGGTATTTATCCAAAAGAATTGAAATCAGGATCTTGAAGAAATATCTGCATTCCCATGTCCATTGCAGAGTTATTCACAACAGCCAAGCTGTGGAAACAACCTAACCATCCATCAGTAGATGAGTGGATAAAGAAAATGTGATCTTTGCATAAAATGGGATACTATGCCACCACGAAACAGGAGGAAATGCTGCAATATATGACCACATGGATGAACCCGCAGGACATTATGCCAGGTGAGATAAGCCAGGCACAGAAGAACAGATGACCGCATGAGTCCACGTATCGGAGGTATCTGAAATAGTCAATTGCATAGAATCAGAGTGGGATGGTGGTTGCCAGGCGCGGGGAGAGGGGAATTGAAGAGTCAGTTATCAAGAGGCATAGTTTGTGTTAAACAAGGTGAAGAAGCTCTAGAGATCGGCTGTACGATATTGTACCTATAG
>CM052448.1:15492612-15517473 GCA_028533085.1 Varecia variegata | reverse complement strand
GGATTTTTAGCCTGATGATGCCAAGAGAGGATGTGCCTCTTAAAAAGAAATCATTCCCATTGGGATCTTGAAATAGAGTCTCTGAGAACATTCAGTAAAGGAAGGGGGCCTGGGTAGGATAGAGATGTGGGTAGATGACTGGAGATAATATGCATGCAAGGGGAGGGATGTTTGTCTGTGTTTATTATCATCCCCTGACAGCGTCTTCAGGCCCACCTGCCAAGGAGAGCTCACGCATGGTTCTGGCAAAAAGGGCAGAATTAGAGACAAAACCTGGGCAAAGGTCAGGCAGGCAGTGATAGGAAAGAGAACACACTTAGGGGCAAGGTGGGGGAGTGGGCAGATGTCCAGGTGAGTGGCAATGATGTGATCCCAGACACACCCACGTTTCATGGAAGAACCTGAGCTAATAATTTGGAGGAGGTGAGAGAGCGTGAGGATGCCCACCAGACACCATTCCTTTTCCTGCATTGTTTCCAGACGCCTGATTTTGATCAAGTAGCAATGTCCCCAGCCCCAGGGAATGAATCACAGCGCTAAGCCAATCAAGGCAATCTGTGGCTGGTGGATTGTTTCAGGGTAAGCTTGTCGCGAACCAATTAAAAAGAAAGAGAGTGAGAAAAAATGACAGTCTGCTCGGGGCTTCTGGGAAAGATGTTCCTCCCTGAAAAGAGAGGTAATCCTGTGACCCTGCCATTCTACCGCTAGGTGGGCCCAGCACATACTCATTATGCATGCAATATATTTACCAAAACATACACACTGGGAAGTCATAACAGTACTATCCATGATCTGCAAAACTTGGAAGCCACTCAAATAACCATCAGCGATAGAATAAATAAGTTTTGTATATATATATATGAGACTGCTATACAGCAATGAGAATGAACAAACTGTAGCTAATCTCAACTATGTAGATAAATCTCACAAAGCAAAAGAAGACAGTTGCCTAAGGGGACATGCTATGTGATTCCATTTATATAAAGTTAACCAAAAAGAGGAAACTGCGCCTAAGGTGTTTGAAGTTAGGTTAGTGATTTCCTCCGGGGAGCAGCTGGGATTGGACGGTGGCCGAGGGGGCTTCCAGTGATATTCTGTATCATGGTTGGCATGCTTTGTTTCATGCCTGGGTTTACTTTGTGAAAAGTCATCCAATATACGCTTTTGAGTTAGATACTGTTTATACATATGTTATCCATCATTGAAAATTTATATCTGAAGTTAAAAAGGGATTTGCAGAGAGAGAGCTCTGTTGCTTCCTGCTTTAATGCTGTATGGTGAAGAAGCAATGACTGGAGCAATGGCAGCTATTTTACAACCATAAAGGAGCACTTATAAGGATGAAAACCCCAGTACAACTGGGGTCCTTGCAATGAGAGGAGATAGGGATGCAGACAGCGAAGACCAAGGGACACTCCCCTGTGAGGGGAGCCACCCGCAAGCCAAGGAGACAGGCCTCAGAAGAAACCAACCCTGCTGACACCTTGATCTTGGACTTCTGCCTCCAGAAATATGAGAAACTAAATCTTTGTTATTTCAGCCACCCAGGCTGTGATATTTGTTATGGCCTCCCTAGGAAACTAACACAGGGTGCTACCAGATGTTGGCAGTATTGGACTCCTGAGATCTTGTGTATTATACCCAGTCATTGGCAACCTTCGTCATGCATCAAAATCACCTGGGGGCATCAAAAATTCACATGTTTCAGTCCTACCCCAAGAATACCATTTCAAGTGGTCTGGAGGTGATTTCCAGGTGGCCCTAATGAGTAGCCAGCATTGAGACTCATCCTCCCAGATCTTGGAGTCGTTAGCCTTCCTTCTCATGCAGGTCTGGGCTCCAAGGTCATGTCCACAGGGAAGTTCCCTTGAACACTCCACTCAGGGCAGCCCCTCTGTCATCTTCCTTCAGAAGATTGACCACTCTGTAAAATGATCTTTAACTTATATGTTTATTTGTTTATTTTTTTCCCTTCCTAAAAATACAAGCTTCATGCGGCTGGGGATCTGGACTCTTTTTTCTTTCAATGCTGACAACAGTTCTATGAGTCACATCTTACGATTCCTATTTGTGGATGAAGACGCCGAGGGGCAGAGCAGTTAGTGACTCATATCCCCCACTCTGACAATCAGGTCAGAAGTGGTAGGATTTGAGTCTGAGCCAAGATTGGACCCCATTCATAGCCACCCTACTGAGCTACTTACACATTGGTGATTTCCTTGCCACTTTATACTTTATGAACCATTTTTTTCATCACAGAATCTCATTTACCCTCACAATAGCACTCCAGTGTAGGAACTGGCTATTAGCCCCATTTTACAGATGAGAAAATGGGGGCCTAGAGGGAGGTTGAGTGATTCATGCATGATCACAGAGCCTGAAGGAGGAAGTTTGCTCTGCCCACAAATCCCGTTAATTCCCCGCATTCTATTACTGCGCTTCCTGTTTCCTTTTCTCACCTACTTACCAAGTATCCTCTTCTTCCTGCAAAGGTGGGGGGCGGATTTGGCCCATCTCTGCAACGAGGCAGCAGCTTTCCCAGGCCAACAAGGCAGGAGGAGGACCAGCCCACTAAGGAACATCCCAGCACAACTGTTCCCAGCTGCAAGCTGTGCCGGCTTCTCCCCGGCGGTGCTGCCAAGCCAAGGCTGCCTGTGGGCACTTCAGCACTGAATTGGAAAATGATCAGCTTAGAACATTCTAGGAGAAGGTAAAAGGGATTAGAGCCCCAGCCCTACATGGCCGTGAAAGAGTCATTGGGAATCAAATGGCAAAGGACTCAAGGATCAGGAAGACAAGAACTGGCATTTATTGGGTGCCAATGGTGTGCCAGGCCCTTGTCACACACACATCCATTTAATCCTGAAGTGGCCCAGTGAGGCATTAGCGGGACATAAAGGCATCTTTATTGACAGCCTCCTCTCTTCACTGCCCAAATTCTGCTCAATGCATCGCCTAATGGCACTTCTCACACTGTCCTCCGCCTGACCCTTGGACAAGCTGCCATCGTTCCTACACAAATTGCCTTTCAACCAGCCTCTCGACACCCTCGCTGGGACCCCTCCAATGCAGTGCCCGTCCTGCCGCCAGAGCCGTCTTTCCAAAATGCAAATACGATGGAGTCTTTCCTCTGCTTGCAGCCTTTGACAGCTTCCTATTTTTCTCATGATAAAGACCAAATCCTTAGCGAGGTGTCCCAGTACGAATCCCTGGAGGATCCAATTCCCGCCCACCTTTCCAGCCCTTCCTCCTCCGTGTGCCAGTCCTCCTGGCTGTCCCTCAGCTTCGGCAGCACACCACATTCCCTCCAGTCGCCAGGCCTTCACACAAGCTGTTCCCGCTGCCTGGTGCACTCGCCCCACCTGCCGCCCCCACCTCCTCCAACCCAGCCCTGCCCGCTCCCAACTATCACTCTCTCAGAGCCTTGGACGAGGACATGCCCCTTGTCATACGGTCCTGCCTCTTGCCTTCCCTGAGCCTATATATGCCTGAACTGCACATTCCTTAGGGTGACTCGCTGAGTTTTTCATCAATGTTCATAGGAACAGAGACTTTCCCTGATTTTCCCCCCTCCTCACCTGGAAACTAGCATGGTGCTGAGCACACAGTAGGTCCATACCAATTTTTTTTTTGCATATTAGTATACATTCATACCAAATTTTCTCAAATATATGTCTTTCTTTTACTAGACAGAAAACTGGGATTCAGAAAGGTTAGGCAACTTGTCTAAGGTTGCCCAGCAGTGCCGGGGCACAAAACTCCCTGATCGCCTGAGGCAGAGCTTTGCTCGACTTCCAAATATGCCAGCCTCGGAGGGTCTTGGGGGAGGAGAAATGAGCTTCTGGGGAGCATTTCAGCTCCTGGAGAAACAAACGGGTCGTGTTCTAGACTCAGCCATCGACACTCCGTCACCAGCCAGTCAAGAGACCAGGCTTCTCACAGCCGCCCTCAGGCACAGGAGAGAGACCGATGGTCCCTAAAGACCCATCTCATTCTCCCAGGAGCCAAATCGGGACCCTCTGAAAGGCTAACTGGCCCATCAATAAACCCCACACTAATTCTGCAGCTTCCCAAGGCGGAGGAACTGACCGAAGCCCCACTAACGCAGCGGCTCGGCACCCTCCCGTCCAGGGCTGACAGTAATTCTCGGGAAGTAAACACAGCCCTTCCAGGGCCCCGAGAAGCCGTTTGCCATAATGTGCTGTAACCTTCTTACGTGAGTGCCTGACAAACTAATGGGCCCGTTAAGCACGGTCCACTGTGCATTTCCACTCACAGGCGGCGTGCGCTGCTCAGCAGTGGGACGTATGTCGAGGACAGGTGGCAGAGAAAATCGGACAAAAACAATTGGCAGCTGCAAGTACCTGCACACCGGCGCATGAACCCGCGTCTGCAGCAAGTGTGAGCTCTGCAGACACGTGTGTGCATGTGCGTGTGAGCATGTTACGGCAGATGTAGGCTTGTCGAGCAGGCATGCTTGCAAACACGTGCACTTGTGAATTTGCACGATTGTGCAATTACCCAGCACCTGTAGACCTGCGTGCACTGGCCAGCGTGACGCACCATCCACACTGTAAGAAATGGCTCATTGCAGTTACTCAACAAATATTTGCTGTTTTAATGAATAACAAAGGCTACCTAATCACCATAATAACAATACGAGTGAATATAATAAACAGGATGAAGCATTTCCAGGCAGCCTAAAAAAGTGGAAGCATTCTCCAATGCAGCCGTTAGCTGGCTGTGGGTGCTTGGGGAGGGCGCTTTCCTTCTCTGATCCTCATTTCTCACCTGTCGAAGGAGAGCTGCAATTGCCAGAGCCAGCAGGAAGGTGAGGAAGTTTATCCCTCCCTTTTATTGAAAGAGGGAAGGCTAGAGGGTCATTTTAGGGGGGTTGAGGAAGAGTGGCTACATTTTGGGGGATTTGCCATGATAAATAAGAAAGAAAGATGACAAGGTCAGATAGCACAATTACTGAAATCTTCGGGTGCCTGGGTGAGATTTCACCCTGTGAATCTGTGGGGGTGTGGGAGCACTGTTCTGTCTTCTCCAGTGCATTTGTGGGATTAGAGAAAAGACAAGAAACTTGGCAAACTGGAGATGCCGGTGAGAGGGCGGCTGAGTAATTGACCTTGGGGTCCAGACTGAACACCGGGCAGGAGGATGAAATGGGGGAGGAAAGAGAGAAGGCGGAGGGGGCTGGAAGCTTCCAAACAGCTGGTAGAGCAGACTGAGCATGAAGAAATGAGGCAGCTGTTTGGATCAAAGGTCCTGGTGAAGAAAACCAGAGGTTTCTATTTTAGGGTGGGGCAGATGGGGACAATAACACGTAAGTTCATGATGAAACTCAAGTGGGGGTGAATGTCATTGAAGAAGAGGCAGGGGCAGGGGTTAGGGCTGGGAGCCTTGAGTAGTGAGTGTTTTTTTTTTTAGGAGGAGTGGGGATCTTGCAACCCTTTGATAATTTCGTGAAAGGTGTAGATCCTTGCCTTGCGGGAATGCCGCATTCCCACTCTTTCACAGAAGATGCAAAGAACCCCAAACCTCCTGGACCTGCTGGGTCTCTGATCTGCAGACTGTTGGGTGGATGGATGGTGTCCCACAGTGAAGATGTGGCTTGGGGGAGGAGGAAGGCCGTGGAGCAAGGGTCAAAGTGCTTGCGGAGGGCCAGGTGGTGATGAGATGGTAAAGCAACAAGGATGCAGAGGATGCCACCACCAGAGGCCAGGGATGCAGGATTCCAAGCGGACCTCTGACATGGAACTTCCCTGCTGGACTTGCACAGGACACAGGGCACTCTTGGGCCTGATTCCTCTCCAGCTGCCGTCTCACGTGGTCCATGGGCATCGATGGACAGAAGAAAGACGTAACAAGGTCCCAGGATACCTTTCCTATAGCTGCTGCCTTCTGCTCTGTGAGCAAACATCATTGTCTCAGGTTTTTGAGCATGACTTATTTCCATCTTTTATTTCTGTGACTTCTATTCCAAGATCTGCCTCCAGCTGTCTGTCTGCCACCTCAGAGTGCTGTGGTGTCTATCCAGCTTCCAACTGTGGTGCTCCCGGCCTGCTCCTCCTCCCCAGAGTCTCTGGAGAACCTGTCTGCAGGAGCTTCTTTTCATCCACCTTCCTTGGGGTGCTGGTGTCTGTTTCCCAGCAGGACCCTGGGCTGCACCCACAGCTTCAGATCCTCCTGCCTTCACTCCCTGCTTTTTAGAACATGCTCAGGAGCATTTATAAGGTTTATCACAGGAACTTCCTAGGGTCTGTGGGAAGGGAGCACAGATGCAATAGGTCTTTCTAGAAGGGACCATGGGCACATAGACACGTAATTCACATATGGACACACACACACCTATTCACACTTACTTTCTTACACACACCCAACACATTTTCACACTTAGTGCACACTCTCAGAGACAGACTTGTGAAACTGCTTTACTTATACTCACACACACAAGACGCCCCCAACTTAGGCCAGAGAGGAGCAGACAGTAGCATTTCTCACCATCATTCCTAAATTCTGGAGAGAGAATGAGAGCCAAAGGATGGTTTTAACAGATGGATGGAAGAGATGTGATAATCACCCTCCCTGGCTTTTCTAGGGAAGTTCGAATTATCTAGGGAAGCATGAAGTAGCCTTCCACAACAAATAGCAAAACAAATGCTGGACTATGCGCCTGATTGGGAGTTCATGAATTATAGAACTCAGGTTAAATTAAAACTTGCACCCTCATCTACAATGCTGATAGAAAATCTTGGGCCTTTTTGTTCCCGGAGGAATGTTTATTTTTTACTTTTTTCACACTCCACCCTGAATGCAGAAGTCAACACTAAGCAGAGTAAAAAGACAGCTCTATAAAAACAGTAGGGCCAGCCGGGTGCGGTGGCTCACGCCTGTAATCCTAGCACTCTGGGAGGCCGAGGCGGGCAGATCATTTGAGCTCAGGAGTGCCAGACCAGCCTGAGCAAGAGTGAGACCCCGTCTCTACCAAAAAAAAAAAAATAGAAAGAAATTATCTGGACAACTAAAAATATATAGAAAAAATTAGCTGGGCATGGTAGCACATGCCTGTAGTACCAGCTACTCGGGAGGCTGAGGCAGAAGGTTTGCTTGAGCCCAGGAGTTTGAGATTGCTGTGAGCTAGGCTGATGCCACGGCACTCTAGCCCAGGCAACAGAGTGAGACTCTATCTCAAAAAAATAAAAAATAAATAAATAAATAAATAAAAACAGTAGGGCCTTTAATCCATCTTGAATTAATGTTTTTGAGTAGTGAGAGGTAGGAGTCCTGTTTCATTCTTCTGTATGAAGTCTATCCAATTTTCCCAGCACCATTTATGTAAGGCATGAAACCGTAAGAATTCTAGAGGAAAATGTAGGAAAAACTCTTCTAGATATTGGCCTAGGCAAAGAATTTATGACTAAAACCCCAATGGCAATCATAGCAACAACGAAAGTTAATAAATGGGATTTGATTAAACTAAAAAACTTCTGCACAGCTAAGGAAACAATTAGCAGAGCAACTAGACAACCTACAGAATGGGGGAAAATATTTGCAAGCTATACATCCAATAAAGGGCTAATATCCAGAATGTACAAAGAACTCAAGCAAATCAGCAAGAAAAAAACAAACAACCCTATTTAAAAAGTGGGCAAAAGACATGAACAAAAGTTTCTCAAATGAAGAAAGACAAATGTCTAATAAACATGAAAAAATGCTCAACATCACTAATAATCAGAGAAATGCAAATTAAAACCACAATGAAGTATCACCTTACACCAGTTAGAACAGCTTTTATTAAAAGTCCAAAAACAATAGATACTGGCATGGATGCAAAGAGAAAGGAATGCTACACTGTTGGCAGAACTGCAAATTAGTATAACCCCTATAGAAAAGAGTGTGGAGATTCCTCAAAGAACTAAACGTAGACCTACCATTCAATCCAGCAATCACACTATTGGGTATTTACCCAAAGGAGAAGAGGCTTTTCATCAAAAAGACACCTGCACTCAAATGCTTACTGCAGCACAATTCACAATTGCAAAGATGTGGAATCAACCCAAGTGCCTGTCAATTCATGAGTGGATTAATAAAATGTGGTATATGTATATACCATGGAGTACTACTTAGCCATAAAAAAGCTGAATTAATACCTTTTGCAAAAATCTGGATGGAACTAGAGACCATTCTCCCAAGTGAAGTATCTCAAGAAGGGAAACACAAATACCGCATGTACTCACCATTAACTTGGAACTAACTGATGAGAACACATGTGCACAGAGGGAAGTAAAACTCAGTGAAAATCAACCAGGGGGGAAGGGGGAAGAGAGGAGGGGCAAACACCTACCTAATGGGTACAATGAACACTATGTGGGCAATGGGCACCCCTATAGCTGGGACTCGAGCATTACAAAAGTGATCCATATAACCTAAAACGTTTGTGCCCCCTTAATATTTTGAAATAATAATAAAAAGAGCAATAGGGTCATTTCTGTCACCTTGCTGGGCAGAATAATTCAGTGTGACAATAGAGGCAATTGGGGTGATAAGACTGGGGAAATCACTGCCACTTTTTCTATTTCCATAGCAAGAGGCAGTGTAGGAATCTACGTGGTGTCCTTCTCCGAAAATCCCTTCTGTTGCTCCTCGCTGAGGTCATCGGGAGCTGCTGGGACAGAGGCTGGGATTAGCAGACCTGACTGGGACGCTCTGCGGCACACAAGGGCAAATGGGGGGTTAATTCAGGATCAAGGCTCAGGCTGGCACCAGCCAGGGAGGCGTGGGGACAAGAGGTTTCAGGAAAATCGACTTCAGCACAAGGCCAAGAGCCAGCACAGAGGGTGACAATAGAAAGTGTGAGGGAGGGCTTGGGAAGATAGAGGAGTGCCTGAGGCTCAGAGTCAGGGAGATCTGGAAGGGAGCCCTTGCCCAAGTCATTCTTGCTGAGAAAACCCAGGTAATTTTCTTCACATCACTCCTAAAATGAATATAATCACATTTGCCATGAGAAGTAAATAGAAATCTGTGTAGGAAAACACCTGATTCATTCATTCAACCTATTTATAATCAATGATAATAACCAATATTTGTTGGGTGCTTACTATTCAAAACCCATTATGCACATTAGCTCCTCCGCTCCTTAGAACAATTCTGTGAAATAAGAATTATTGCTATTATCGCCATTTTAAAAGTGAGGCACAGAGAGGTTCAGCAACAGGAGAAAGGTCACACAGCTAATGAATGGCAGGGCTAAGGTTTGAATGCAGAGCAGCCAGCTACTCAGTCACTATGCTTCCTGAGGACCAGAACAACTCTAGGTGCAGGAGATACACTGGTGAATCAGACCAGCAAGACCTCTGTCCTTATGGTGCTTACATGACAGTGGAGCACAGAGATGGTAAACAAATAAATGAAGACAATAATTGCAGATAACGGTGACAGCCATGAGGACAATGAAACAGGCTGCTGTGGTTAGTGCCAGGAAGGGCTATTCTGATAGGACAGTCAGAGCCTGTTTCTCTGAGTAAATAAAATTTCAGTTGTTGAGTGGAGATTCAAATGAGATGGTGATAGAGGGAAAAATGTCCCTAACAAAAAGGAACAGCAGGCACCGAAGCCCCGGGGTGGGAACGAGCTGGAAACCCGTCTAGAAACAGAAAGAGGCTGCTGGTGAGCCAGGGGAGCTGTGGTAAGTCCCGAAATCGGTGAGAAAACAGCGATCAGATCAATTATGTGAAAATAAGAACTTGGATTTTTTTTTCTGAGTGCAAAGGAAATACCCCTTGAATAGTTTTTAAAGGAGAACAGAATGATCTAATTTTACTTATAAAAGATCTGTCAGATGTGTCAAAAATAGATAAAACTCCTGCCTGGCGGGAGATTAAGCACTCAATAAATATGAGAATTCCCCCTCCACCCTGGGAGACGCCTGGGGGAAAGAAAAGGAAGCTAACATTCAGTGGAAAAGCCTTTTTTTCCCTAAGAATCCTGGATGCTACAGGCTCCTGTAGGGAAAGAGCATTTTGAAAGTATCTTGTTTGACCTTCTTACTATAGACAGGATACCTCTCAAAAACATGAGGAATATTCTATTGATATTTGCCAAGACCCATCCTCTTTGCAGAAGCCTCTTGCCTTGTCTATCCTGGCTTTGTCGCGGTGCTTATCTTACAATGGCACCTGAACCAGCAAGTCCTATCAGAGCAATATTCGCTAAACATTCACGTGGACCAAACAGTTTGGCAGGAGGCGAAGGCAGTAACTTTATGTCCACTGGCCATTAAGACATCTCTAATGAACAGTCTTTTCTTAGTATGGCTGCTGAGATATTAATCCCTCATTCTGATATCTGGTTATTGTTTTCTTCCTACTCTAGACCATGAGGACTGAGTCACTCTTTTGGCTGCCAAAGACAATGATGATAAAAACACATTTCTTGTCTTTCAAGAAAGAGGCATTAGACCAAACAAGAAACTGCACTGCAACAGGGATGCGATTCATGCCAGCCACGGGCAGCAGAGAGACGCTGGACATTGCATTCCAGGGGTAGCAGCCTCACCTTGTTTTTTTTTTTTCCTTTTCTCACTTTTGAGTAGCCGCCCAGGGACCAGAACTAGACCTGGTAATGATCAGAGCTCAATTAGGTGCTCAAGAAGCCTCCCACAGATCTTGGTTCCCCAAACAAGTATTGCTCAAAATGTCTTCGGGGCTCTGATTTCATAACATGCGTGCAGTGTGGGTTTGAAGCCGGTGATTGGCAGGAGTCCTGAATGATAAGAGAGTTGATAGTTGGCTACAGTTGCAAACCTGGATGTTGCCACAAGCTTCAAAGTAAGTGGTAAGAAAAAGTTGCAGAAATCTGGAGCAGAAAGTGAGTGCAGGGTTCCTGGTTGGCAAAGTGAAATAAAACCTTGTGCAAAACCTTCTCTATGCTCTAACGTATAAAATGTTTAGAGAAAATAATTTCAATTGAATCAAATACAATCTGAGTTCCAAGCAAGAAAGGGTGATTCCCCAGGTAGATGATGAGAGATCTCCCAGGCTCTGTGGGAAGCTCTGACCGACCCCCTGGGGCTGCGATTATGATGCTCTTGGGGAGAAACTGTAGGCAAGGCTGTGAGCTCTAAGGATTGACAGGAGAAGGAATGGGAATTTCTAATAAAGCAGGGCGCCAGGAAACGAGCTAAGCCTGTTAACTGGGAGGAAAAACTTCCCTTCCTGCCCCGGGACAGAACCCAGAAGTGCATCTCTGCCCAGGTTGCTGATAAAAAGTAGTTACAAAATATTAGAATCCTGGAACTCAGTGCAATGTAGTGGATGAGCCTACGTTCTAACTGCTCATACAGAGTAGAAACTCCAAGCCATGAAATGAACATATTATAAAAGCTAGCCAGAAACTGGGGAAGGTCTGCAGAGGCAATCATAAAACCAGACGGTAGGAGTCCTCCCAAACCGAGGCACTTGCGTGACTGCTATAATGACAGCTCCTGCTAAAAGTAAGCTTACAGGCGAAAATGACAAAATGTATTATATTAAAGATTATGCAAAGACTAGGAGAATTTACAACCAAAGAGACCCTTGCTGAGAGAACCTCCAAAGGCTATATAGCCCAGCAAGAGGAAAAGTGAACCCAGATGGAAGGAAAAGGATGCAAGAAGCAATGGGGAGCAAAGAAACAGAAAGAAAAAGAGCAAAGCCAGTATATGGCCCTGTCTTGGCCAGACCACTGGCAAGTTAGCAAGTGAGCATTGCTTTGGCCGGGGGATTCCCCTAACTGGGTAAGGGGAGCAAGAAGAGACCATATTTCCAGTGGTTTCCTCTCTCACCTTGGATTGCTAGCTGCCCTCTGTCTTTGAAGTTAGAAGCTGATACTGGTTTCCCTGGCTACAAAGTCTGTTTACTCACAGAGTCAAAGGTTAAATGTGTTTGCACCAGATTGAGTGCATCTAAGAGGAAAGCCAGCTTTCTGTAACCAATGCAGCATTCTGATGCATGCTCTGACCTACCGATTTGCTCCACCAAATAGACCTAAGTATATCATTGTGTTTGGTGCATTAAGACACTTAGGGAAATCAAAAGCTTTTTTTTTTTTTTTTTTTTTTTGCTTTCTTGTTGTTTCCCTGCAATATCTGCTGACTTAAGCACAGCCTCCTGTGTAGCACGCGTGAGCTGGAGATGGCAATGGTAGAAAAATCACATGATGTCAGCACTAACCTATGCATTTGGATGTGAACCTGTTGGCAAATTATAGCCTGTCACTCTCAAATGAGTGAGCCGAGATGGAAATGTCAATTTGAACAGATGCCTTTTTTTTTTTTTCCTTTTTGCACTACAATTTAGGGAGGTGACACAAATATCATAAAGCACATGCCTAATGTATGAGTTTTAAATTCAATAGTGAAAGGGGGAAGAGAGCGAGGAAGAATGAGGGTTACAAAAGGATTTTTGTGGTTTATTGAGCAATAAATGTGGGCAATGTAGGAGGAATAACAAGGATTGCAGAGATCAGCTTTTCTCCTCCATTCGGGCAAGATGTGATGAAAAGGACCAGGGCTTGGTTACAAAAGCAGCCTAGCAAGGATGGGAATTTACCATGGGAACTTACCAAGACCCACATGTCTTCAGGAAGCCCCAGGCAGCTGTCAGGGCTGCTGGAGTTGCCCGGATCTTGATAGCAGAAGCAAGTCTCAAACATGAGGGGCAACAAACCATTGGGCAACACGTCTGTGGAGGGGACCACGGTGCCATCATAACGTTCTTCTGGGTCTCTTTTGAGTCCTGTGATTTTCAGACTTGAGGGAAGGCAGTTTCAGTCCTTTAGGCTCCCCAAAGTGAAGAAACCAGATTACATTAACAGCTTCTAGCCTGCAAAGCATAAGACAGCATTGTTGTTTATTTTCTGAACATGTTCGTCTCCCGGTGATGGGCCCCAGGCGTGTGGAGCAAAATATGAACACCAAGAGCGAGAGCACAATACACTGGCACTTTGTTAGGGGCCTTGATCCTTCCTGGTTCAGGTTCCAGAGCCTCGGGCCAGAGGTCGCTGAGAACCTCAGAGGGAAGGCCGCAGAGTTTATCACTATTTTCTGCTCAGGAGAGCACAAGGTTAGGGTCAAGTTTACAGAAAGGATTATTAAAGGGATTTGGGGGTGAGCTATATTGGGCACCCAGATAAATTGCATGAGAGATTTCAAGCCATTCTGACCTGTATTTCTCTCCTTTTTTCCTCCCCCCTCCCCGGGCTGTGTTTCCAGAGCTTCTAAGCATCCTGTCTCAGCTTTGCTTTTATGTACTTTGACAGTCCAGAAATAATTTGCGCTGGAATCTTTCATCTTGTCCCTATTTGATGTGAGCATTGGGTAAGACCTCTATAAATAATAAAAATAAAAGCTCACACTTATGCCACACTTAATAGGAACCGGGGATTAGCTTATTTAATCCTCACAACCATCTTTGAGGTAAATACTAACATTTCCCCTATATGATTTGTTAAAACGCAGACTCGTCTGCTTGTTAAGTGGTAGAGCTGAGAGTGAACCCCAGGCAGACTGACTCCAGAATTGCAGGTGTAACCTCGACTCCGTAAGTACCCCATCAAGTGGCACACTGACTGTCAAACTGATTCGGATGACAATTGTAGCTCTTTGTCACCAGCTGATAAAATAGATGACAAGACAATTAAAGCACCCAATGAAATCCCTGAGGAGAAATCCTAATACGTTTGAAGGGAGGTTGCGTTTCCAAGGTAGCTTGCCTCTACCCAGCAAATAAGGCACAGAGGACTTTGGCAGTCATGACAAGCTTCAACAAAAAATGAATACTTTTTTTTGTTTTGTTTTTCCTGCTGTGCTTCTCCCACAGTTTGTGCACAGCTTTTTTCATTTTTATTTTTTTTAAAATGCACTTCATTTTTAATGCAGTTTTAGATTTATGGGCCGGGCGCGGTGGCTCACGCCTGTAATCCTAGCACTCTGGGAGGCCGAGGCGGGAGGATCACTCGAGGTCAGGAGTTCGAGACCAGCCTGAGCAAGAGCGAGACCCCGTCTCTACTAAAAATAGAAAGAAATTAGCTGGATAACTAAAAATATATAGAAAAAATTAGCCGGGCTTGGTGGCGCATGCCTGTAGTCCCAGCTACTCGGAAGGCTGAGGCAGAAGGATTGCTTAAGCCCAGGAGTTTGAGGTTGCTGTGAGCTAGGCTGACGCCACGGCACTCTAGCCTGGGCAACAGAGTGAGACTCTGTCTCAAAAAAAATAATAAAAAAATAAATAAATAAATAAAGTAGATTTATGGCAATATTGAGCAGATAGTACAGACTTCCATATACACAGCCTGCTCCCCCTCCCCACCCTCAGCAGAACATTTCCCTTATTATTAACATCTACCATTAGTGTGGTATATTTGTTATAATTCTTTAGTTTCTGTCGCTAATTTTAGAAAATTCCCAACCATTTAAAATAGTTTTTCTGTTCCTTTCTTTCTTCTTTTTCTAGTATTCACATACATGCATTTATTATATCTTTTATAATTGCCTCACAATGCTTGGATATTCTATTTTGTGTTTCTTCTTCTTTTTTTTTTTTTTTTTTTTTTTGCCTTTTTGCGTTTCAGTTAAGGAAGTTTCTATTGACAAAGCTTCATTTCACTGACTCTTCAACCATGTCCAGTTAACTGGTGAGCCCGTCAAAACGTTCTTCTTTTCTGTTGCAAAGCTTTTGATTTATTCCGTTTCCTTTTAATTCCTTCTTAGAGTTTCCATCTCTTGGCTTACATTATGTATCTGGTCTTGCATGTTCTCTACTTTGTCCATTAGAGCCTGTGGCCTATATGTAGTTAGTTTAAATTTCTGGTTTGATAATTCCAAAACCTTTCCATGCCTGCGTCTGGTCTGGGTGCTTGCTTTGTCTGTTCAGATTGTGTTTTTACTTATCTTTCAGCATGCCTAGTCCTTTTCTGTTGAAAGCTCGACATGATGTTTTTGGGTAATAGCAACTAAGATGGGTAAGCCTTTGGTGAGGTTTTATGTGTATCTGGCTAGGACTCAGGTTGTGTTTACTGTTTACTGTAGCTGTTGGTGTCAGAGGCTTGTATTTACCTTAATGTGCATGTTTTTGTCTCCCCAGTTGTCTCTGGGTTTCCCTAGAAACTCTTTCTTAAATAGGGTCTGATCCTTGTTGCTCTTTCAGCTGTAATGCACAGTATTATATAAGAGCTCTGAAAACGTGGTTAACAGGATACTGGAGTTCTGTATTTCCCTTTCTCCACCTGGGATAAGACTCTGGTAATGTCTTTTCCCTTGCCAGGTAGGGCTTTGTTGTGGAATACCCTGTGGCCTTATTTCAAAATTGTTACCTTCTCGGCCGGGCACGGTGGCTCATGCCTGTAATCCTAGCACTCTGGGAGGCCGAGGCGGGTGGATCGCTCAAGGTCAGGAGTTCGAGACCAGCCTGAGCAAGAGTGAGACCCCATCTCTACTAAAAATAGAAAGAAATTATCTGGCCAACTAAAATATATATAGAAAAAATTAGCCAGGCATGGTGGCACATGCCTGTAGTCCCAGCTACCCGGGAGGCTGAGGCAGTAGGATTGCTTAAGCCCAGGAGTTTGAGGTTGCCTGTGAGCTAGGCTGACGCCATGGCACTCACTCTAGCCTGGGCAACAAAGTGAGACTCTGTCTCAAAAAAAAAAAAATTGTTACCTTCTCCTCCCTTGGCCAAACATGACGGAAGTTTTCATTGTTTCATTTTTTTTTTTCCTGATCTTCACTGTGAGAACCTAGTAGGACTCCTAGAGACAAAACTCCTCAAAGTGTGGAGATCTCCCTTAAACTGGGCTCCCAGGAGCTTTTTTTTTTTTTTTTTTTTTTTTTCTGAGGCAGAGTCTCACTCTGTTGCCCAGGCTAGAGTGCCGTGGCATCAGCCTTGCTCACAGCAACCTCAAACTCCTGGGCTCAAGCGATCCTCCTGCCTCAGCCTCCCAAGTAGCTGGGACTATATAGGTATGCACCACCATGCCTGGCTAATTTTTTCTATATATATTTTTAGCTGTCCATATAATTTCTTTCTATTTTTTTTTTTCAGTAGAGATGGGGTCTCGCTCTTGCTCAGGCTGGTCTCGAACTCCTGAGCTCAAACAATCCGCCCGCCTCGGCCTCCCAGAGTGCTAGGATTACAGGCATGAGCCAACTCACCCAGCCATCCCAGGAGCTTTTTAACTCCAATCTGTTCCATCCTCAGCTTCCAGAAAGTCACCAAAGTTACAGTGTAAGTGTTCTCACCTTTTACTGGCTCCAGGAGCCTGCACTTCAGGTCAGCTGGTCTATTTTCTCTCCGTTTGCCTCTCTCGGGTTTTGGGGATGGCAATTTGTCCTGCAATCTCAATTAGCTAATGGATCTAAGAAAAGTGACTGATTTTCAGTTAGTTCAGCTGTTTTCTTGTGGTGATGGCAGGAATGATGCCTTCCAAGCTTTTTACGTATTGGAGCTAAAACCAGAAGCCACAGCTCTTTAGTAACATAAGTCAGATCATGATTGTGGTATATTCATATAACGGAAATGAATGAACTGTCTGCATGTGCAACAACATAGATGACTATATAGTTCTGCATGAAGAAACCAGGCACAGAAGAATAGCCACTGTATGATTCCATTTATATAAAGTTCAAGAACAGGCAAAACTACAGTACCTGTTTAGAATTCATTATGATATGTGAGGAGAAGAAAATGAATAATTATTGAGAAGGGAAGTGAAGACAATTCAGAAGCACTGAAAAATTTTCTATGTACTGAATTCTACATACCAGATTTTCTATATACTGAATTCCTTAGCCTACTTCCCACTGTTTCTCTTATAGGTCCAATCCTCTGATGTGGTTTTGCCTCAGTTTCCAGGTTTGGCCTGTCAGATCTACATTGGCTGGGGAAGGGGTGGGCTTTGGGGAAACCACAGCCCCTAGCCTTCTTGGCTGCATTCTGATACCACCTGATTCTGTCTCTCTGTAATACGAATGTTACAGACAATTTCAAAAACATAGTAAAATTCGCCCATAATCCCACCCTCCTTAAAATAACTGCTGTTCAAATTTTTAGGTACTTTTATTTTTCATCTTTTGTCATATGTTTTTAAATTGTGATAAATACATATAACATAAAACATACCATTTTAACTATTTTAAGGTGTACAACTCAGTGGTATTATTACATTCACAATGTTGTGCAACCGTTACCAGTATCTTGTCCCAGAACATTTTCCTCACCCCAAAAGGAAACCCTGTATGCATTCACTGTCACCCCCCACTCCCCATTCTCCCAGCCTCTGGCAGCCACTATGCCTGTCTTTATGTCTCTATGAAGTCTCCTATTCTTCATATTTCATGCTGTCATATTTTTTAAAAAGTGCAATTATGATGTATAAGTGTATTTAGTTTTATTTTAACTTAATATTGTACCCCAAGTATTCTTCCACATAATCTTTGTAACCCTCCTGTTAAGTGCTGCATAATATTCTATTGAGAAAGTGTCATAGTTGACTTAACCATTTCCATTTGGGGATTGTTGCAAAAAAATTTTGTTATAGTGTTTTCTTTTTAATTTTGCTGCTATAGGTAACACTGTAATGAACATCTTCACGCATATAGCTTCTTTCCAAGTTGTAGTTATTTCTTTGGAATTAATTCCCATATGTGGGATACATGGATGGATTCATGAAGCCTGGTGATGATCTTCAAGCTCTCTTTTAATGTCTCCAAATTGCTCTTTTGATAGGCTTATATTAATTTTCAACATTATTGGGTATATATGTGAGGTACCTATTTTACCATATCCTTGCCAGCAGTGGTCATAATCTTCCACAATATTTTTTTTTTTTGAGTCTCCTTGGTTTGTGACATATGACTTTGAAAACAGAGCTGTTTTTCGCTCTCCCATTTCCTCACTACGGGCAGAGTGATTTTCTCAGAAAAACTGGCGTACCAAGCCAGATAACATTTCCAATTTATCGCTCCCGTGAAAGTGGCTGCAGGATAAGAACAAATACAGTCTATGTTCAATCTATTCAATTAGAACAGAACAAGGAATTTATTTCAACACATACAAATCAGCAAATCCCATTCTGGTTGAATCCCATTTAGCATTTATGTAGGCTTAATTAAATCACCGATGGGGTTTCTTACAAAAAGAACAGCCTTCAGGAAATATACTTGCTAAATACTCTTCAACAATGGTTGGGGGGGGAAATAAATAAGGGATGCAGGGCTCGTTCTCGGAGTCCCTTGCATCTCCTCCAAGTTTCAGACTTCTGCTGGAGCTCTGAGCTCAAATGCAGACAAGAAGCTGACGCTGGGGTGTGGGGCAGGACTAGCGGAGTGGGGCACTGTGCTATGCGATTCATGATCATCAGGTCCTACTGCTGCTCTTCTGTCGTCACTCCCTGCAGGAGCAAGCGTGCCTTCTAACACAGGACCAGGATCTTTCTGCATAAACAACCCAGGCTTCATCGAAGTGGAGAGCCAGGCGGAAGGGAGGAGAAGGCGGCCATTACCAACAATTCCGTGGAAGCTGATGACTTGTCCAGTGCTCACTGCCTGGCTGACTCTCCGACCAAGCACACTTTCCAAAAGCTCCACCTTTCTCTCTCTCTCTGTCTCTCTTTCTCTGTCTCTCTTTCTAGTTGGAAAGTGCCAAATGACACTAGTTACGAGTAACAAGGTCCCTGTGCTTCCAAGACAGTATGGTAATATTAGAATATGGTAATAAACTATCCAAGCCAGTATAATAATATTCCAAGGAGCCTGGGCACATTTATGACCCTGTAGACGTCACTCTTGATCAGTTGAGCATCTCACCATCTTTCTGGTATGAGCTAAGTTATACCCACATCAACTTGTGTGATCCTACTCCAGGAGAGAAGTATAATAATTGTTCCCAACATACAGGGAAAGAAGCAGGCTAAGAGAAGTAAAGGAATAAGAAAGAGTTAAACCCATAATCTTTCCTGGCTGGTTTCTGAGGTTAAGCTTTTAACTACTGCTCTGTACCAGGATTCTGGAGAAGAGAAGCCTAAGGCCAGCGTTCACAGGAGAATGTGTTTCTTGAATAGAGCCCCAGGAATGCATCAACAAAATTGCCCTGTGTGTTTTCTCCTGAAAAAGCTTGGGTTTCTGCATTTTAAAGCCTTTAGGAGAACCTTGCAGCTAATTAAGCCTGAGGGTACATTCCAGCATTTTAATAGATTGGCAGAGGAAGAGGAGTTAAAAAGATTGTGCTTCTGTTAGTCAAACCTTGTCTCCCTAATTTCTTTTCATTGAACTCCAAGTCTTCAAGCATTTTGAACTACAAGTTTTGGGGGGAACTGCTGTAAATAGATTCCTTCCCACAAAGGCTAAAGGGACCTCGGAACCCGCTCATTCATCCCTGTGGATTTACAGACCAGGACATAAGAAGGGAAGTCACACTGCCAGGATCACACAGATCCAGCGCTGGCCCTTCAGTCATTTCATCCTGAACCCCAAGCTTCCTCCAGGAGAGCAATATCATTTCTAACGTCTTTGAAAGAGAGGGGATGGCGTTTCCCAGGGACCCATGGGTTCCGACTCGGGCAATTCGTATTTACAAAGATGCTAACTCCATTTGCTTTGCTCTGCAGGCCCCAGGTGGTGGTGATGTGGTAGGTTAATAGCCTCTTTGAATATGAAGACATGTGAATTGGGAAGCAGCTGAGTGTAATAACGAAATAAAATTGAAAGTTGAAGACTAGGGCTGGGATCCTGGTTCTGCCGCTTGCTACTTGTCTGATCTTGAAGAATTGTATAATATAATCTCTCTAAGTTTGTGCTGTTCACTGCTGTATCCCTGGTGCCTGTGGCAAAACCTGACACATATTAGGTGACACCTACATACATTTAAACATAACTTTTTTAAAAAAGAAAAAGCCATTGAACAATCATAATCATGTTTTTTGTTATCAGGCTGCATGGCTCCAATGTCATGCAAAATCTGTGACTCCAGAAAATAATGCAATATTGCTAAGCCTCAGTTTTAGTATAGAGAAAATAAGGGTACTGTTAGGACCTATGCCAGGGTGGTTGAGAAGACTACGTGAGAGAATGCAGATATAGAACCTGGCACTTAGCAAACACTCAATAAACATTTTATTAATATGTTACTACCTCTTTCTGTGTACATGTGGGGATGGGGTGGCCAGAGATGGGGAGGGAGGGTTCAGAAGGGACTATGTTTTAAATGGCTTTGAGTGCCACACTGTGGAATTGAACTTATTCTCATGAACATCAAATGTTATGAAAGTAATTCCTAATTGCTTGTGACGCCCACTTCCAAGCATGTTAGGAGGGCCAATGGGACAGGAAGGCTGCTGGGATGTCCTTCCCTCCTTTCCTTCTTTTTTTTATCACTCCTCCTCCATTTTTCTTTCCTTCCTTCTTCAGCCGGAACATCAGATGACAGATCTCAGTTGCCGTTTTCCCTTTTGGTTGCCAAATCCCTGATTGGCTGCCCCTCCCAGAAGCAATTAGCCTAACCCCAGTGAATTGGGTGGCAATTACAGGGAGAAGTTTAAACCAAACTCACTTGGCAGGAAAGCAGCACCACCCCCCAATCTTACTAAAATCTCCTGTTTTTTCTCTCCTCTGTTTCTTGTCGCCTAGGTAGTTGGAACCTCTGTCTTTAGCCTCCTCCTCCTCTCATCCTGTCTGATTCATGTGTTTTCTCCACTCTGAGCCAGCTGCTGCAGTGAGCTGTGAGATCACAGGCGGGAGTTATTAGCAGCAAAAGCATCTGTCAGGAGAGAGTAGGAGAAGGTAGGGAATGTTCCGCAGGGGCAGAGACAGGCCCAGCTCAGACTGGGACAATGGAAGAAACCATTGCTGCACTGTTACTTATTAATACTTTAAATTTTTTTTTTTTTTTTAAGACAGAGTCTCACTCTGTTCCTCAGGCTAGAGTGCCATGGCGTCAGACTAGCTCACAGCAACCTCAAACTCCTGGGTTCAAGCCATCCTCCTGCCTCAGCCTCCTGAGTAGCTGGGACTACAGGTATGCGCCACCATGCCCAGCTGATTTTTTCTGTATGTATTTTTAGTTGTCCATATAATTTCTTTCTATTTTTAGTAGAGACAGGGTCTCGCTCTTGCTCAGGCTGGTCTCGAACTCCTGAGCTCAAACAGTCCACCCACCTCGGCCTCCCAGAGTGCTAGGATTACAGGCGTGAGCCACCGCGCCAGTCCTTAATACTTTAAAAAAATTAAAAAGCTTATGAACTAAGTGCTTTTAAGCACATTAGCCTCAATGTTCTTAATAACCCTATGAGGCATGTATTATTCTTCCTATTTTAGAGATGAGGAAACTGAGATTCAGAGGCTCAAATTTGTATATCTGGTCATTAATAAAGCTAGAGTTTAAACATAGGTTGAGGAAATGTAGAGTCGTCTGCGATTTTAAGCTGAAATTTCTCCCATTCAAAGACCCTCCCCCAGTTGAAAAAGAATTGAGGAACTATTTCTCAGACATTCTCAGGGGTGAGAATAGGTTTCTTATATCAAGACAAGTGGAGAAAGGTGTGAAGATTGGAACGTGTGGGTGAGTGATTTGGGGGGTGCCCTGGCTGGATGGGACAGAGGCTTACCCTCAAGGTCAGGACAGATACTGAGAAACTCAATCTGGCTGCAGATACCGACCCCAGAGGTGCAAATGAGCAACTGAGACCTTGTATTAAAGCATCAACTTAATTCTGACAGTCTGAGATGGCTGTAGACTCTAGTACTAGAGAGGTTAAGCGAGCAGGTAGACTCATCTAGTAACTCGGTACAAGGAGCAGGGGCCACACTCACGCTCTCACAAGGAAGGCTGGCTGGAGCCAGGCAGGGCAAGGTGGCCAACGCCTTGGATAGCGACAGGGGCCTCGGAAATAGATGCTATTTTAATCGGTTTAACCAGTCAAAATTCAGGAGCAGGGCTCCATCTCTTTCGTGGCCATTCTCATACTGAACACAAAGAAATCAAAGATAACCGTGTCTATACTTGAGCAGTTTGTCCACAGTCTACTGGCATAGACAATTGAAATGCAGCATGAGTACCAGCTCTCATGGGGATGCATAAGGGAGTTCAGTAGCCCCAAGGAGGGGCAACTAATTCAGCTTGAAGTGGTAGAGCCAAGAAAGTCTTTATGGAATAAATGGTATGGAAGAGAAAGCATTAGCAGAGGAACAAAGGAACGGGAGGTGGAGGGAGGCCTAAGTCCCAAGAGCAACAGGTACCAAGGCTTGGAGGTGGGAAACAGCATGATGCAGATGGAAAATCACAGTTAGACAGCCATGACTGGAGGGTGAAGTGCAGATAGTGGTGTGGGAGAAAGGAATGTAGAAAGGTGGAAAGAAAAGTGAAATCTAAAAGAGCTGTAAAAACTTTGATAAGGAGTTTGAGAAATTATAAACACCAAAGAACTCTGGATGTCTGGCCTTTATTTAAAAAAAGAAAACAAAAGATCTGGCAACACTGGACCTTCATTGTTGTGTACCTTGGAGCCAAAGAATAGCTGTTCGATTTAGGAAGAGGAGCACACTTCAATGTCTTACATCTTCCCTTTCCACATGTTAGCTAGTCTTGGTGGGACATCTGGGTTTAATCTGAGTAGTTTTCAGCAGGAGGAGGGACATGATCTTGTGTTTACAAAGATCATTCTGACTTCTCTGGGGAGGAAAGATTAAAAGGACATTAATTAGTTGGATATCAAAGTTATGTAGGTGGAAAATAATGATGGCTCGAATCATAATGATGATGGAATTGTGGAAAAGACTGCAGCATGGAGATTGGGGAGTGTATTAGTCAAAGTTCTCCAGATAAACCGTTGTGTGTGTGTGTGTGTGTGTGTGTGTGTGGAAAGAGAGAGAGAGAGAGAGAGGGATTTTAAAGAATGGGCTCACACAACTGTGAAGGCTAACAATTCCAGATTCTTCAAAGTAGATCAGCAGCCTGAAAACCCATGGAAATGTCTAAGTTTGAATCTGAAGGCAGTCAGTCTGCCGGCTAAATTCTCTCCTTGCCCAAGGAAGTAGGTCTACTCTATTTTTCTATTAAAAGCCTCGACTGAATGGATGAGGCCCAGCCATGTTATAGAGGGTAATCTGCTTTACTCAAAGTCTACTGATTTAAATGTTAATCTCATCATAAAAAATACCTTCCTTACACAGAAACATCTAGATTAATGTTTGGCCCAATATCTGAGTACTGTGGCCTAGCCAAGTTGACACACAAAATTTACCATCACAAGAAGGAATCTTTCAAACTTGTTAATATAAAAACACCTATTGGAGGTTCAAGGGTGAGTATTATATAGACAAGGGAACAACAAACTATAGTCCTTAGGCAAAATCTTGCTTGCCACCTGTTTTGATCAAAAAAAGTTTTTTTGGAATACAGCCATGTTCATTCATTTATGTATTGTTGATGGCTGCTTTCACGTTATAACAAGAGCTGAGTAGCTGTGACAGAGACCATATGGCTCACAAAGGCCAAGATATAATATTTATTATCTGGCCTTTTATAGAAAATGTGTGATGACTCCTGATACAGACAACTAAACATACGTGTCTAGAATTCAACTTTCAAGTCTGAACTGGAGACATGAATGCAGAAGAGAGTTTGAATTAGAAATGTCATGAGTATGTGGACAGGATTCCATGGTCCTCCAACATTTAGAGGTCAATCAGAGGAGTGTGAGTTCATAAAGGAATCTGAAAAGAAGCAGCCAGTGAGATGAAAGGAAAACTATAAGAATGTGGCATCAAAGCAGCTCAAAGAGGAAAATGTCTTGAGAAGGAGGTAAGCTGTGTCAAATTTTCCTGAAATGCAAAGTAAAGTGGGGACCCATGTGGTCCCTGCATTTTGCAACATTGTGGGGAGGACAATGATGATTTCAAACAGTGTCAATGAAGTTGTAGAGAAAGAAACTAGGCTGATTTGCATTCCCCCAGTGATTAGTGATATTGAGCATTTTTTCATGTACCTGTAGGCCATTTGAATATCTTCTTTTGAGAAATGTTTATTAAGGTTATGTACTCATTTTTAAATTGGGTTATTTGGTTTTTTGCTGTTGAGTTAAGTTCCCTATATATTCTGGATGTTAACCTCTTGTCAAATGTATAGTTTGCACGATTTTCTGCCATTCTGTAGGTTACCTCTTCACTCTGTTAATTATTTCCTATGTTGTGCAAAAGTTTTTTAGTTTTTCATAGTCCCATTTGTTTATTTTTAGTTTTGTTGCCTATGTTTTTGAGATCTTATTTTAAAAGTACTTCCTTAGCCCAGTGTTGTAAAGCATTTCCCCCATTTTCTTCTAGTAGTTTCATGGTTTCAGATTTTAAGTTTAATCATTTTTAAGTTGATTTTTTATATATGGTGAGAGGCATATTCTCAGTAATATGTGGAATCTAACAAAAAAAGAAGAGTTGATCTCATAGAATCAGAGAGTGGAATAGTGGTTACCAGAGATGGAGGAGGTAGAATTGGGGGAAGGATTGGGGACAGGTTGGTCAACAGATACAAAGTTACAATTACATAGGAGGGATAAGTTCTGGTGTTCTATTACACAGGTGGGTCATGATGGTTAATAGTAAGGTATTTTATATTACAAAATAGCTGGAAGGAAGACTTTTGAATGTCCTCACCACAAAGGTACGGTAAATGCATGAGGTAATGGTCACACTAAATACTCTGATTTGATCATTATACAACATTTATGTGTATTAAAACATCAAATTGTACCCCTACAATATGTACAATTAAAATGTGCCAATTAAAATATTATAAAAGGAAAAAGAAACTAGATTGAAATAAAGTGAAAAGAAAA
>CM052448.1:15298191-15492112 GCA_028533085.1 Varecia variegata | reverse complement strand
GCCTCCCAGAGTGCTAGGATTACAGGCGTGAGCCACCGCGCCCGGCCCATTGAGTTCTTAAACTTTGGTGTTTTATTTCTCATTTTTCAATTTTTGATTTGATACTTTTTAAAATAGATTCCAGTTCTCTGGCAAAATTCTTCACCCTCTCTTCTGTTTGATGAAATATGCTGATCAGTGTCACTTTAAAGTCTGTGTCCCATCTCCAGTATCCGAATCACCTGTGAGTCTGTTTCTACTAGGGTTCTTCTTGGTTTCATTTCTTCATATGCCTAATAATCTTTCATTGCATGCTGGACATTGCATATGAAAAGATGTGTCTCTGGATGGTGATATTGTCCTCCAGTGTATTTATTTTAGCTACTGGACAGCAGTTAGATTGTGGTAGATCACCTTAATTCCAGGCATTGAGCCAATTTAGAACTGGGTTTCAGACAGGTAAGGTTCTATTGCTAGTTTACTTTTAATCCTAGGGTATGGCCCTTCAGGAGTCCCTACTGGAGACTCCTGAATGCTTTCAGGGCCATGAATTCCAATTTTTATTTTGCAGCACTGTGAGTCTGTCAAAATCTCTGCTGAGATCCTCGCCTCTGAACAGAATTTATGCTCAATTTCTTAATCTTGCCTTGTAATTCTTATGGATTGGCAAATGCCTCTGGGAGAAAATCAGCCTAGAGATCCAGGCTTACTTCTCTGGGCTTTCCTTCTCACTGGCGCACCTTGGCCCTCCAGATTCTGATTGCTTTGGTAACTTTCAACCCCAGTTTTCATTTATGTAGCCCCAGGAGACTGCAAGAGGTCTGTTTAGCTGTCACTTTCTAATCCAGTCCTTGATCTCTTCCCTTATGCTCTTATAACACTTCAAATACCTCCAGGGATAACTGAGTGTAGAAAACTAAGCTTCTCTCAAAAAGTTCCTGTCTCTCTGGGACCTTAGTTTGTCAGAAGCCCCTGGCTTCTCTCAGGGGCTCTCTTCTGCCCTCAAATAAACAAGAATTTCTTTTTGTATTTTATTCATCTTTTTTGATTATTCTTAGTGGAGTATCATGTCTTTTATCAGTTCATCCATTGTATACCAGGCAGTGTTTACACATTTTCTCATTTCATGGACATTAGTAGAAGATGTATGTGTGCTGTTGATTCTGTGGGGTTGGAGAGGATGATGATGGAGAATGGGGAAATATCTTTCAGAGTTCTGGAAAGAAACACTTGGCACACCCAGTGGGTAAATGTAAGGACCACTGATGAAGGTGAGGGCAGGAGAAGCATCCAGGGATAGCAGTGAAAGAAAGGCATGACCACGCATGCATCTGGAAGGGTGAGCAGGAGGGAACAATGAAAGCAGAAACCAAAAACAGTAGGGGCTGTTCCAAAGAAGCTGGGGCTATAGAGGAGAATTGCTCTTGCCAGATCTGTGGTCCAGCAATTCAGAATTTAAACACAGATACTCCCATCTTCCTGATCACACCCCATGGTGTCCTGTGCTCCCAGATGGCCAAACCTAAGGGACTTTGAAGGATGCATTCCACAGACGCCAACCTCCCAGCACACAGAGAGAGCGAGGGAATGGATGTGGGGCAGAGGCAGCAGAGATCAGCACATGGGGACTAACTAAAGGAGCAGGGTCTTTGATAAAAAAAGAAGCCATGAAATCTGGAATGTAAAGGATTGGCATAAAGATGAAGGAAGGATATCTCCTCCACTTCTTTATGTTTTGTGATGGCTTCTCTCCTATAAAGTTACTACTTTTCCCTTTTTAATTAATACGTATTTTTTATCATGGTAAAGTATCCATAACATCAACATTACCATTTTAAAGTGTCTGCAGTTCAGCAGCATCAAGTCCATTCACGTTGCTGTACAGCCAGTAGCCCCAGCCATCTTCAGGAATTTTTCAGCCTCCCAAAGTGAAACAATGTATCCAGTAAACACTAACTCCCATTTCCCCCTTCTCTCTCCATCCTCCTTCTTAACAGAAATAGTCCACAAAAGAGGGGAGGACAGTTATGGGTAGATTTGCCGTGATGTAACAAAGAATTTCCTCCAGTGACTTCTATTTTCCCAATATATATATAAAGCCAAATCAAAGAATGAGAGGTGTGGGGAGCAGAAATGCAAGGTTTGAAGAGAGAAGAGAGGTGGAATCGCCTTCCAGAGAACAGGAGGTGGTCTTACTGGAGAAGCACCGTCAGATGGAAGAGCAGTATCCAGTGCTCACGTGAGGTCTGTGGTCATGAATTTTAAGTGAAAGTAGTTGATCTGCTTATTTGATTTTTCTTCACTAGTGTTTAGCTAGCTGTCTGAACAAGATGAAAGAAGAGAGAAGAAAGAGATTTAAGATGTTTTTAAGGGAGTCATTATGAAAAATGGGTCATGAAATCCAAGCTGGTTAAAGAGGCAAGAGAAAATAGAAGATTAATGAATAATGGAAAGGTGAGACAACCAACGGACTGGAAGAGCTCGAAGATAAAAGAATTATTGCATTGAAGGTCCTGGGATGATTGAGCAAGACTATTAAGTGATAGTCTTAAGACTGAGTTGTTTGAAATATATGTTAGAAGTAGAGAAGAGGTAAAATTATCATTGGTGCCAAGTTTGGGGCATAAACACCAGAGTTGGTGATGGCAGTGAGGTAGAATAAATGGACAGTCACATGCAGGACTTTTAAGTCACCAAGAACAATAAGAAGAGTTGGGATGGGAAGACAGATTATAAGCCGGTAGCTAATATACTCAGTGAATACAGAAATCCAGGGAGTCACCCCCCCCCCAACTCTGTCAGAAGGCTTCCAATGGCCAGAAAAGCAAGCCTCCTATATTTTAAAATAGCTTTGTGCCAGCATTAGGTAATTCTCAGGAATTCATCTGGGTTTCCATGGTCTCACTTTGAGAAGAGATCCTAAGGTACTGCTAAAGCCAATATTGAACTGGTTTCAGAATCTAGCTTGTACACATTCAAGTTCCCTCTTATTTAAAAAAAAAAAATATATATATATATATATATATATATATATATTCCATTAAGGGCTTGAGAGAAAGAAGTGACTACCTAGGAAATGTTGGCATTTTCCCCAATATCCATTTGCTTATTGAGAAGTAGCTATGTGGTTTGGGTGGAATTGACTCTATTGTCAGGTTAATTAGCATAAGGTCATTCCCCTTGAACACGATTAGCTTAGAGTTAGGCAGGCAAAATAAGTTATACCAATCAGAGTGAAGCTCCAGACTTTTCTTTTTTTTAATTGTAGGGAAAAGAGAAGCTTTCTCAGACACCGATAGGGCTGGTGCAGACAGGAAGTCTAGACATACATCAACTATTTGGCTACCATGATGACAAAGTCAGGAGGAGGACAGCAATTGAAGAAGAATCCTAATCAAGAACCATGCCTGAAACCTAATGACTTTGGACTTCTTTTTGTTATGTAAGCCTGTAAATGCTGTCCATATTTAATCCAGTTTGCTTAGATTTTCAGCAAATGGCACTTGAAAGCAAGGGCCAGGGCGTCTTCAAGATGGAAGCTGATATTTACCCAGGGCTGAAGCCTGACCAAGACACACACAGATAATAAGTTAATGCTCTTTCTTGCAATGCTTTGGCAAAAGTTCCCCAATGAGAGTTCTCCAGTTAAAAAAAAATGTAAAAACAACTGAATGCTGAGTGACCTGAGGATTTCATTGGAATTTGGATGCACCTGTTCTCACAAACTTCACTCGGGCACTGCCAGCGGATGCTGTGGTCTGATTTCAGGTGAGGTTCACACACTGAGCAAACACACTTGCAGTCATCAGAAAGGTTCTTCTCTGCATATACAAACGTCATCCAACATTCCTTTTCTTCTTCATGCCCATGCTTCTTGAGATCGGAGCTGATTTAAGCTGTTAGATTGTAGAATATAGCTTGCTCTGATGCCCTGAGGGAACTGAGCGGAGAGACCGCTGGCAGCTGATTAGGTCAGAAATGCAGCCGAATCAAACATGCCTATTGACAATCCAGCTTGAAAGCCAAGAGCTTTCCTTGCCTATTAGGCTTGCTCCAGTCAGCCTCATCATTGTGCGTACCTAATGAGGAAGAAGACTCAGGAAGAGTTCTCGGAAGGACAGCATCTCCCTCTAAGCTGGCAACCAAGCTCACTGTTGCATAAAGCACCATTTGATTTACCTACAGGAGAAAAAAGTGGTGTTTGAACAGCTACAGAATCTGGGAGAGAAAACAGCCTCCCTGGGAACCCATTTAGAAACCTGGGGTTATTAGACCAGGGAGCAGGCAGGATCCAGGAATAGAGAGTGCAATCCTCTTGGCCAGTGTTTCACTTAACAAAAAAAAAAAAAAAATAGTTGTAGCTCCTTATTTCCTCAGCTTTGCTTGGCTGCAGGTGTTTCTTAATATCGACATGCAGCAACGGAGACATAAGGCAGGGAACACATCAGGAGCTCCATTTGCAAGATTTGCTTAGCAATATAGTAGTAGTTTTGATATGTGTCTATTTTACAGATTAGGAGGCTAAATTATGGAGTCATATAACTTATCCAAAGTCATAGGGCTACTAAATGTTGCATCTGAAATTTAACCTGAGCCCATTGAATAGCCAATTGAATAGCATTCCTGTAACAGTGGCTCTCAGTCATGCCTTGCATGTTGCAATCACATGGGGACCTTTTTAAAAATTACTAATAAAGAGATCCCACCCCAAATCCCACCCAATCAATCAGAGTGTCTTGCAGTGGGGCTTGTGCATTGATGTTTTTTAACATCTCCCCAGAGAGGCTTACGTTGCTACTAGGCATGAGAAAAGTGGGGCTATAGCACAGATTCTCCCATTTTCATATGCATCCAAATCACTGATTCAGCAGGTCTGGGGTGGGCCCTGAGATGCTGTATCTCTAAGAAGTTTCCAAATAATGTTGATGCTGCTAGTTGGGGACCACACTTTGGTAAGGCTCTAGAGCAGTGTTCCTCAAACTTAGGTCTGTGTAACAATCGCCGAGAATGCTAATAAAGAACACAGAGGCTCAGGCTTGTTAAAGCGGAACAGGGGCAGGCCAAGCTTCTGTGCTTATTGAGTTCCTCCAAACCAGCTGCCGTGCTGTATAATGCAGGGATACTCAAACTGGGATATACATTGGAATCACCTGGGAACTTAAAAAAAAAAAAAGGTCTAAGTCCTACCGTCAGGAAGTTCTGAGGGATCTGGGTTAAGAGACCAGGCAGCGAGACCTTTAAAAGCTCTTCAGGTTATTCTAACATGCATCTAGGGCTGTGAACTACCAGCATATGCAGCATGCTACCAATTGGCCCAATAATAAGAATCACAGGTTCCTAGGCCGTCCCCCAGGCATTGTAAGTTTTAATCAATGGGAGAGTAACCCAAGAATCTATATTTCTCACAAGCACCACAGGTGGTTGTTTTGCAATCAAGTTAAGATTTACAAATAAATGCTGGGTATGGAACAAAATGACTCAAAGAATGTGTGAAGAAAATATTTTCACTTTTCTTTGGGTCCACTGTGAATGTCATCTGTCTCGATGAATATTGAAAATTTGTATTCCATCTTCTAAAACTTGAAAGCTAAACTTTGGTTAGTGTTTTGTCCCTACTATCAGCTATAGTTGTTGTTTGTCTCAAGACCCTTGAAACCTATTTTATTCATTTATAAAGTGGGGGCCATCCCACTATTAAATCTCTAAGGACTTTTCTATAAACACCTTACAGGAAGAAGGTTAGTGAAGTAGATATCTGCTGTTTGCCTCCCCAGAAACTATTCCAACTTCTTCTAGTGGAACCAGCCAGGCTTTGTTTCCATTTGAGAATATTTCTCCTCTCCACTTTCTGACCCAGCTTCAGGAATTGGCACATAAGCTTGATCTAAGTCAATCAATGTATTCCACACCCCTGGTTCAAGAATGGGTATGTGCATAGACTTTCGACTCAAATAGAACACAAAAAACAAAGCAAAACAAAGGAACAAAGGGTATTTTGCTGCTGGGAGACAGGCAAGTCTACTTTCCTCACTAGGACTGAACCCGATAGCACGGAAAGAGGATCTGTTGTATTCATCTTGCCTTCTGAGGGAGAGCCTGCATCGTGGAGCTTGAGAATGAAACCAATGTAATTGGTGTTGATTGATCAACACTTATGTGCACACGTGGTAGTAACATTCATCAGGTGTCAGGCAGGTGGGGGTGGGGGGGAGGAGGGAATGGGTATATTCACACCTAATGGGTGCGGTATATACCTTTAGCACTTCTCAAAGTACTTTACATCTACACTAGGGGTGAACAAATAAGTGAGTGGTAGATAGTGGGAGACGAATTATTTACTGTCAGAAACTACAAACAAGCAACAAGGGAAAGGGGAGACTGAATCCTAGGGTATTAGACTAGAGCTGGAGACATCGATGTGAATTCAGGTTTAATTTAAACAACAAACATATATATTTATGTATTTTTATAGAGAGAGATGGAGGGGAGAGAGAGATCCACAAATAATTAGAGACACGTGTGTACACGGGGTTGTACACATACATATGTTTCCTAGCTTGTTCTGCTGAGAGGTCTCAAAAGCAGTGATACCCCTATAGCAGTGAGAATGCCTCTGCCTGGATCTTGGTTTTTAAATATCACTCTATTTGGAGAAATGACTGATTCTAAGTCTGGGGCAAGAAATAGAAAAATGATATTTGAGTATTTTATGGTGCCAGAAAGTAAGAAAGTGCTAAAGAAAGAAAGGCTAGGGGCATGCCAGAGGGACCCAGGAGCCAACCTGAAAGAAATCCTGGTGGTCAGGGCTGAAACAGTTTGAGAAACAAAATAAATAATGTGGTACTGGATTGTAACCCAAAGTATAATATAAATATACAAGTTCATACTGATATAAATAAGTAATTGAATAAACAAATGGGAGAGATGAGATAAATCTTCCTTACAGAAGAATTCCAAATTCTTTATATGCACACACACACACACACACACACACAAATATATACACACTTTTCCATTCAGGAGATGGAGTGAAGCTCCTGTTCTTTGAATGTGGGCAGGACTTAGCAACTCACTTCTAAAGAACAGACTATGAAAAAGGGAAGGAAAAATAGGAACTTAACAATTGAGAGACCTAGTAGACAACACCTGAACCAAGTGAGCATGGTTAATGTCACCAGTGACTGTTGGTAGCCTATTCTCCCTGATGTGATACGATGAAAAGGACACGTCACCTCTGCTGTTCTTCCTGAAACCATAACCTCAGTCTAATCATGTGTAAACATCAGACAAACTCAAACTGAGTGACATGTGACAAAATACCTGACCAGTACTCTTCACAACTTTCAAGGTCAGGGAATTAAGAGAAGACTGAGAAATTGTCACAGACCAGAGGTGACCAAGGAGACATAATGACTAAAAGCAATGTGGTACCATGAATTAAATCCTGGAACAGACAAAGGACGTTAGTAGGAAAAAAAAAAAACAAAAACAGAGTTAGTTAATAGTATTATACCAATGTCAGTTCCTTCGTTTGGACAAATATACCATAATAATACCAGATATTAACAATGGTGGAAACATCATGAAGGATATACAGGGTGGTCTCTACTATCTTTGCAAAAATCTTTCCTGCAATCTTAAATTATTTCAGAATAAAAATTGTATTGAAAATATTGAAAAATGCTGCCAGTATTAACCTTCATGGGAGCTATGGGGAAAAAATTTTCCCAGTTGATTCTAATACTCCGTCAGGGTTAAGGGTCATCTTTCCAACAAGGTTTAAGAAGGTAACCTTTTACCCGGATCTCCATGGTTATATATATGCAGACACGTAAACACAGACGATTTTTAAATCATCAATGTTTGCTCCAAATGGATCATATTATACACAGTACTTTGCAATTTGACCTTCTCACTTAGCAACATAATGCCTCTTCATAATCAATGTATGCCGCCATTTAGTAGACCGTTTTTTCTTGGTAGACTTTCCGTTGTCACATTGTGTTTGCAATGTGTCCCACTGTCTCGTTCCATCAGACATGTCTGTGATGTTGCTTTCCGCTCTTTGGGCTAATATTCTTGCAGGTGGTTTTGTGAGCCCTCCTGGACAAAAGGTCTATCTTCTCTTTGTCTGCTGCATGTCCTTTTTTCCCCCTGTTGAACAATGGCACATTCTGAGGGGTTGCCCACATTTCTGCTTCTGGATTCACTCTTTGCCCTTCTGAAGCCCTAAGCAGGGACTCCATTGTCCCCTGTGCACTGAGGCGAGAGGCATTGTGGGTTGCTTGGCAACCCAGGGGCAGTGAGGAGAAGGTGGGAGCCAGCTGGTCAGAAACACCCACAGGGCAGGGGGATGGGAGGAGGAAAGTTAAGAGAAGGCTGTGGGTGGTCCAGACACGGTCCTAGGAGAAGCCTCCTTGCCCCTTTCTTTACCTGGCTGTCAGAGGGGTCGTTATGAGATGTAAATCAGATCCTGTCCCTCCCTACTCTCTGCTACTCCAATTCTTCTATGATTTCCACTTTCACTTTGCATAAAATACAACCTCTATACTGTGATCTCTAAGACCTGTATTTTCTGCTGCTTCTCTGACCTCACCGCATGCCACTCTCACTTGCCTTGCTCCACTGTGGTCACTCGTGTCACCTTTCAGTTTGTGGCAAGTACTGAGCCTGCGTACTTGTGTTTCTCTGAGCATTTGAACGACTGGCACCACCTGGTCTCTCGAGTCTCACCTATACGGTCACCTCTACGGACAGGCCTTATCTCACCACCCTGTCCTAGTCTACCTGTTGGTCTCTACTATTGCACATCATTTATTCCTTTCCCCAAACATTCCACAATCTGTAAATGCCTCTCTTTTACGTGCCTTCACTGCGTGGAAACTCCACAAGAGCAGGGACCTGCCTGTCTGGTGTATCTCTGTGTCCCTAGTATCTGACATACAATAGATAGTCAATAAATATTTTGTTGAAGGGATAAATAAATGTATCAAGAACTGCGAAATGTCCAAGATATTTCCCCATTTTCAAGCTGGCAAGTTAACCTGCCAGAGTTTCATTGTTGCTGGAAGAAGACACAGAAATGAAGGAAAGTGGATCACACACGGCAATAGCAGCAATCTGAGCATCAGCGTGTGTCTCGGTTCTCTCGCGCCATCATCCATAGGATGACGAAGAGAGAGCCAAGTGGCATTTGCACATGGAGGAGCAGGGTGTGTTACAGGAGAGGAACCCTGAGCTTAGGAAATCCGGATCTTTTACAGCAAGCAGTAAGCAGATCTACTCATTGCTCCAGAGGGAGGCTAGCCCCCAGGATCTTTCTGGATGTCTTCTGACCAACTCTGGGTTTCTCTGACGCCAGCTGGGTGCCCAACAATTTGACTCATTTCTGACACTGACTATCTGTAGTTAGCACAACCCCCACAAGTTAAAGACTACATTCTGTAAGATTATTCCCCACTTCAGATGGTCCCCAAACCCTGTTGTTTAGGGGTTTTTATGGAGGTTCCATTATGCAGGCAGAATTGATTAAGTCGTTGGATATTGATGATTGAACTCAATCTCCAGCTCCTCTCCCCACCCCGGAGATCAGGGGTGGGGCTTAAAGTTCTAATCCTCTAGTCACATGGCTTGTTCCTCTGGTAACCAGCCCCCATTCTTAAGCTGTCTAGGGGGCCCACCTAGAGTCACCTCATTAGCATAAACTAAAGCATGATTGAAAGGGCCCTGTTATAAATAACAAAAGATGCCCATATCACACAGGAAATTCCAAATGTTTTAGAAGCTTTGTCAGGAACCAGAGATAATGACCAAATATATATTTCATTATACCACATCATCTCTATTTTCCAAGGCCTTTGCTCTGGAGGGAGACACTGTTTCTATCTTTCAAGGCTAAGCACGGTACAAACATCCTTGAATAGACCATCCAGAACAGTCAGTCCATCTGCTCTCAAAATATACAGAAATGCAAGAGACTCCTGGCAGAAAGAATGGATATTTCATCTCAAGGTTTAGGACCAGTCTATCCTGAACTATTTTAACAGATCAGGCATAACAATAAGAAATTCAGACTGACTATTTCAAGAATATTCATATATATCCTGTAGAAGTCTCACAATAGGGGTTGAGATTGGAGGTAGCATCCAACCCTCGGGGATGGGAACCAGGTGCTTTGCAAAGCCACAGGGCCCCAGACACACAGCCTTGAATTCAAGGTGAAGTTCGTGGGAGGTCGGCAGGTAACAGCACAAAGTAGAGAAGACCAAAGTGGACATGTGATTCTATGCACTGGATATATCCAGTTCGCAGGTGTATGAAACTCTGTGAGGTTGGGGACAGCATTTATCTTGCTCATCCTTGTGTATCCAAGCACCTGGCACCGCGTCTGCACATAGAAAAATTCTCGTTAATTATTTGTCAAATCAAGGGCTGGATATTGAAATTAATGAACAAGCCAACAAGGGTAAAGTGTTAATTTTGCTTGGGGTGGGGTCTCATAGCCTAGAAATCTCAACAGCTGCAACTTGGCCTCTGATTGCCAGTCTCAAAGTGGAGAACAAACGTTAGCGTCCTATTTTATCTACATTTGCCTGAGAACCAAGGAAAACCTGAACTTGGCCTTTAATAGGCCCAGCTGTGTGGCTCTGAAAACTGCAAAGCCAGGGGCCAAGGTGGGTAACTCTTACAGCAGACTAAAGAGAAGCACTCATTTTTTTTTTTTTTTTACCCCATAAGGCTGGCAGGCGTTTTTGATTTTTTAAGTTTAATTACAAAAAATGATGGAGAGACTGAAGAAATAACTTTCAGGTACTTCTATTATGAACATTAAATTGGAAATATCTGTTAAAAACAAAAGTTAGCTAAGGAATTCCATTTTTGCTATCTTCCCCGAAGACACACTTGCATATATACGGCAGCATCATTTACTTTAGTGAAAAGTTAAAAACAGATAAAACTTAACTATCTGTCAAAAAGTGAATAGCCAAATAAAATAGAATAAAATATTGTATAGGCATGAAATGGAATATTTTTGAATGAAAAGATAATTACCAGAATGATACCACTGATTTAAGACACACAGTAATTCTGTTTATTTTCATACATGTGATGAGTGATGACCCTCCCCAAGCTGATATAACGGCTAACTTTGGGCATAGGGAGAAGGAGACAGGGATTTAGGTTGATCAGAGGACTTTTAGCTTTATATGGGAAAAACTCTAGTTCTACAGGAGAGAGAATATCTGTGCAGTGTGACACAGCAGTGAAGTAGGTGAGTGATCTTTAGGGTTAGACAACTGAGTTTGAATCCTGGCCATTTACTAGCTGTGTGTCCTTGGGCCCATTGCTTAACCTCTCTGTGCTCCACTAATAATAATACCACCTCCAAGGGCACTGAGAGGATGTAAAGTGTTAACGCAGGTTAATACTTAGAACAATGCCTAGCACATAGTAAGCCATCGATAAGTGGTAGCTATTAATATTGTTATGGTTTGTCCCCACCAAAACTCAAATTGAAATTTTATCAACAATGTGAGAGTGTTGGGAGGTGAGGCCTCGTAGCAGGTGTTTAGATTCTTCATCAATAGATTAATGTTCTCACTTGTGGGGTGAGTGAGTTCCGCCTCTCTCGAGAATGGATTAGTTCCCACAAGAGCAGATTGTTAAAAAAAGCTCCGTCTTCCTTGGTTTCTGCCTCTTGCTTCCTGTCTTGCCAGGTGATCTCTTTGTACACTCCAATTCCCCTTCCACATCCGCCTTCCACCATGAGTGGAAGAAGCCTAAGACCCTCACCAGAGGCAGCTGCCCAATTTGGAACCTTCCCGCCACCAGAATCCTGAGCCAAATACACCTTTCTTCTTTGTAAATTACCTAGCCTCAGGCATTCTGTTATGGCAACACCAAACAGAGACAAATATCCTGTGTTACTCATGTAATTACAATTAATTTAAAATACCATTCAGGAAAAGAAAGGATGGAAGAAAGGAAGAAGAAAGATAGAAGGAAGGAAGGTTGATGATGCTCTTTCCAAAATAAAGAGGCTTTGATCTGGAGAGTGTGTTTACCACACAAAACGTCCTCTGGTATCATCTTGAAATAGCATCCCCTTCCTCCCACAGTCTGGGTAATTATCACGGCTGCAAGCTATTTCTTCAACACATACCCAATCAGGATTTGGCAGCCCAAGAGTTCAGAAACAGGGGAATGTCTTTCTCTCTCTCTCTCTTTTTCTTTTTAATATAATCTAAATTTAACAAGCCCATTAAGACAAATGTTTCAACAGGCAACATTGAACTGATTACAATAGTTAATAAATCCTACTCCCAAACAAGGGCTTTTAAATGCCGGCGAGGAACCAAAGTTGTACCGTATTCATCCCTTTTGTGCCAAGATCTTGTAGGAGTGTTAGATGGGCAACCTCCTTCATGCTCCATCAAAAAGCGGGAAATTATGATGATCACATTTAAAAGTGCCATTTATGGTTCCCAATTCACTTCATAATGATGCTTGAATTCTGGGACCCAGCTTTGTTTTCCACAGCAGAATAAGATGCTGTTTCCATGGAGAGGCAAAATCCCTTCCATCTGAGACCCCTTAGGGGTCTTAGAGTGGCCAAAGATGTCTCCCTCCCACCAAGGCTTCCATACTGTATTTTTGACATTATTGGGTTACCTTGCCTCTGTATACTTTGTTTTGTTTTTTTTTTTTTCAGCTATAAAACAAAAAGGTTTGACAGATTACGATTTTGCTTTGCTACTCTATGCCTTTGTCATTGCAGTTCTAGAAGTACTTCTTTGCTAAGTGACTGAGGGAAGGAAAATTTTCCCAAAATAAAAATTGGTTCTGTGAATACACAGCGTTTCCATTTCCTGCATGAATCTCTTTTTTGTATACATGTGGAAGTCTTTGTGTGTAGTTAATACTGCTTGCTTGCCAGGGTCTGCAAGTGGGAGGTCTGCCTCCTTAGAGGGACAGGCGGGGGATACCCCCTGGGATCTGGTCATTGCCTCTCTCAGGTTGCCTGCTCATCTCTTGGAGCCCGAGTTGCAGAGCCTCTGTGTAGCTGGGTCTCCGTCTCTTGACTACATCGTTTTCTGACAATTCCAGTCTTCTCAGGTGTGTGTCCATGTCTACCTACACCTGTGGGCATTTCTGTCTCTCAGGGACAGGTCTTTTTTGCTGTTCCTTGGGGGCATGGGTCTCTTGGGCATCTGCATCTCAGTCTCTGTGCATTTCTCTCTTCCTTGCCTTTTTTTTTTTTTTTTTTTTTGGTCTAAAATGTACTGACCTTTGTGGCTTATGGCTCATGTGGGTGTTTGAAATAGTTAGGGCTTTTAAAGATCCAAAGTGTATAGCCAGATAAAAGAAAGAAAAAAAAAAATCAGCCTCTGAAAGTCCCACGCATGGTAGCAGCCCAGGGGTACCGTTCACTGCCCTGGGGGGATCCTCCTCCACTCAGAGGCCCTCGCCCCCCCACCCCTGCCTGATGTGAGGCACCAAGATGAATCACCCAAGCCCCACGTTCCCCAGAGGAGGGGAGGGAGAGCCAGAAAGCTGTGCATCATCTGTGCTTTCCTGCCTTGTGGCTGTAGGCTGCTTAGAAAACAGCCCAGGGAGGTCCCTATATCAGACGGCTTCCTGCCCTCCGGTTCCCGGGGAAATCACGCTTTGGTTGATCGTGGGATTTTCTTGGAGCACTAGCCCAGGTGTGAATACACAGCAGAAAGGCAGACGCCCTCCTGGAAGACGTACGGGGTGTGTTCCTGGGGCAGCAGCCAAGCAGCTCTCTCCTTCGCCAGCCCCACCCCCAGGGCCCAGCTGCACAGGGAGGGGCCAGAGGTGCAGCCTGACTGAGACTCAGGTGGGACCATGCCTGCAAAGGCCACATGCCCGCCGGATTAGCCATCACCGCGTTGGTACTGCCCGCTTCCCCCCAGATCCGAGGCCACCTGAGGGCACAGCCCGGTTTGTACCCCTGGATCCAACATGATGCTTGGCCCACAGTCAGGGAAAATCTATTATACGTTTGCTGATTGTGTGAAAGATTGGGGTCCCCAAAGGGAGCCAGAAGGAGGTCTCAATCCAGGAAGAAGCTTCACAGCAGCCCAGCCCGTGCCCATTCCCACTCAGGGCTATATCCTCCCCACCCCCACCTTTCCTCTCCAGAAAATGCAGAAGACACAAGAAATTAGTGAAATGGCTGCTTCTGAGGAGGAGAGGTGGGATGCATCAGTTACATTTAGCCTATATATTAATAATAAAGATGCTTGGTTTTAAAAATCATTTATGGGAATTTCCCTATCAAATGTAAACATACCTTTAAATTTTGGACAGGTAATACTACACATGGTAAAACATTTCAAAAGTACACCTGTATCCAGTGACAATGAAGTTTCTTTCTACCCTTGTGGGAGGCAGAATGACAGTCCCCAGAGACGCCCAAGTCCTAAGCCCTGCAAGCTGTGACGACGCTACCTGCAATGACAGAAGGGACTTTGCTGTTGTGATTAATCTAAGGACTCTGAGATGGAAGGTCATCCTGGATTATCAAGTGGGTCCAGGGTAATCAGAAGGCTCCTTTTCAGAGGGGGGAGGGAGGGTCAGAGTGAGAGAAGGAGAATGTGAGGACAGGAACAGGTTGCAGTGATGTGGGGCCATCAGAGAAGGAAGTGGGAAGCTTCTAGAAGCTGAGGAAGGCACGGAAATGGGTTATCCCTTTAAGCCTCCAGGAGGGATGTGGCCCTGTTGACCCATTTTAAGACCCCTGACATCCAGAACTGTAAGATCATGTGTATTGTTTTAAACCACCGAGTGTGTGGTAATTTATTACAGCAGCAAAAGAAAACTAATGCAACCCCAGACACTTCAGTTCCCCTTCCCAGAGACAATGGTTCCTCCCTGTTCTTTGTGTTTCCTTCCATACACAGGCAAACATATCTATGATAGAAACAGGGAGAGAGAGAGGAGGATATATAGATACATACGTAGGCAAAATAGATAATGTATATGTCATCTATATAAAACATAAAAGATACTAAGAATATGTATGTAGGTATATCTGTATTTGCTTTGTCATACAAATTCTACATACTACTACATACTATACATCATTCTACACGTTTATGTTACCTTCTAATAGTCTATTGCACACAGGTAGGCTTTGTCTCTTGAAAAATATTTTAATAGAAAATATAGAAAATAATCAGCAGGAGATTCCTTGATAATCAGTCTGTTTTGCTTTCTCGTTTCTAGCTATGCTGGTCTGTGAGGGACACTTGCTTTCTGATGTCTACCTCCTTTCATTCCCAGAAAGAATTCATAGATAATTCAGCAGGTGCTGACTGAGGGGAAGAAAGTTGTCTTATTTCTGATACACTGTCCACTCCTCTCTGCCTCCTTCTCCTGCCTAGAGTTTTCTTCTAAGAGAAAGATGACACAATCCAGCCAGAAGAATTGGTGCAATTAGTGCCTGGACACAGTGCACTTGTCCATGTGTGTACTCGGTCTATTTGGGAATTACCAGCCCAAGTAACATACATTTTTCTGAAGTCCTGCAGTCCTAGGTTTAAACTCTGGCTGAACACTTACTGGATGTGTGAACCTGCCTCACAGTGTCATCGTGAAATATAATCTCTGTAATTATCAGTTTAATTGCTTAACAGTGATAAAGACTAAAATACGATAGCATGAATAAAGCACCTAGCACAGTACCTGTATTGGGGAAAGCTAGGACTACCCTCAGGTTTAAGGGCTCACTAAGGACTCGTGGAACTCAGAAAAGCCATTATACTCACAGTTATGGTTTATTACAGAGAAAGGATACACATTAAAATGAGCAGAAGAAAAATACACATAGGTCAGAATCTAGGAGAAATCAGATCTGAGCTTCTAGTCCTCCTCTCTCAGTGGGGTCATATGGAGACAACGTAATCCTCCCAGCAATAATACGTGACAACACCTGTGAAGTTTTGCCAACCAAGGAAGCTCACCTGAGCCTTGGTGTCCAGGGTTTTTATGAGGGATCAGTTATGTAGGCATGAAGCACCCACATGATTGGCCTTTGCTACTCAGTACTTGGCCCCTCAAATTGATACAGTATGGCTCAAAGTCCAGGCACACAAAATGATCACTCACTGTAAATCACATTGTTAGCATAAACAATCTGACATGCTCAACATCTCAGATACACAAAGACACTCTTATGAGGCAGGATATTCCATGGGCTCAAAGACCAGGGGCAGGTCAACAGCCAGTCCTGAAGACATTTGAAATGTGCAGGGTTTGGGCAACCCAGCCCTGCTGAGTTAACCCTTTCCTCACAATGCCTATCAGAGTAGGTAAACAAAGGCTTGTTTCTCTCTCCACAAGCCTCCCTCTCTCCGGACTCAAACAAGATTACTAATAATCTAATAATAAACTACCAACACTGAGCTCTGTTGTTGTGCCAAGCGCCATGATTAATGTCATCCTATTTGACTTTTACAATAATTCTCAACGGTGTCACCTGTTTCCTATTTTACATAAAAGGAAACCAAATTCAGAGAGGTTGAGTAATTTGTTTATGGCCACACTGCAAGTGTGTTCAGGGAGGGGATTCAAGTCAGGCCTCTGACAACAGAGTTTATGCTAAATTCACCTCTACTTCGCCCACATTTACTAAAATCAGCACCAAAGAGAGATCATTGGCACGGCACTTCTGCGTGGATGCCCACCAGGTTCATAAAGTTTCTCATCTTTCTCTTAAATGTCACTTCCCCCAGGAAGAATTCTGTGGTTCTTCAAGCTTAATTCAATCTACCTGTCAGCACAGTCACAAGCAATTTACATGAAGGAAGGAATTGATATGAAGGACAATCAGGAAGAAATGGAGACTTAATGTCATGAGAAGTGGATGAAGACAGCGCCTCCCATTCACTGCCAAGAGCCAGTGGACACCCTGCCCTTGGCCGAGAGAGTAGGTACAACTCTCTCTGCCAGCTGTCAAGGAAGCTTAGCCTGGACAGGCACCTAGATTTCTTCTATGACTGGGGAAGTAACACCTGAAGGTTTGGAGAGAGAGGCATTTGCTGAGGGAGAAAGGGCATGGCATTTGTACAGTCTTTTAAATCATTATTTTAAATGTTAAATGTTTAAACTTCTTAGACCCTGGGCCAAATCCCAAATCACCCTATTATTTAAAGCTCTCATAATGGTGCATTTTATTGCTTTTTTGAAGTCTGTAGGAAATGCATAACAGCAATTATTTAAAATTTATAATAGCTATTTTCCTAATATGTAGGATAAGCTGCTTGAAAGTGGGAATAATTTCTGACTTATTCATCATTATATGTCAAATGTCCAAAACAGGGCCTGGTACTTAGCGGGCTTTCAATAAATATTTGAATGAGTAAATAAATAAGCTAATAAATACAGTGTGCTAGGAGGCATGTTCTCCTTAGAAAGGTATAGTTTCTTCCCCCCTGGGAGAGCTGACCACTTAGGGAGGAAATGTTGTCCTATCAGGATGGACAGAATGGAGTAGAAGTTAAGCATACAGGCTCAGAAATCAGATTTTCCCAAGTTCAAACCCCACCTCTACAGTTTACCAGCTCTGGGAACTTCATCATGTTAATTATTTTCTCTGTGCCTCTATTTCCTCACTTGTAAACTGAAGATAATATTAACCTATCTCACAGGGGTTGGAGGATTAAATGGTTTATCATTACATGGAGTGTGCTTAGGGCAGAGCTTAGGACACAGGATGTGTTGTACGAATGAGGCAGGCCATGGTTCCAAAGATGGTGGCAGCAATGTCTCCCATCTTGCCACTCCCTCACAAAGAGGGGGAATCTGTGCTCCCTTTCCTCAAATCTGAGTTTGCCCTATGACCTAAAGAGAATGTGATAGGAGAGAGATATATAACATCAAGACCACGTCTTCAAAGAGTGTCAGCTTCCATCTGCACCTCTTGGAATCCTGCTTTTTGGAACCCAGCCTCCATGCTGTGAGGAAGCCAATGCACCACAAGGAGGCCTGCTGTGGCTTTGGCTTTGATCTGGTAACGGGCAGAGGCTGAAGGGCAGTGAGGAGACTCCTAATAGTGGCTTGAAAGGTAGTGAGAAAATTGTTATTGGAGGTTTGAGAAAAGGACACTGGGTCATGTAGTGGCATGATATTTGGTAATACTTGACCTACAGAAAGGTGTAAAATAGAAAAATGTACTCACTAAATGTGTGGTTCTAGCTAAGGAGATTTCCAGAAGAATGTTGACAGTGTTGACTGACTTTGTATAGCTGCCTATAATAAAGCATGGGATGGGGGGTGGTCTAAAGCAGGAAGTGTTCAACATGCGAGCAGAATTTAGAGGAAATATTCTCAAGCTAGGATGTGCAGTCTTAGAAAATAAAACAGTTTCTGTTTTCAACTTTTCCATGGAGTAAAAGAGCCTCAGAGTAAATAAAAACCTGAGGGAAAAGATCAAATCTAGGGCAATGCCACTAAAACACGGCCTCAGGCTCAAGATCCTGTAAAGAGCATGGGTTGTAGCAGTCTTTATTAAGGTCTCAGAAAAACATAAGGAAATTCCTTCCAGATCCCATCAGCTGGACAAAAAGACTTAGAAGAACATTAAGAATGTTGTGATATAAGATCTCAACTACAACCCAAAATAGAGAGATGTCTTTTGTAGAGACATGTATGTTTTTTGTCTAGTAGTGTGAACCCCCCAAAAGTTCACAAAAACCAATGGCTTTAAAGAGAACTATACTAATGGGAGCAACATGGCTTGAACTAAAGAGACAGATGTATTAAAATGAAAAGAGACTTTTGAGCTCCCAAATTCTATGAATAAGGAGGGAGCCTAGAGATCTATTTAGCTGTAAAAATAGATCATTTCTAATGGAAAAGAAAAAAAAAATCAGAAGGCAAAATTCAGAGCCCAAGGAGCAGAGCCAAGCTCTTGAAAAGGATTCCCAGAAGCAGAAATGGACCCTCATCAATATATGCATTCTCTGCCCACAGAGCAGGGAGAATTGGTAACACGTGCACCGTATTTCAAAATTGCTATGGACCAGTGACTACCATGAGCCTCCTCAGTCATCCTGTCCTTGTCTCTGTTTTATGTTGAGTGTGTTGAGGGCAGATGGATTGTCTTTTTGGTTCACAGGATTCTTCATCTGAGGAACTACATCCGAGGAACTGCACCAGGGATTCTCTTTTAGATTTAGATGACAAGATCTGAAACCTTGCTTGAGGTTGAGCCCCGGTGCCTTAATGGAATGGGGATATTAGCGGTCTTAGGAGGAAATGAATGTAGTCTGCATGTCAGAGAGACATAAATTATGGCCACAGGGTAGACTGTCCTGGATCTGGTTTCTAATAATGCCTTCCACCCCACTCGCCATTTTGCAAAGTGATCCTGAAGGATATTTGCAGTATCGACTAATCCGAAGCAACCTAAATGGTCAACACCTGGGGCTGGATATTGTGATCAAGGGCACAAAAAATGTAATCATTGAATATTTAATGGCATAGAGTAAATGATGTTCATGACATGTTTTTTTAAATGAAGAAAAGCAGAGTGCAAAACAAGCATCTGTGTCTATGTGTGTGCATGTGTGTGTGTGCATACATTCACACATAAACTGGAAAGATAAAACCCCATATGTGAAGAACATTGTCTCTCAAGTGAGATGATGGGTAATTTTTGTTTGCTCTTTGCTTATTTGTAATTTCTAAAAATGAACAGGTGTAACATTTTGGGTATTTTTAATTACTTTTTAATAATAATACATGCATGTACACACAGTACACTGACACTGTGCCTCCTGGATTCTGGGCTCCCTTTGTAATAAAAGCTATATGGGGTTAAGTGTGCAATTTCTTATCATTATTAAGGTTTAACTTTCTTATCTGCAAAATCTGAGCTGGCCCTGTGACCTTTTATCACCAATTAAATGTGGTAGGAAAGAGCTGTGCAACTTCCAAGGCTGGATCTTAAGATGGCTGTAGCTTCCACCTATCTCTCTTGGAACATTGGCCTTGGTACCCAATGTGGTACCCATGCTGTGAAGAACCCAAACAGCCAGAAGGAGAGGCCCACCTGGAGAAGGGAGGCCTCCATCCTAAGCTCCACCTGAGCTTCCAGACAGCATGCAGCACCACCTGCTCGCCATGTGAGAGAGGCCATTTCAGCACCTGTAGCTTTTCTGGTGCCTCCAGCAACATTACATGAAAGCAAAGTCAAATCACAGAATGTAAGAAATAATAAGTTGTTTTAGGCAACTCTGTTTTACCCAGTCACAGATAAACAAAACGATGAATGTTTATTATTGTTGTGATCATTACTTTTTTATATTTCCATATTGTTTCATTTTCCCTTGCCCTTGGCTTATGCCCACACTGGATTCAGGAGAGAAATGGAAGCTCAGTGTGTTCCGTTGTCACTCGCCCTTTGCTCGCAGCGAAGCAACCTCTGCAAATCACCTCTTACACAGTCTGCCGCAACTCAAATAGAGTCACAGATTGGGAGACGCACAGATGACACAAATACCTGTCAGAGGACATGATGAAGTTTAACAAGGATGAATGCAAGGCCCTGAATTTTTATTAACAAGCCAGCTGCCCAAGGACATGTGGCTTAGTAGAAAAACACGTTTAAGAAACTCAATCCCCCTTTTTTTTTGGACATTAAGCTTATAAGTATTGCAAGAGTGATGAGGCTGCCAAAAAATCTGATGTGGTTGTAGACTCTATGAATAGAAGTAGAGCCCCCGGAATAAAGACGGTTGTATGCTTACTCTAATGGGGTCAGACCACATAGAGAAGATCCAGCTTTGCCCGAGGCATTTGAAAAGTAAAATGGATAAACTGGAGTGCATTCTGGGGAGAGTGACAAAACAGTTTGCAGTATTCAAGAAGACAAGCGTTACTCATGATTAAACATACACTTTGCCTTAACAAGCATATAGATGCATAGATAAATGATTGAGGGAGTAAGTTTCAAAAATTTGAAAATATCAATGTTGTGTCTTGGTTTTATCCATTCATTTAACACATACCAAACGGACACTGGGTTCTTGGCACTCTATTAAGTATTAGAGATGAAGCAATGGGTTCCCTGACATCTTGTAGCTTGTATTTTTATAAAACCAATTAATATGAACAAGATAATTCAGAAGAGCAACGTGTTGTGAAGCAAATAAATAAGGGTCATGGGTTAGAAAGTCTCCACGGAAACAGGAATTTTTTAGTTTGATTATTCAAAGAAGACCCCTCCAAGGAAATGACATTTGAAATGAGACTTGACTAATAGGAAGAAGGTCACGCAAAAGAACTGGGAAGCATCCTTCTAGGCAGTAGGAACAGAAAGTAGGAAGATCCCCAAACAGGGACAAGTTGACATGTTAAGAAAAACAAAAGTATAGAGAAAGCCCATGTGGCTGGAACATAATGAGAGAGTAAGGTCGGCTGAGACAGATCAGACGTTTATGTCTGTCTTGAATTTAAATGTTGTTCCACTCTCCAACATATCATTGCTCCTGACATGTTCTGAGTCCTAAAGTCAGGTTCAGGGCTTGTCAATATGATTATTGTACATAGAAGATACGAGGACAGGGACTATCGGAGCAACTATAGTTCCCATGGGAGCTGTTCGCAGCTCCCCGGAAGGCTGGCATGTGGAATTTGGGGAAGGTCATGGTTTGTGTGTCCCCAGGAGGTAGCACTGTGATTTTATTCCATACAAGCTACAGGGGGTGGTTCAGCTCGGCAAAGGACAGAAGTTTCTAATTTATATATGCATCTAGTGACAGAACCTGTGTTAGTATGTAGTGAACTTCTCGTCACAGGAAAAGTCCGTGTAAAGTCTTGGTAGTGCCTTGAGGTTGTAGTAGAGGAAATTATGCAACTGGTGTTAGACAGGAGTTAGGATTTCCCAAAGGGCGGAGCACATGCCACAGTCAGTAATGGTAGATGTTACACAGACATGTTATTAATCAAATCAAGCAGTAAAAACGCTATTATTCCTTTTCAATTTATTGTAAATTATTCTTATTTTTTTCAGAGAGAATATCTCATTTGGCCTTATTACCTAATACTTACTTTGTATCCTTTTTTAAAAAAAGGGAAATAAATTCTTAGATATAGACGTTTTTGCAGGTGATAGTATCTTGCAAGACTTTAAAATACATATTTATTTATGGGCTTATTTCTGTATCAAGGTATGTGATGTAGGATATGAATTTATGGCAGCAATATAAAGATGAATTTTATCAATAAATTTTTCATTAATGAATTATATTTATTTAAAGAAAACATCATGTACATAGTCTTGGGTGTTATATGTTCTGGACCATAACTAATATACCAACTCAAGCCAACCTGTAATCAAACAGCATCACAAACAGTAACAAAAAGCTTAAAGCTTAAAAAGTATTTATTGTATTATACTAACAATATGAATGTGGGCTTCAGGCAATACTTGATCCAGGGGCTAAAATGAGAGCACAAAGATTCATTTTTACCCATTTCTTGCCTCTAATTTTTGATTGCTTTTAGATTTGTCAATAGGCTCTACAAGTTGGCCCTTGGCAATTAACAAGGCTCACATCCTATCAAATCCAAGTGTAAAAGTAAAGATAGTATCTCACCCCCAATAGTTCAGAACAATTGTCATGGGTCTGAATGCCTTTGCCACCAATTAATCACCTGCTCATCCTTAAACTACTTGCTGTGGTAAGAAAATGTAATGCACTGATTTCCTCACCCATGGGTCTGAAGGTGTAGTGAATTGGCTCCCCCCCAGAAAAATGCATTCAGGGTATTATCATCAGGATAGGGTGAGAGTATTTGGGGTGGTAATAACAGAGATCTATTACAACAGTACTTCTCAAACATTAATGTGCACAAGAACCACCTGGGGATTGGTTAAAACAAAGATGCCAATTCATTGGGTCTGGGATGGGCCTTGGAATTCTGCATCTGTAACCAAGTCCAGGCCATTCTAATACTGCTGGTCTATGGTGTCCATGCTTTGAGTACTGAGTCTTTATACCACCTATTCCAGAAGCTGGCTGGTAACCATTCCGAATTACAGTAAGTGGACAGACCAAGAGTGGGGTGGTTTTCTGCCTCAACACAGCATTTTAGCAGGATTACTCATCACCACGATAAGGCCTTGGTTTTCACATCCAGAAGGAGTCCCTCACTTCCTTGCCTGCTAGAGGCATGGACAGGAAGGTGGTCAGATATATACATCATGTAGCATGAGCCCCTGGGGCTGCTCATTCTTGCTCAGGGTAAGTGAGGACAGATAAAGATGTCCCTGTTACCTGGATGCCTTTGTGTAGAAGTCTGCATTCCCCAAGATTTACACAATTCACTGGATGGATCAGAGAAACAGCTCAGGGCCGCCGTCTGTATTCTATGAGTGAGATTCACTGGAGAAAACCAGAGGTCAAGGCAGAGTCATATAATTTCATGGTTGAAGACTTTAGCCCATACTGCATACTTCTCAGATAAGGTGTTTATTGCTGTAGGGGAAATTTGAACTTTGTTGGACAAAGGAGACCAAAGTCTTTTACTTTTTAAATACCATGTTAGTCTTTCAGCCAAAAGCTTACAGTCGGGCTTCTGCGTCTGGGTTTTAAAGAGTGCGGAATTTGGGAGGTATCTGACGTGAGAGAATCGTTGAGCCTTACAGAAAACGTCTGCTATTGGATCAACTGTTTCAAGCTAAATGCCAGACAATCAATAGCTGATTCAATCAGGATTTTAGCCATAACAAGGAATAGTTATATCTTTACCATCAGAGGAATTTGATTAATCTTTTCGTGGTTGATCTAATGCTCAGATATTGACAAAACGATTGTCAAACAAATACATAAAATAAACACACACACACAAATCTCAGTATTCTTAAAAGAGTGGTGATTCAGATCACAGCACCCTGCTATGACTTGTCACAGCAGTTTCTTGCCACATTTCACAAGATAAGGTGTCGCGCAGCCAGGCAGAGGGACCACGGTCTGAGGGTAGTTGTGAGCTCACATCACATATTCCATCTTTGTTCATGTTAAATCAATCTTCCTTGGTAAAACAAATTTCAAATGATAGAGGTTTATTTCTAAAGTATTTTGCTCAATTTCATTTAATCATTTGATTTTTGAGTTTATCCAGGTTTTTATGTATTGATTTCTGAGAGGAAACCAAATCCACAATGGAAAGAATTATTAGTCAGGAATATTTAGGTATTTTCCTCACTTGACCATACGGTCCACGAGGGCAGAGAAAGTCTATTTTGATCAACATGGATATCTACCACCTCGCACAGAGCCTGGCACCTAGAAAGCATCGACTGTATTTTTAAATGAGTGATATGATAGATTAACTGCATTAAAATATCTAGAAAGATGTATTTTTCCTCTCACAGAGTTTGATATCTAGTAGGAAAGATAGAATTGTGTAAGGAAATAAAAATGTATATACATAGGAACAGAGGCATAAGAGTGCCAGGTGTATTTCAAAGCAGGCAAATATTTTAGTATAAATAAGGTACTAAAATATATGGTGGGCAATGGTGAGAGGTAAGTATGAAAAGAAAGGATGTGACCAGATTATGATATTTATTTTTCAGGCCCTTTCATTTGCATATAGCAAAATATAATTCAAATTGGTTTACGCATAAAATATATTATATTGGCACGTGCAACTGAAAAATCCAGAATATCTGCATTCAGGCATGGCTAGATCTAGGTGTCCAAATGATGACATTGGGAATCTGTCTTCCTATATATTTTGGCTCAGCTTCTTCCAGGTTTTTTTTTATTTTTTTGACAGAGTCTCACTCTGTTGCCTGGGCTAGAGTGCCGTGGCATCAGCCTAGCTCACAGCAACCTCAAAGTCCCGGGCTCAAGCAATTCTCCTGCCTCAGCCTCCCGAGTAGCTGGGACTACAGGCATGCGCCACCATGCCTGGCTAATTTTTTCTATATATACTTTCAGTTGTCCAGCTAATTTCTTTCTATTTTTAGTAGAGACAGGGTCTTGCTCTTGCTCAGGCTGATCTCGAACTCATGAGCTCAAACGATCCACCCGCCTCGGCCTCCCAAGTGTTAGGATTACAGGTGTGAGCCACCGCGCCTGGCCTCTTCCAGGTTTTCTTCACTTTCATTCAGGCTGCCTCATGTAAAATGATGGAAAGAATGAGCATCAGTAGCCCCGAGCTTACATCCTTCTAGTTGAGGAACCCCAATGGAAACAGATACTTTTTACCTGTGGTCCAAACACCACACCGGGATCTGATGCTCATTGGCTTCCATTTAACCTCAGGTTCGTTCACGTGCTCACTGCTAACCAATCAGTGTTAGCCCAGGGAATGTGGAATTCTCATTGGCCAGCCTCCATCAGGTTCTTACCCCTGCATCCTGGAAGTAGGATGGGTCCCACCCACATGGCATGGATCGAGTTCGGCAGAAGTAGGGATTCTTAAAGGAAAACAGGATCACGTGGGAAAGCAGCAAGAAAAAAATTGTAGCATGCTGTATGATCCCACTTATATAAACTTGAACTAATCTATAGTGACAGAAAGCAGATCAGCGGCTGCCTGTGAGTGGAGGAGGAGGGGCAAGGATGAATTCCAAAGCAGTAAAAGGAATCTTTTGAGGCAATGGGTATGTTCATTATCTTGAATTCCTCTTCGGTATATCTGTGTATCAAAATTTATAAAATTATATACTTTAAACATGTGCAGTTTATTATATGCCGTTTATATTTCAATAGGATGATTGATGGTCAGGTAAAAGTGGTTGCCTATGATAGTATGCCACAAAGCAATAGGGAGTTGGCACTAGTTTTTAATCAGAAGAATAACACAATTAGGGGTTTTAAGATCATTATGGAAACCATGTGGAGAAAATGCTGGAATGACAATGGTTAGGGTAGAAACAAGGAGACCTGGTAAGGGGCATATTGGATGTTTCCTGTGACCCACCTTATATCCCTCAGTCCACCTGTGGCAGCTACCTGTGATGCAGGTGTAGCCTGACAGCATCTCAGCTCAAACCTACCACATCGGTCACTTTCTGCCTTACACCTTTTATGCAGCCAAAACTGGAAGGCTGCATCATCTAGCCAAAATAAGTATCCAGGAGCTAATGCTCCATGGGGGATAAAAACCAAAGGACACACGCTCCCGTCTCCCCGCTCCCCGCCCCGGGTAGATAATTCCTCATCATGCTCTAACCACCTCCTTGGAAGGTCCCAGCAAGATCTAGACCTGGTTGCCCGCAGCGATGTTTTCTCAAAGCTTTTTCTCCTCTACTCTTTTACTCTCCCTGGTCTTTTACTTCCATTCCCTGAATCGCTTCCTGCGCCAAACTACCTGCATGAATGTTGCAAGGTCTGATTGCTAGGGGTTTGGGAATCCCAGATAGGATGATGAATGTGATAGTCTGAGCCATTCCGAGAGCCTGAACTAAGGCAATGACAGTTTGAAGAGAAAACCATAGAATAATTTGTCCAAAGGATAAATGGTAGGACACGGTGATTGGATTTGAAGGGAATGGGAGACATCATAAACACCTAATTTCTCCAGGAAGTCAGTGGAGCCCAGAGAAAACCCAATGTCAGGAATGAGCAATTAAAAAAAAACAATATATATATTTCTGTGTATATATATGTGTGTGTATGAGTGTGTGCGTGTGTGTGTGTGTGTGTGTGTGTGTGTGTATACAGTGTTCGAGGTATCTAGGACCCATGATTTTGAGGAGTTAATGTGTAATGTTTCAGTTTGCTGGACATTTAAATTTTGGAAAAAATGTAGATTATTTTTTAAGTGCTATGGTGATGGTTTACCAATTATCCCAGAACATTAAACAAGCCACCTCTCATACAATGATATGGAAAGTAACAAGATGGAGGAATTCAGACGGCACAGTGGGGATAGCTTGTCTTGGCACTGTGTTATCTACGTCCTCACCTGGAACACTCCAAGGCCAAGGCCTGGAATTAGCAGTTGGCTCATTTACTCACATGGCTGTGTGCCAAGGCTCTGGAGAGCGGCAGCAAGGCATGCAGTGTTGTTCTTTTTATTGGCGTAGGCAGACACAAAAGTTTGCCTATGTTTAAGTGAATGGATCATAGACCCGCCATATTTTGATAGAGGCTTATCAACATCACATTATAAAAAGAGCATACAAGATTACATATTAGTTTTCTATTGCTGCTTTAACCAATTATCACAAATTTAGTGGCCTAAAGCAATGTAGCTTTATGGACAGTGCTATCCAGTAGAAGTAGACTACAAGCCACATATGCAATTTTAAATGTTCTAGTAGGCATATTTAAGAAAGTAAAAAGATACAAGTAAAATTAATTTCAATAATATATTTTGTTTAACCCAGTATGTCCAAAATCTTACCCTTTTGACATGAAATCAACATCAAAATCATTGAGATATTATACATTTTTTGTACCGAATCTTTAAAATTCATCGCATAATACTCACAGCACATCTTAATTTGGATTAGTGGCCATCAGATTGTGCAGCAAGACATGTTTGAAGTTATTTTGGTGGTAACCCCTAAAAATCTAAATAATAGGTTCACATCATACGTACCATCAAATGCCAGATAGGTATTTTTCAGTTTTAGAGACACTTTCTCCAGCTTCTGTCTGGAGTTACACTCTTCTACTGAATCAGAGGTTGGATTGGGGGACTAGATAGGGAATAATAAGATATTGTAGGTTGACTTTCAACAAAGGGTCCTGCATCATTTGCTTTAAGTGTGGCCACTGCTCCAACTTCTGTTCTCTATAGTAGCCACCTCTGTCGGGAATAGATCATTGGAGTAGAAGGTCAAGGTGGATCAGTTCTGAACAATCAAATTTTAGTCCTGCTGTCACCCCTTGGTGCTGGTATTATATCAATCCACAAAGGGCAGGCCCCCAACAGGTTGGCTGATGGACAGGGCTTACCTTCAGTCCTCTGCCTCCCTTAGCAGCTTCCCTGGTGGTCCCAGGGGCCCTTGAATAATGTTAACATCGCTGATCCTACCCCAGGAAAAGATGAGTTCTGGATGGTCCATCCTTTTGCATGCTTACAACATACAATGTGTTCCCCTACCCTGCAGGTTCTTCCTATGTCAGCTCTTTGGAAAACCCCCACTCATCCTTAGCCTGACACAATGGTATTTTGCTTGGGAAACCTTCTCCAGCACCACTAATCTCTGTCTTTTATCGTTCCAAATTCCCTTGTTAGTCTTCTATCAGAGCCTTTAACACTTTTTACTATGATGGTTAATTCTTCTCTCTGTCTCCCAGTACATTGTTACATTTTCCGAGGAGAAGACCCTGCCATTTATGTTCTCATTCTCTGTGATTATCACAAGGCTTTTCTTATAGTGGATACTCAGTCATGGGGGCTGCTTTGGTTCACTGAATAGAGCAAAGCTAATTGGCCCATATGGGAATGATGGCATGCCCTTGGCTTTTTCTGTTCCCTGAGCTCAGAGGAGACAAGATTTGCATACTTTTGTTGTCCTGGGTCAAGAGAGTCACATGCAGTTCAAAGTACTAGGGGTTGAATACAGGGATATTTGACAATATACCTCTTTAGTTAGATAAAGAGGGCCTATTCATATACAGTGGGGGGAAATCAATGAGGTTCCTGGCCCCTTTGCCTTTAACAATAGTCCTTCTGAGCAGCAGAAAGAGAAAGTCTCTAAGAAGGTGATTAATGCGAGCGCCTGCTGAGAACTTCAAATTGGTCTTGGCAAAGAAAATGTCATTTCTCTGTCCCTCGGCTTCAGAGAGAAAACATGGAAAGCAAAGTTTCAAACAAACTGAAGAGTATACAGAAGGTATTTTGAAAGAAGACAGAGGATACAGTAGGGCATCCTGGAGTAAAAACAAGTGGGCCCATCCCCTCAATAATAAAAGTTCATCTCTATTATTGCACTGCCTCCACTTCAAGTTACCTTGTTGCTCCTTCATCTTTAACAATGACACACCTGTTCCTCCAGGCGACACCCTGATCTCACAGGTTGCTGATCCCACAACTACCATGGTATTCCTTCATTCTTTCACATATTAATATTTATAGAGAACGTACTCTTTGCCTGACACTGTCCTCAGTTCTGAGGAAGTGGAAATAAATCAGACCTGGTCCCGACCCTGGTGAAACTCATATTCTAGTGGAGAAAACAGATAAGAAACATGAAATTATAATCTACTGTCATAAGTACAGTAATAGAGATGCCTATGAAACATTTGCTGTTAAAGAAAAGAGAGATACTTACCCTGTGTCTTTGTTCATTCCTTCAGCACATATATATTAGCAGTGACCATGTGGTGTACCAGACTCTGGGGTTGCAGCAGTGAAAAGAAAAGTCAAAGTTGCTATTGTAAAAGGTTCCCGGGCTAATAAAAGCTTGAGCTGTTCAGAAATCTGAAGAGACAATAGTGTGGCTGGAGCTCAGTGGTCGGAAGGGCAGAGTGGCACAAAATGAGGGGTAGGGGCCATAGCACAGAGGGCTTTGCAGTTAGATTTTGTGTTTTTGTGAGTTTTTCTTTTTTTAGATAAAGGATGTCAGGACAGGCAGTAACAAGATAGGATTTATACTTTTATAAATCATTCTAGCTACCAAATGGAGAATGGTTTGGGGTAAGGAGTTGAGATTGAAAGGAAAGTCAGGATTGGAAGCTCAGAGATCAGTTGGGAAGTCACTGCAGTAGTTCAGGTGAGAAATTATGGTGCATCAGACTAGGAAGTGGTGGTAAAAATGAAGAGAAGAGATGGGTGGAAAAACATTGTTTAGACATACAATAATGCAGGAATGAGCAGTAGCATTCTGGGAGGAGGGGAAAACATGCAAAAAATATGAGAGCAAGAAACAGTTGAGAAAACTGTATTTTCTTCCTTGTCACTAGGCAGAGCATAATTACACCAGTAACTTCACAATCACCACCACCATCTCCACCATCCTCATCATTATCACCATCACCACCACCACTGTCACCATCATCACCTCCACCACCACCATCACTATCACTACTATCATCATCATCGTCACTACCATCATCAGCATTATCTTCATAATCTTTCTTCTGAGTCCCCTCGTCATGAGTAATTATTTGCACCGTACAATAGTTTTAGTTTACAGTGAATTTTCATCAGTCTTAACTCATTTGAATTTCTCAAGTTGGCCATCAGTTTTGAGTTCTCAATTTCTAACTACAACTGTCTTATCTAAAACCTCTTTTCCCACCACTCCATTCACTGTCACCAGATGTTCAATCCCTAGATCTCTCCTTATTGTCCTAATCCTTCTGCTCTCATACATCTTCATGTGCCTTCCTTCCTGATTTCATTTCTTGGCAAGACATTCCCTAACTGTCCTTTATGACCCTATATGTTTTGTTTGTTTGTTTGTTTGTTTTTGTTGTTGTTTTGTTTTGTTTTTTTTTTTTTGAGACACAGCCTCACTCTGTTGCCCAGGCTAGAGTGCCGTGGCGTCAGCCTAGCTCACAGCAACCTCAAACTCCTGGGCTCAAGCGATCCTTCTGCCTCAGCCTCCCGAGTACCTGGGACTACCGGCATGAGCCACTGTGCCCGGCTAATTTTTTCGATATATTTTTAGCTGTCCAGATCATTTCTTTCTATTTTTAGTAGAGACGGGGGTCTCACTCTTGCTCAGGCTGGTCTCGAACTCCTGACCTCAAGCGATCCTCTCGCCTCGGCCTCCCAGAGTGCTAGGATTACAGGCGTGAGCCACCGCGCCCGGCCAACCCTGTATGTTTAATCATGCCTTTGGCCTCCACTTACATCCTAACCAGTCCTTAAACTTGGGTCACTTTGAGTATTCAATTTTTTCTGATGATGAACATCACAAAATCTTGCAGACAGTAATCAGTACAATTAGACTCTTTTTATTTCATTTCCTTAGGAAATATATTTCACCTCTTAAATCATCTTCACACCATCTAAACCCCAGTAACATCTCATCCCTTTCTTTTGCAGCAGTCAGCTCAGTGGAGATGCTCACCACCTACTTCAAAGCAAAGACAAAGAAAGCTTCATACAGGGTCCTGTACCTTCTCTATTCTGTGGCTTAAAAATATTTCTTTGGGTTATTCTTTTTATGATTTCAATTTATCTTTGTATCTAATGGTGTCTTTTCTCAAAGTTATCAATAACAATTAACAAACTAGTTACCTGATTGTTTCTTTGACTGAATCTTTTGCTAAGGGTGCATCAGAGGCAGGTGCTTTTTGAAGGCTTTAAATTCTATTTTGACTGAGTTTGGTATCCAAATAACATCTACTTTCATGATATTTCAGGTTACCACTATTTTATCCTCTCTAAACAGAGTAGAATTTGGGGACTTGATCATTCATTTCTCAGCTCTGAAGTGAATATACTCCTGCTGAATTTCCTAGGTCATCCCTTGGTTTACCACAGAAGGAAGTAGGGTGCTCTTACAGGCAGGAACGTTTTCTTCGTAGGTCCCTCATCATCTCTGCATCTACACAAGGATTCTAATATTTCCTCTATGTCCACCTACACCATCAGTCTCTTAAATTATAGCAGTGTGATTTCAACTGGGAACAAAAGGAGCTACATTATTTTTCAAAATGTCACCGAATAAACTCTTGGACTCAATATTTATCAGAACACCAATTAAGAAAAACTTTGGAGTTCTACTCAGCCACAAAAAACAATGGTGATCTAGCACCTCTTATGTTATCCTGGATAGAGCTATAGCCCATTCTACTAAGTGAAGTATCACAAGAATGGAAAAACAAGCACCATATGTACTCACCATCAGCTTGGTATTAGTTGATCAACACTTAAGTTCACATATAGTGGTGACATTCATCGGGTGTCAGGCAGGTGGGAGGGGGGAGGAGGGGATGGGTATATTCACACCTAATAGGTGTGCACCATCTGGGGGATGGACACGCTTGAAGCTCTGACTCGGGTGAGGCAAAGGCAATATATGTAACCTAAACATTTGTACCCCTGTAATATGCTGAAATAAAAAAACCAAAAAATTAAAAAAAAAAAACTCTGACAGAAAGTTACTTAAAATATATCATTGATGATTTCGGAAATTTCAGACTATATTTCCAGACAAAGCCAAGTTACTAGATTACTGGGAACCTAGATGATGTTGTACAGATTCACGAAAAATTACTTTTTCCAAAATTATACTTTGGTGGGATAACTTCAGACTCTATTGACAATCATTAAAAGCAGAACAAAAAACCAAAGAAAGTGTTTTAAGGGCATTATTCTTAAGATCACATATATGCTCTTGATAAGGATCTGAGAGAGAAATTCCAATCTGATCTTTATGCCAAGAACATTTTTACTTCTTGAGAAGTGGCTTGTTTTTATTTCTTGAGCATTGTGAGTAGTGAAAAAACAGTCAAACTTTCCTTAGGAATTAGAAATCCAAATATTTGCCTCACCTGTTTGTGGAATGCATCTCATGTTGGGCTGCATGTTAACCTTAGACCAAGTTCTATTGTATACCCTCTGTCTTGTTTTCCTATTAACTTTCACTTTACTTTTAATTTGTACTATTTTGTGATGTTGCATGCACTGTTGGAAACCATTGGGAATACTTTCTGGAAAATATGGAGACATAAGTAAATAAAAAATGTCCTTAGTTTCTAGTGTCATTGAAATGTTACATCTCTTTTTACACCTTTAAAGAACGTGAATAAAGAGATGGCAAAGGCGATCAGAACCGTTTTGTGTTTGGATAGAACTCTGAATCCCTTTTTAGCATTTTGTTGGACAGAGTAAGTATGTTGACGATATCTAACTTTGAGATGAGAAAGACAAAGCCGGTTCCTGGGAATCTTCCTCTGGAGATTTTTTTTTTCTTTTCTTTGAAATTCACTGAATCTGTGCTCATACTAACAGATACCGAATATGTTTCAGCCAAAAAAATATCACGAATCAAAGAATGACTTTGTACTAGTGAGCAGGACTCAGCCAGAAAGAAATAGAGTTCTGAATTATTAAATCAGTCTCCCGAAGCAAGATAGAGTAGTTGCAACAAAAACAACTGCATTGCTTCTCCTCTGTTTGGGTCTCAGAAGGTGATGAGCATCCCCAAATCTGAAGTAATGGTCTTAGAGGCAGAGAGGGAAAAGGAAGCTGATTGTATTCTGATGGGGTAGGAAGGTCAGGACAGAAGTCATGAACCCAGCTCAGAATTTGTGAATCCATGACTGTCCATCCTGTTAGGGTAAAACCTAAGATGCATCAATATTCCTTTTGTTCTTCCCACACAACCAACCTAGCCATGATCTAGAGAGAAATCTCTAACATCTTGTTGGCTTTCAACCACATCCACTGGAATAGAGACACACCAAGATCCATCAGGCTGTTGATGGCATTTGTCATCTTTTTTCATAGGCCCTATTGTTTAAAGGCTGCTGGTTAAGTGAACCGTAAGAGTGGGCCAGGGAGCAAAAAGAAACTGCAATCATTATAGTTGGCCCACAGGTGTCGTTCTGCAGAACCAACACAAAATTCCCCTTAAAAGAAGAGAAGAGGTTCTAAAATACATTAAGCACATAATAACGAACAAAACACCATTCTTATACATTACAAACGATGGCTCTGGGGCAGGACAGTCTGGGTTTGAATTCCAGTTTTGGCACTTTCTGACTTTGTGACTTTGGCTAAATTAACTTGATTCCCTTATTCTTCAGTGTTGTCATTTATGAAATAGGAATAGTGAAAGTGCCTGCCTCGTTCGGTTTCCCTGGAGGTAAAAATGTACATAAGGGTATAAAAAGGTACATAAAGAAGACTACGGATAGGCACATACAAAGCATATGGTAAGTATTTGTTGTTATAATACTGGGAAGAAATTTTTAATTTTTTTTCACACATGAGTAACTGAGGCTCAGAAAGTTGACACAATTTGTTTCAGTCTTTTCCGCAGACTGTGTTATTGCTATTATGCATGCATGTGCAGGCACTCATGCACACAAACACCCATTCATCATGGATGGCCATTAATTCTTTGCTTGAACAACAGCAATATCACTGTCCCTGTGTCCTTATTATACAAACCTCTGAGTACTGAAAGGTTATCATTATACTGGAAAGGACTTCATTAATGTGTTCAATATGTCTTTCTTTGACTCCCAAAACACCAATAGGTGTAAGTTGCTGGAAACCAACTTCAGGAGAACAGGAGCTGGGGGAGTTGGTATTTCCAAGGCTAGCTCTTCCCAGTTGTGGTGTGTGGTTTCCAGTGTTCAAATCTGAAACATTTTGTGCCATAAAAGCCAGCTAGACGTAAGAGAATTATTGGGAGATAAGACACAGAGCCGAATAGGGGCCAGCAAACCTGCAGAGTTAGGCAAAGAGCAGAGGGCGGTGTGGCTTTGCAGATGTTATTTAACCTCTTTTATACCCAGTAAAATGTAAATGGATGAAATAAAAGCACATGTAAAATAGGGAGACTATGTCCACATTAAAAAATCTTCCCATTTTACTTATTTATTCCTATATTTTTGTCATCGTTTACATGAACAGTCCTCTGCCTACTTCTTGGCCCTCACTCCCTACTCTTCTGCCCTTTTCTCCCCAAACTGCATTCATGGGGTTTTCTTTCTTTTTTTTTGCAAATGCGAGCTCATTGTGCTTCAAGACCTTTGCATTTGTTCTTCCTACTGTCTTGAACCCTCTGTCTCCACTTCAGGCCTTAGCTAAAGATTGCCCCTGTCTGCTCCAGAGGAGCCTTCCCTCCCTCCAAGTCCTGTTCAATCACATTCCTCCATGCATCTCCTTCACTGCCCTCCTGGAAATCTGTAATGACTTACGCAGTTATGTGCTTAGTCTTTTCCTATAGAATGTGAAATCAAAGAGGACAGTGTTATTTTACATTTTGTTTCTCACAACCTGTCTAGCTCATATTATGGAACCTGGCACATAGTGGAATCTCAATATATAATAAGAATAATTAACATTTATTGAGTCCTTACACACTTGCGTGATTCTAAGTGGTTTTCACGTATTACTCCAATCCTTAACATCATCCAAGGAGTTATTTTGTTATTAGCATTAATATTATTATCATTTCTATTTTATAGATGAGGTAGCAGGCTCGGAGTTGCCCCAAGTCATCCTGCTACTGAGTGGCAGAGCTGAAATTCTGGCTCAAGAAGCTTGGTTTCAGAGTCTAAGGTCTCATACACTATCCACATTCATGTCCACATTCTTGATATTGAGAATGAAAAAAAGAATGAATGAATGGTAACACCAGGATTAGATGTCCTAAGATCCAGATAGTCCTTTCTGAGTTCCCAATTCTTATGGACTGAAAGTTGTTGTCCACCCAAAATTCATGTGTTGAAATCCTAACCCCCAATGTAATGGTATTAGGAAGTGGAACCTTTGGGAGGTAATTAGATCATGATGGTGGAACTATCACTAATGGAATTAGTGCACATATGTGTCCCAGAGAAAGGACCCAGAGAGCTCTTTGACACTTTTTCCACCATATGAGGATACAAGGAGAAGTTGGCAGTCTGCAACCTGAAGGACGGCCCATGCCAGAACCCCACCATGCTGATGACGCCCTGATCTTGGGCATCCAGCCCTCAGTAAGAAAAAACAAATAACCCTATTAAAAAGTGGGCTAAAGATATGAATGGAAGTTTCTCAAAAGAAGAAAGAAAAATGCCCAATAAACATATGAAAAAATGCTCAACCTCACTAATCATAAGGGAAATGCAAATTAAAACCTTACCCTGGTTAGAATCACTTTTATTAAAAAGTCCTAAAACAATAGATGCTGGCATGGATACAGAGAGAAGGGAATGCTTATACACTGTTGGTGGGACTGTAAATTAGCACAACCCCTATGGAAAACAGTGTGGAGATTCCTCAAAGAACTAAAAATATTCCCATCATTTGATCCAGCAATCTCACTATTGAATATTTACCCAAAGGAAAAGAAACCTTTCATCAAAAAGACACATGCACTCAAATGTTTATTGCAGTACAATTCACAATTGCAAAGATGTGGAATCAACCCAAGTGCATGTCAATTCATGAGGGGATTAATAAAATGTGGTGTATGTATACCACGGAGTACTACTCAGCCATAAAAAAGATGAATTAATACCTTTTACAAGAATATGGATGGAACTGGAGACCATTCTCCTAAGTGAATTATCTCAAGAATGGAAAGACAAATACCACATGTACTCACTATTAAATTGGAATTAACCGATGAGCACACGTGCATAGAGGGAAGTAAAACTAAGTGTAAATCAATCAGGGTGGAGAGGAGAGGAAGGGAGGTGCATAAACCTACGTTCACAATGGGTACTATGAACACTATTTTGGTGACGGGCACACCTATAGCTGGGACTCAAGCATTACAAAAATGATCCATGAAACCTAAAGCATTTTTACCCTCTTAATATTTTTTTTTTTGAGACAGAGTCTCGCTTTGTTGCCCAGGCTAGAGTGAGTGCTGTGGTATCAGCCTAGCTCACAGCAACCTCAAACTCCTGGGCTTAAGCAATCCTTCTGCCTCAGCCTCCTGAGTAGCTGGGACTACAGGCATGCACCACCATGCCCAGCTAATTTTTTCTATATATATTTTTAGTTGTCCATATAATTTCTTTCTATTTTTAGTAGAGATGGGGTCTCCCTCTTGCTCAGGCTGGTCTCAAACTCCTGACCTCGAGCCATCCACCCACCTCAGCCTCCCAGAGTGCTAGAATTACAGGTGTCTTGATGTGAGCCACCACGCCTGGACTACCCTCTTAATATTTTGAAATAGTAGTGAAGAACTGTCCTGGTACGGCTCAGGCACCAAGTGGCCCCAAGGCTTTGAGTCCTTTACTTTCCCAGGGCAACACACCCACACAGCACACTGACTCATCAGGGCCAAATCAATACCTTGTGATGGGACAGATTATGGTCCCTGGAGAAGTTGCACTGTTAATGTCTGGGAGGTGTTTCCTCTGGGCTTGACTATTTGCAAAATGGTATTGAATGTCCTCCATCCTCAGCTCCAATTGCCCTGGGAAATTGTCAGTCCTTGTTCCTTATTCTCTGAAGATGTGTGGAAGCAAAGAGTCAGAAGCTGCCCCCAGGCTTTCTTCCTTTTCACTTTGCGTCTTAGATATTCTCTGAACACAACAGGAATCAAGGACCATGTAAGTTTTTGTGCCCATGTGTGACAGGGTCAGCTTTATTACCTTATCATGATTCCTTCCTGAATGTCTCACAGAATGCAAGTCTGAACACTGTGAGAGGGCCCTGGGAGAATTATCTCTTTTTACTTTCAATTCTTGGCAATTTTATTTCAATAGTGTCACCGGTATTGATTATGTGTCTACTTTATGCGTAATACTGATAACCTACATTTATACAGTCCGTATAAACCCTTAAGTTTGCAAGGAAGCTTAAAGGTCACCAACTCTAACATGACCCATTCTGCCCATCCCCAGCATTGATTTTTATCTTATTCAATCCTCAGAACCATGTGAAGTATGTTAGACTATTAGTCCTAATTTAAAAATGGAGAGAGACATCGGGACCGACTTACTCAAGGTCACACGAGCATACGTGACAGATTTGGTGCTACTCAAATCATTGCACTTGTAAAGTGACACATGTGATAGATAATACCACCTGCTTACTCTACCTGGTATGTATTCTTTTTTTTATTATTGTTCATTAATTTATTAATTCAATTAGTCATTCCTTTTATTTATTTATTTTTTTTGCTTTCTCTGTTTTATTTTTTTATTTTTTTTTATTTCAGCTTATTATGGGGGTACAAAATTTAGGTTATGTATATTGCCCATGCCCCCCTACCCCCAAAGTCGGAGCTTCAAGCGTGTCCATTCCCCAGACAGTGCGCATCGCACTCATTATGTAGGTATACACCCATCCCCTCCCTGCCAACCCCCAGTATGTATTCGTTTTTACTATGTAACAAACCTCAAAACTTAGTGACTTAAAACGTCAGTCCTTTATTTAGCTCACAATATATGGATTGGTAAATTAGGCTGAGCTCAGTGAAACAGTCCTTTGGGTCTCAGCTGGGCTCACTTGGACATTTGTGGTCAGCTGCTGGTTCAGCTGGGAGCTGGCTGGCTGGGGGTGGACTCAGGTGACAATGATTCACCTCTAATGGTCTCTCGCCCTCCAGCAGGCTAGTCTAGGGTTTTAAGTAGCGACTGGCAGAGTCCTAAGACAGGAAGGAAGCTGGTCAGAACTGGAATAGCATTGCTTTTGCTACATTCTATTGGCCAAATCAAACCACAGGCCAGCCCAGATTCAAGGGAAAGGGATACAAACTCCGTGTCTTGATGGAAGGGGCTGCAAAGTCCTCCATTAAAGGGGTGTGCAAACAGGGAAGGGAAGCATTTGTGGTCTTTTTGTTTGTTTGTTTTAAATCTGTCATAAGGTGTTACAAAAAAAAAAAATCTTTGAATTTATAAAGGACATAATCCTTGCACTCAGGACAGTTATATCCCAAAGGTTATATATCTTTTTAAGTAGAAATATATGAAAATAACGTGTGATGATGTTTTACTTTTTTCATAGTACTCTCAAAATTGTTTTATCCTTTAATCAAAAAGCAATCGTGAAGTCAGGCAGAAGAGTTACTGCCGTGTTCTGCCACATCTGAGAAAGCTGAGATTCAGAGAACATCAGTGACAACCCAAAGCCATATAGTAATTTGCAGCACGAGTTATTGTAGCATTATTTACTGAGTTGAGCATGCTTTCTGCTGCACCTAACTTCCTCATGTTACAGGAATGATTTTTGAATGCCATCGTAGGAGGAAAGGATGTATAAACCCCTTTGCATTGAACAGGCCTGTAAAATCCTAACATTTTAGCTGGTCACTGGGAGAGGTCAAGGTGTGATCTACCGCTCCTCACCCACTGAGTGACTTCAGAATGACTAAGATGCTTTCAGTTCCTGACCTAAGTATTTCCAAGAATTTCCTCCGTTATTTCAAATGGTTACCATTTATTAAGATTTGTAAAATGTGTTATGAAAGCATAAGGCACAAATGTTATTCAATTTGATCTTCACAATTTGGGATTATTGTCCACAATTCACAGACCTATAAATCAGGACACCTGTGGTTGCAAGTGAAGTACTCTATTAATAAACTGGTTACAGCAAAAGAACAACGAAAGAGAATTTATTGGTTCGCGTAGTTAGAAAACTTAGAGGACATCTGGCTTCAGTTATGCCCTGCTGCTGTAAAAAAAAAAAGTCCACACTCCCCTCATTTTGAGTCTGTTTTTTTGACATTGATTTTATTCACAGGTGGGCTCTTTGCTCGTGATGATGAAGACACCGCCAGAAGCTTCTGGTTCATGAGGTAGCAGTTTAGGGAAACCAGGAGAATAAAGTATCTTGTTCCTGGTAGCTCTAGTCAGATTCCTGGGAGGCTCCTCACTGGACTAGCCTGAGTCATGTGTCCATGCCCGAACCAGTTACCACGGTCAAAGACATGCAGAGCTCTGATTGGTCACAGTTGGGTCAAATGCCTGACACTGGAGCCCAGGGCAGGGCCAGCCCTTTGGAAGCACATGAGAAATGGTTGTACAAAATAAAGTCGGTTACCATAAGAAGGAGCTGCCAGAAGAGAACAAGGAATCTAGGCAGAAAGGCAATAATAGATACCCATAATAGTCATCAAGAAAAGAAAGATTTGTATTAGTGAAGCAGTTTCTCTAAGATGACCCAAGTACTGGGTGCCTTGGCCAAAACTCCAAATTGCGCTTTGTATGTTTTCCCTGACTGCCATTTCCCACAGCCCTTCATGGTTTATTCCATAAGAACAACAACAGTAATAGTAACCGTAGTAATAATAATAGTAATAATCATCATCATAGTAATACTGACATAATGGCGTTATGTCCAGTACTATTCTAAGCCCTTTACACACATTAACTTATTTAATCTGCCCATCAATCCTATTAGGTGAGTACTACTATCCCCATTTCCAGATGAGGAAACTGAGCCACAGAGAATTTTTAAAACTTGTCCACAAGAGTACTTTGAAAGACAGGGATTAGTGAATGCTTAAACACCTGCCCTGTCAGCAATAGATATCTGATTCCTGAGTCCTAGAGCATCATGAATTCACTGTGTGGTCTTGGCCAAGGCAATAAATAGCACCGTTTTCCCAGCTGTAAGCAAAGGTGTCCAGAGCAGCGGTCACTACGGGCTGCTAGTGTGCTAGAAGCCTCTTACTAACGTGGCCTGGGCTGATTTTCTCATCGTTAGTTTTCAGAACAGGTCTGAACGCTCCTCACCAGTAGCTTTGGCTTGTGTGGTTCTCTGGGCTGCCGAGCCACTTAGCAAATGAGCTGGGCTGGATCCAGGGGGTGGAGAATGAGGAAGGTGGAGGCAGCTTCCTCCTCCCATCCCTTGGGGAGGATCAGACAGCGGAGCATCCTCAGACCACACACGTGAGGCCTGTCCCAGCCTGTGGCCACGCGTGCGGTGTTGGAGGAGTTGCTGATTCTACACTCACACACCGTAAGGCGCACAGCCGGGAGTCCTGCTGGCTCCGCCAACATCACAAGTTGAAAAAGCCTAGAGATGGGGATACTCGCCTGTCTGAGTTAATTAAGATTTCAGCCTCTAGCAGATGCTGCTGTGGCTCTGAAAAACAAACAGCCCCAGGTTTTAGTTTCTACTTCTCCTTGAGCAATCCCTCCGCTTAATGGCGACACACTCCCCTGAGGCTCTAGTGGAAGGAATACTGATTTTGACTCAGTTTTCACAGACCATTGATACGAACACTGACCACTACCAATAATAACAATTATCATTATTATAAAAACAATTGTCATAACAATAATAATAATCATAGCCTGCACTTATCGAATGTGTTCTATGTCCTAGGAACCTGGTCAGGCACATTCAAATTTAGCACCTCATTTAATCCTTACTACACCTAACGGCTAAATCCCATGTTCCACATTTTCAGCAGAAACTGATTTTAGAAGTTATGTCACTGCTTAAATGCCTGTCGCCTTATCAAAGAGAATTTTCCTTACCACCCTGTCTAAAATACCATGTACACACACACACACACACACACACACATTTTCACCTCACCTGCTTTATTTGTCGTCACGATTTTTATCACCACCCAACATATATGTTCATTTATCTTTTATTGTCTGTCTTCCCCCACTAGATTGCAGATTCTATAAGAATAGTGTCCATTTTATTCACTCCTTCTTCCATCCCCAGCACCTAGAACAGTGCCTGACACATAGTAGGTACTCAATAAATATCTGTTGTATGAGTTCACTAAAGGAGCCACCCATTTCCTTTATAGAGTGTATTATTCTCTGAAATTGTTTTCATTATTTATGTCAACTATTATGGTCTGTCCCCCTCCACTGGAATGTTAGGTGCAGGAGAACAGAGGCCTTCTCTCTTTTGGTCAGTATTGTATTCCTAGTATCTAAAATTGTACCTTGCACCCAGCAGGTGGTCAGTAAATGTTTGTATGGGACATGGTAAGAGCTGGTAAGGAACAGTAGTGGTCTCTCCGATTCCAAATGCCTTGTTTTATTTCCCTCTATCTTCAGCTTAGTCCTTGGGTCAGTTGCATCAAAAGCACCTTTGGAACATAAGTGAGAGGGTACCTCCTCAGTGCCCTTCCTAATGGAGGTCTCCAGAGAGGGCATCCTATTCTCATAGGGTGTCTTCCCTTCCACCACTTTGGCAGAGCCACAGCAACGTGGCCCAGCTGGGGAGACTGGGGACTTGGAATCACAACCAACATCATCATCTCTCAGCTTTATAATGCTGAGCAGGTCAGAGGCATGACTGCCTGGAAGGGACGGTGCAGACGGCAGGCCCATAGCCTTGATGGAATAAGTGAGGAGTAGAGCTGTTCATTTTTCCACTGAGCACCTACTCATGGTAGACCCAGGAAGACAACACCATCTCTGCCTTCATAGAGTTCACACTCCAGTAGCATGCCAAGGTCCCCAAGCCAGGGCCAGAAAGCAGGTACGTCCAATCTCAAAATGCATACTTTTCAGCGTCATCTAGATGAAAGCACACGGGTATAATCCTTTCAGAGCGAAAGTGAAACCTGAGGATCAGAAAGGCTAAAAAACATGTGCAAGTTCAGCTAATCAGTGCCCAGTCCAGGTTCGTGAGTTCCGGGTCCAGTCGTACTGAACGAGCACTGCAGACACAAGGAACGACGAGGCTGGCGTGGTTCCTGCCCTCACGGAGAAAACAAGTCATCTCCCCTTGCTCCTCCTTTGTACCTACTGACCTAAAGCAATTCATTTAAGGAGTTCTGTCCTTTGCAGTTGGGGCACACCTGCCATTTTCTTCCCAACTGGAAATTGGAGTGGTCTATCAAACAGGGGTGTCCATTGCTACCAGGTCACCTTTTCCAAGAGGGAGGCCACATATGTCCAAGAGATCAAATGACAACAACTCATCTTCTCTCAAATCACTGCTTTCAGGGAGGAATGACCTGAAAAAGAAGAAAAGAGAAGGGAAAAAAAGGGCCAAAAAAGAAAGAAAATCAGCCCATTCACACTTGAAACTTTTTTTTTTTCCTGAAAGTGCCTTGATCTTAACAAATTCTCTCAGAGAACTCTCTAGTCAATGCTGCTGTGCCCCATAAATTAGAGAGGCAGGGTCACTTCTCAGGAAGAGGGCTCTCTCCAGGGAACCTGTAGCTCTAGTCCTCCTCTTCCTAAGCTAACGCCCACTTTCACGGCCCCTCAGATCTCAGTTCAGGTCTGCCCTCAAGCCCAGGCAAGCCATGGCCTCTCTCCCCTCCTGGTTCCAGGACTGGCAGTCTACAAAGACATGCGTGGCTTCTTCATATCCCCGTAAAAACCCCAGAACGCCCCTCTAAGTCAGGCTTGATTCAATCTCCCCATTTTCCAGGTAAGAAACTGAGGATCACTGCAGTGAGGCTGACCCGAGGTCAGGCCTCCAAGAAGCTGCACCCTGATTCTGACCCAGGCTTATTAAGTATTGACTGTCCTCAAACCATTTGCCCTGAGCCCGGTGGTTAATGATACAGAATCCCCACACCCCTTTGTGTTGCATTAAACTTTTATTTTGAAGTAATTATAGATTTATATACAGTTGTATAAACGAACACAGAGAAAAGTGTGTAATATCCTTCAGTTAGATTCTCCCAATGGTCACATCTTGCAAAACTATAGGACAATAACAAAACCAGAATGTGACATTGCTACTGTCAAGATACAGAGCATTTGCATCACCGCAAAGCTCCCTCCTGTTGCTTTTTCATAGCCCCACTCACTTCCCTCTCATCCTCCACCACCTCCTGCACCTCTGGCAACCCCTAACCTGTTCTCCATTTCTGCAAAGTTGCCATTTCAAGAACTTTATATAAATGGAATCATACAATATGTAGCTTTTCATGATGGGCTTTCATCATTCAAGATAATTCTCTTGAGGTTCATCTACATTTTTATGTGAATCAATAGTTGATGCCTTTTTATAGCTAAGTAGTATTCTATGATATGGATGTGCCAGTTTGTTTAACCATTCAGACACTGAAGGACATTTGGGTCATTTCAAGTTTGGCCATTGTGAGCAAAGTTGCTATACACATTCATGTACAGGTTTGAGTGTGTGTGTTGGGGGAGATGTATGTTTTTATTTCTCTGGGATAAATACACAAGAGTGTAGAAGAAAGCAGGGACCCCGTCTTTGGGGCCTGCTGGGTCCCCAGAACATGAAAATTAAAATTAATTAATTTCAGTTACTACATTTTTCAGTCTTAAAATTTCCATTTGGTTCTTGTTTAGACCTTCTCTTTCTTTGCTGAGATTTTCTATTTCTTTTTTCATTTGTTTTAAGCACAGGCATAATTGTGCATTGAAGTATTTTTACAAAGGCTGCTTGAAAATTTCTGTCAGATAATTCTAACGTCTTTGCCATTTTCCTGCTGACTTTGATTGTCTCTTTTTCATTTCAGGTGAGATATTCCTGGTTCTTAGAATGATGAGTGTGTTTCCTTTTGGAATGTGGACATTGTGGATATTAGGTTGCAAACGCTCTGAAACTTGTATGTCTGCCTTCTGTTTTAGCTGGCTTTCTGTGACACTTACTCTGGCAGGGGAAGAAGGCACCAGTTCATTACTGCCGAGTGGGGATGGAAGTCCAGGTTTCCCATTGAGTATGTGGACACCCGCCTGGGGGACAGTCTCCTGCGACTGCTGGGTGGAAGTGAGAGTTCTGAATCCTCACTAGGTATTTGCTGATACCTCCCTGGCTGGGGTAGGGGAGGGACAGGTGTGCCACATTACTATCCCCAACATGGTCTCCACTGATACCACAAGGTATGGCCTCACTGCTGTGCAATGGTGGAAGTCCTGACACCACCAGAATTCCAGGCTCCCAAGGTGGTCTCCACTGACACCACAGCAGTGGAGGGACCCTCACAGCATCCTGGCAAGGGTAGAAGTCTAGGTTTCCCACTTGGTCTTTGCTAATCGGAATGGGTGTGGAGCCATAGTTGTTTTTCCTGTAGTCCTTAGCTTGAGTAGAGAGAGTAGAGCAGTTACTGTATTAAAAGTTTTCTATTTTGTTAAGCTTCCCTTTTCCTGGCCCCTTGACCAGAGAGAGGGTTTTTGTTGGGGATTTGGTTTTTGTGCATCTCTTGGTGTTTCCAGGTTTCTAGTTTCTTTGGCACAGATGAGACACAGATGTCCTAATCTGGCACATATGAGACAAAATAAAAACAATAAAACAGGCAACTCACCTAGTTGAGGTACCTAATTAGTCTGTCTAGGTCTTTAGTTGTACATAGTGGAAGGAAGAGAGGAAATTGCATCTTCTCCATCTTCCCAGAAACGGAAGTCCCTACAACCCTTTAAATGAAGTGCCAACTCAAGCCCTGCCTCCCAAACTCGTGTGTGATCTGGTCCCTACCCATCTTCTTCGATCGTATCCTCCACTCTCCGTGCAAACAAAGCCACGTACTTGTGGGTGAGGAGATGGGTTTAAATTCACACTCTATCACTTACCTGGGATAAGTTGCTCCACCTGTCGGTAGCTCTGTTTCCTTGTCTAAATGTGAGGGAAACAATACCGTGTATGTCTTAGGGTGGTTGTTTTGAAGAATAAGGGTGTCAACTCTTATAAAGTAATTAACACTGCCTGGCATCTAATAACGTTCGATATGCATTAGCTATTCTCATTATCAGCTTTCCTTCCTCCACGCCTGTGCTCCTCCTGCTCCCATTCCTGGATTTGACACAATCTGCAAGTGGCACCTCTTCCATGAAGCCTTCCTATATTCTCTCAGCTACCAGTGGTTTTGTTCTCCTTTGCAATTCATAGAAAATTTTCTATCCTTTTCCTCCAATGTTGGAATTAGTTTTATATGTAATATCTTTATGGTGTCTCTTTAAGGTAAAACTATGCTATGCTCAGCTCTAAATTCATATACTTCTAGCTCATTATAAAGACTCAATGTGTGTGAATAAATGAATGAATATGAATGATTAAATTAATATTTAAAGAGGAGAGACTATTAAGACCTCGGAGCCTGTGATAGGCAGAATAATGGGCCCCACTGTAATTCCAAGAACCTGTGACTATGTTGCCCAACATGGGAAAAGGGACTTTGCAGACGTGATAAAATTAAGGATTTTCAGATGGAGAGTTCTCTTGGATTATCCGTGCGGGCCCAACGCAGTCATAAGGGTCTTTGTAAATGAAAACGGGAGTCAAGAAAATCAGAGTCAGAGGAGGAGACGTGAGAATGGAAGTAGAGGTTGGGGTGACGTGAGCACTGGTATTGAAGACGGGAGGTGGAAGGGGTCCACCAGCCAAAGAACACAGGCAGCCTCTGGAACCTGGAAAAGACAGGAAACAGATGCTCCCCTAAGGCCTCCAGATGGAACACAGCTCTGCCAACACTTTGATTCCAGCCCACTGAGACCCATTTTGGACTTCCAACTTTCAGAACTGTAGGGAAATAAACTTGTGTTGTTTTAAGGCACAAAGTTTGTGGTGCCTTATTACAGCAACAATAGGAAGCTAGTGCTGTGCACATTGATGGCATCTAATAGGCAAGCTCTTTAACAAGCTTATGATGAAGAATGAATGCATTCACTGGCTCATTACTTTCACAGTTGTTGAATACCTACTATGCATCAGATACAGTCTTAAGGGTGGTATAAGGTGACAGGGTGGATGAATTTAAAAATGAATTGGACCCTCAAGACCCCCATAGAACAGTGCCAAGAGTCTTTTTACATTGAGAGAATTCATTTTTGTTCAGCACTAACTTGTCTCTTTCGAGAATATTCTGTTTTAAAGTTGAATTAAACCAGAGTTGAAGGATTTTCCAGAACTGTTCTAGTCCAGTGGTCCAGAAACCTGACAATGCATCAGAGCCATGGTGCATGTCCTATGTGTGTTCAGTCCTGGCTCCACCATTTACAGTCCATGTGACCTTGAGCACATTGCATGACCTTCCTGTGTCTCAGTTTACTCATCTATAATATGAAGAAAATTGGGCTGTTGTGAAGTTATGAGTTAACTTGTATAAGCACTTAGAATAGTACATGATATATAATAAGTGGAATATATGAGATTGCTAAATTAAAGAAACAAATCCTGAGTCTAACCCCACATCGGAATTCCTGGGAGCAGCACTTGGAAATCTGATTTTAACCTCACACCTGCTCAGGAAGGAAAGCTGGTGCACTAGCCTACCTCACCCCATCCCTCAGAGCAAACCAACGATTCCACCACACCACAGGTGTTTTGGGTTTTGCTTTCATTTTGTTTTCCAGAGAAAGCCTTTATGAAGGTTACTCTGTCAACATTTTCCCTTCCAGATTAATGAATTTTCTCACAAGCTAGCTCAAAATTTCTTTGTTATGAATTTACCCTTTTTTCTGTGCCTAAAGTTGGTGCTTTATCAGGAAAAGATGAGAATTATCTGCATGTTTACTGTGTACACTCATTCATTCATTCATTCACTCATCCAGCAACTATTTAATGAGTGCCAGGTGTGTGTGTGTGTGTGTGTGTGTGTGTGTGTGTGTGTGTATCCTTGTCCAAGCCTACAAGAAACCCACTTTTTAGTGGAAGATATATATAAACAGTGAGTCACAACACAGAATGGTGAGTGCTCAAATAGGGAAATAATGAATAATTATGATAGAAGAGGTATGATGCATGGGGGGGATGGTGCATGCGCATTGGGGTCACATTCATTTCTGGAAGAGGCCAACTCTTTAATAGCAAATAGAAGTCAACCAGGAAAGTGAGAGATAAGGGCTAGGGAAAAAGAGACATTCCAGGCAGTCACAGATAGTCTTTTAGTCAGAAAATTCCCCAGCCTCAACTCTTTCTGATATGGGTGGAGAGAAAAACTATACTCCATCCCCTAATTCAGGAGCTACAGTGCAGGACACAAGGAGGCTGGAAGCAAAGATGCACTATTGGCTGGTACCTGAGAATGCAGAAATTCCATATCAAAGTCCATTCATGGTGCAGAGAGGAGCCAAGTGGGAGAGCAAGAAACAGCCAGAAGTAGTAGGATAGAGCTCAGGGAATGGCAGTAACATACCAGGATAATTAACATCCATTTCAGACAGAAATTGAGTTCCAATCCTCACTCTGCTACATACTAGCTGCATGAACATGGGGGATTCATGTAGCCTCTTTGATCTTCTTCAATAAAAATATAGACCACGATTGTACTTTTCTAAGGATTCTGGGAGGATTACTGACACAATGCTTGTAAATATCTAGCCTGGGGTCTGGTACACAGTTCTGAAAAAAAAAAAAAAAAGGTAGTTGTTAATATTGATAATGATGATAATGGTGAGTTTGGGATTGATAATAGTAATACTAGGTATTTTTGTTTGGTTGGCTTTGTTTTGCTTTGTTTTTATGTTTTGGTTTGTTATCAAAGTAATAAACATAATACAAGTTCATTACAGGTAAGAAAATACCAAGTGTTATGGTCCCCGTGGCCCCCTCACCTGGCCACTACAAACACGTCTGCAGCGCTCATAGGACTCCACCGACACGGCTAAAAACCACTGAGGCAGACAAATGAGGCCTTCGTGGTCGGCTCAAGAAGGCCCTGAAGGCTCCTAAACCAGTTTCCCCCTCCTTGCCGACCTATTAGGATGGGGTGGTTTGACTAAGAGCCGCATGACAGGACTTATTTAGGGGGTAGTTGTCCTTCCAGCCCATCCTCTGCTCCTGGTTGGTGGACGAGGAATTTCTAGGGATTGGGCAGAATGTGAAGATGCTGCCTGACCTGTCTCCGTCAACCCTTCAAAGCAAGGCAAGCCTTTCCCTCTCTGGTCCTGGAGGATGCATAAGCCCTTTTCAGAGCTCCATAAAACACCAGCGGTTTGTAAACTGTGGTCTCAGAGGCTATTGATTGCCCTCATTTCCCACTCTTCACTCTGCTCCATTCACATCTACGCCCTGCAACCTGCCAAACCCTAGGCTACGTCTGCTACCAAATGCCCTGAGCAAACTCATGCATCTACTATCCACTGAGCACCTACCATGTTCCACATTCTTAGTAAATAACTAGTGGTGGATGGGAATTAACCAAAAGCAGTATATCTTTCTAGAGAATAACACATACATATCAGAGAGGAGCACAACATGATGAAGGTTAAGGCTGAGGACTGGAGCCAGAACACGTGGTTCCATTTCTAGCTGTGCCACTCACCACCTGGATGACCATAAGATGACAACAACCTTCATATGGCTCATGTTCTCACTTATAAACAGGGACCGTATTATTATCATGAATAATGCTATATAGTTCACAAAAATCTTGTGAAGATAAAGTGAAACTCTTTTTTGCATCCATGTGTTTAATTTTTATAAGCTCTACTTGGGAATTCCCTGGCTCAAGAGATCTCAGGCAGTGACACACTTGCTTGTATACCAAAGGTTTTCGTAACGTGAACACCAATAGATTCCTAAGTCTCAGGCTTAGGGAGTAGGGAGAGAAGGCAAAAATTACAGAAAGTCGGAGGAAAGTGCTCTTGGAGTCTATTAAGGATTTTCCACATATTGCAAAGAAATAGGTATTTGGAAAAACAAATATCTATTCCTTTGCAAGAAATCAATGTGCTAACTGAATCACTCTATAGTTTCACTCACTTCTTAATACGTGGCCTTGGCTCTTGGCATTTGGTAGGAGAATGGATTTTTATTGCTTAATTCCCTGAAAGTGAATTGTAAAATCCTGTTGCTTAACATATAACATTAAATATTGAGCTAGCAAAAAACAAACAAAAAAAACCCAATTGGTTGTTTTTCTCTGGGAATTGAGAGCAAAGTACCATTATTGCTCTTCTCTTTAATTTATAAGACACCATGTGTGAGACACCTTAGCAACCGTGTTTGCCATCAGAGAGCACAATTTCCGTGCAATGGTTGGCATTCTACAGACCCTAGGTGGGTTCACGGATGACATCGTCCCAGAGGGGCTGGAGGTTAAGTCCCATCACCAATAGCCAATGATTTAGTCAATCATGCATGCATATGGAACTGCTATAAAAACCCTAAACAATGGGGTTGACGAGCTTCCAGATTGGTGAACACATCCACATGCCGAACTCCACAGGGACAGAAGGTCTTGAACATGGGACCCTTCCAGACTTTGTTCATCTTTTCTAATACTCTTTATGATAAACTGATAATAGTAAGTAAAGTGTTTCCTTGGCTTCTGTGAGCTGTTATAGCAAATTATCAAACCTGAGGAGGGGGTCATGGGAACCCACAATTTGTAGCCAAGTCAGACATAAGTGTGGGTCACCTGGGGACACACTACTTGAGATTGGTGTCTGGAGTGGGGGGCAGTCTTGTAACATGGAGCCCTTAATCTGGAAGGTCTGTGCTAACTCAGGGGGTTGGTATCAGAATTAAATTGTATTCATTGAATTAATATAATTAAAATTGCAGAACCCTCAGTTGGTGTCCTTAGAGAGCTGGAAGCGTTGCTTGGTGTAGGAGACCCACACATTTGGTGTCCGAAGTGTTGCGAGTAGACAAAGAGTTTTCCTTTATAGTGAACAAAAAAGGGATCATATCATAAGTGGGTAGTTTTACTTTTCTATTACAGTGTTTTTCTTGCCCAATTACTAATTAACCTGTGCTAACAAAACAGCTGTAAGCTCTTTTTTGCTCTTTTCCATTTTCATTTAACTATTTGCAAATTTACATACACGCACCCCTTTTTGTCATTGTTAGCTTAATAAAAATGGTATCTTATGAAACACACTTCTTTGCCTTTCTTTTCTTACTCAACAAAACCTCATAGAAATCCTTCTAACTGTTGCAGCTATAATTCATTCCTTTAAGTGGCTGCAAACCATTCCATTACACAGATTTTTTTCAACCCTTTCTTTGTCATTGGCATTTATTTTTGCTACTACAAGCAGTGCTGCAGTAACCATCCTGGTATATGTGTCCTAAAGTTTTGATGCTTTTATTACTATGGGTTGGATTCCCAGCAGTGGAACTGATGGGTTGAACAGCATGTATACTTTTAATTTTAAGAGATATTGCCATTTTACTTTCCAAAAAGACTATAAAAGTTTATACTGCCTCTAGTAACTTCAGAGACAACAATCTTCCTCTTATGCCCACCAGGAATAAGTCTTATAATTTTTCATTTTTTTGCCAAATTCTTGAGAGTACAGTAATATTTTATTGTTGGATTAATTGTAATTTTCCTGGCTATGAATGAGTCTGAACCCTTACCTCACATTATATACAAAAATAAATTTTATATCCATACAAAGAGTTGTGCACGAATACTCTTAGTAACATTATTCAAAATTGGAAACAACCTAAATGTCCGTCAACTGGAAAATGGATGGACTTGTAAATAAAACCTAAATGAAAACATTAGAAAAACACTTGAAGAGACTGCATATATAGATGTTTAGGATAATGAAGCTTTATTAATCAGGACAGCATAGCCAGAGGGATAAATAGGCAGTTTGACTAAAGGTAATTTTATGTGTGCATGCCAAAATATATTTTAAACAAAATCAAAAAATAAATGATGGATTTGGGGAACATTAATAATATAGATCCTATGCAATGGCTAAAAATCTGTAATCATCAACGTACTCTTACAAATGGGCATTAAGGAGGCCGCTAACTCAGTAGAAAAAGGAACGATGCTTCACAGAAAAGCAAATTCAAGTGGCCGGGGAGAAAAATCTAAAAGGATTTTTAGTTCGTTACAAAATTAATACGTCATTATTGTAAAAAATGAAATCAACAAACACTACAGGAATATTTGGAGGAAAAGCTAATCCTCTCCGATGTGAGAGGGGGTCCTGGCTGGAGGACCCACTCAAGGCGCTTAAAGGGAGCGTTAAATAAAGGTGCGATATAGAGAGATGTGGGCACGGTGAAGGGACCCAACAGCAGATGGGGATGAACTAAGGTCAGCAGTGGGGAGTTATTGCCACCAGGTTTAAATGGGAAGAGTTGATGTTTCCAGATCAACAGTAGGATCTTTGGAAGCTGTGAGCACAGAGGAACGCAAGCTCTACCAGAACCACAGCAAGGCAGACGGGATGTCGGGGAGAGGATACGAATACCCGACCCCGCTCTCTGATCTACTGTCCTGGATGCCCATTAGCCAAAACCAGCTGGAAAATAGAGGGCAGGGGCCCTAGCAATCAAGTGCATAGAGGTCAGCCTCCCAGGACATAGAGTAAACAGGAGCAGGTGGAGAATGGGTCATGTTGGGAGGCAGACTGAGGATAACTAGCACTTCCCTCTTGCCGCTTACCCTAGTTCCCAGAGATAGAATAACCATCATTAGTGGTTTGGGGTTTATGCTATCAGAATGTTTTCTATGTACATTCTTATCACCAGTTTTTCTTCCAAAGCTAATATATTTGGTATTTAGATAACTTTAGTGGATCAAACAAGAAAACTCCAAGAGGAATATCCAATAGAAAAGAAGCAAGGGACATAAATTGATATTCACAAGCATACATATGGATAATATAGGCCTAGAAGAATTGGCCTATTTTATAATCAAATAGATGCAAATTAAAACAACAATGAACTGCCATTATTCATCTATCACATTTGACAAAGAATAACATTACATATGGAATACCTCCCGTTGTCAAAGGTATGGTGGGATCATGCTAACATTCACTGATGGTAGAAGGATAAACTGCTTTATCCTTTCTTGAAGGTAATTTGACAAGATATATCAAAGGGATTATGAAAGTGTTTATATCCTCTTCCCTAGTAATTCTACTTCCGGGAATTTATCCAAAGGAAATACTCAAAAATGCACATGGGATGTTACCACAACATTATTTATAACAATGATAAATTACAAAAGCATAAATATTCACATTAGATTTGTGAAATAAATTATGATATGGCCATACAATGAAATATTATGAAGGCATTAACATTATGTTGCAGAAGAATATTTAGTGACATGAGATAATGCATATGGTATTCTATTAAGCAACATTATCTGAATGTAAGCTAGGACATATTGTGTAATCTATGATCTTAATTTTGTAAAAAAAATGTTCTATCTGTGAGGTAAGATTATACATAATTTTCATATCCTGTATATTTTTCTGTATTTTCCACAACAGACATATCTTATTATCTATATAAATTTTGTGAAACTGGTAATATTATTCCCCAAATAATTCACCTTCTATTTGCCCATAGGCAGAGTCCATTTCTGCCTAGATCCAGGTAGTTATGTTAAATTCCCAAATAGATAAAAAGTTCCTAGAATTTGAAGGGAAATGGCAGTGTTCTTTCAACTACATTGGTATGCCAAGCTCTATGAAGTCACTCCTTGGATGATTTTCATATCGATGTAAAAATAAATAGTTGGATTTTTTATTTTGAACCTGTGTTCCGAAAGATAAAATGAAATCATCCCTTTGCATGTAATCCAGCCTCAGAGTTCTGTTTTGCCAGCTCTCTAAACTGTGATTGCTAATGGATGAACCAGACCTCTGATTAATGGAACAGGATTGGTTGGAGAGAATTTGAGGGTCAAAAGTTCCCTTTATAACTTTGTGGGTTTGAGATTGTAAGTACTTCAGAAGTTTGCGTGCTACACCACGTAAGTGGAGAAGATCACGTCTCCCAGGCTTCTAAGAAGGACCTGGTGTATTTTAAACAGTGGGTCAATACAGCTAGCTATATCCATACACATATGCTTATTTATGACCATAAAGTGATCAGTTGTGATCAACACAGAGTAAAAAAAAAAAGGAAAGAGTTCAAAACAACAAAACAGTGTGATTTTAGCACTGCTCATTATTAGAATGAGTGGCAAAGAAATTCGACAATTAAGAAAAATTTTCCACTTTGGGGGAAGAATTCATATCATCAAGTTTTCCCATAATTTGAAATTAAAGTTCTTCAAACCTAATCTACTCTCCCTCTTTTTGTAATGCTGTAACTACTTAGTTATAGTAGAATACTTAGGTATCATAGTAATTGGAGCTTGTGCCCTGGGTAGGGGCTGTGGCATCCTGGTCATTAGGAATTTATGACTTCCATAAAATAGTGGCTGCGACAGACTCATGTATCTGTCTGACAGCAAACTTTAGAGATTAAAAGCAAAAGCTCTGGAGCCCATGTGTCCTACTGAAGGGCTGCATGATCCGGAAAAGGTACTTGTCTTCCCTTTGCCTCAGTTTATTCAACTATAAAATAGGAATAGTTATCGTATTTACAGAATAGGATGACTTTGAAGATTTAATTAGTTAGAATAGTAGAACAATTATTTTCATTTTGCTGTACACTACCATAACCACGTGTATTGGGGTGATGCACCTCTAGCTGTTGTTGTGAGTCTTGTTGCTTACCAGCTCTGGATTGGAAGCTCTTAGACACTCAAGAATGGCAGCAAGGAAATGGATGTGAACAAAGACAGGTGCTGGGAATAGAGGCCCTCCTACGAACGTGGTCCACACAGAAGACTTCCTCCTTGGCTTTAAGGAAGACAAGGCCTAGTGAGGCCAGGGCAGAGGCCGGGGGCCTCCTTGGCACGTTGAAGTCCCAGTATGATCACAGTAACTGGGGTGAAGCTGAAGACCGTGACTGAGATACCAAAGTCTTTATTGGCCACAGGGAACGTCTGAAGGTCGGATCGCAATGGGGTCAGAGGTAGAGAGGATAACACAGCAGTAGGTATGGATTTAAATGATATAAGGGCTTATATATGAATGCTGAGGGGTGAAGGGGTGAACAAGAAATAGACAAAAACGAGAAAAATGAAGAAAGAAAAAAATCAGTCACCATTTTACAATGCAAACGAAACACCAGCTTTCATAGATTCATCCATAAATTTTCCTAATATATTTTTTTCAAAATGGACTCATGACAATATATCATGAATATCTTTCCATAGCAATGCTCGAAGAGTCACATGATTATTTTAATTATTTCTATACCATGGATTTAATTTAATTCTTTTCACCCATCTCTTACTATTGGACCTTTAAAATGTTTTTTTATCCGAGGAATATTGACATGATCAGAACAAAATAGAAGCTAACACTTCACTTCTTTAAAAAGAGCCGAGTTAATCCACTCACAGTAAGATGCTGATATTGGACACTCCTGGGTGTGGCCAGCAGCATCTTGGCTGTTAGAGCTGCTGTCACTGTGGTCTCCTCTGCGCCGTCATCTCTCTGTCTCTCAGGCCCTGTGGTCACCCTCCTTGATGTGGCTCCTTTCTTTTTGAGGTGCTACTTTTCTGAGCCTAATATAAAAATGCCAAGTCCCACCATGACCTAAACTTCAGCAAAAGGGTATCTGTGTGCCACTTCCCCCCTTTTATTTAGATTCATTAACAAACATATCATGCTTGCTCTATGCCAATGGTCTAAGCATTTTATGAATGAACTGATATATCCTCCCGATAACTCTATCATGTAAATTTTTTTATCATCCCCCCATTTTAAACACGGGGAACGAAGGCACAGAGAGGTTACTTTGCCCAAGGTCACCTGGCTAGTAAGTAGCAGAGTCAAGGTAAGAAACAGCGCTGGCCACTACTCCTCCCATGCAGCTTTGTTGCTAGAAAACAATACTAATACTATGGAGGGCTCATTGCACAAAAGTAGCAGAAATTACGAACTCCAAGGTTGTGTGTGTGTGTGTGTGTGTGTGTGTGTGTGTGTGTGTGCGTGTTTTCCAGAAAAGAGTGATCATTTTAAGAGATGAGAGCCCCTCCATCCTTATTTTTTCGAATGAGATAATAACCAGCCATGGCAGTGACGGAATCCGAGGGGCCACCGAGCTGTGACTTTTATGGCCGTGCCTCATTTAAAGAAACCACATCCTTTCTGTTACTGAGTCCAAACTTATTAGGACATAACCTTTCCGACTTGAGAGAAAAGGTCAACTTTAACTGGAGAGCAAAGGTGGTTTCTGAATTTGGGGAGCTTTCATTGTGCCGGATTCCCCATTGTCAGCTCCATCCCAGCGCTGTTGACAATTCAGCCACGTTTGTAGGAATCCAATTACTCCCGTAGATTACACAAAGATTATCAAAGTTGTAAACAGCAGAATATTTGCAGAGATCGATGGAGCACAGCAAAGCTCATATTTAACAAGAGAAATAAAAGAAAGAGTACAGCAGCCGGCAGTGACAGAGGAGTATAATGTCACATCATCATGCTGAAGGTTAAGACGTAATTGAAATCAATGTTATAGCACAATGTATCCTCCAGCTTCCGTGCACGTTGAGAGCACAATTCTAATTTCATATCTGAGCAACTCATTTGCCTTAAGCAGGCACACTATTAGAAGGGTGTTTTTATTATGTTGCCTCGCCAAGAGGTTTGAATTCTGATAATGGCAAATTAGGTCATCTTGCAGCAAACAGGATTATGATAGATTATTCACAAAACCACTGCACCCCCATACTCCCAGAACTTTAAGAGCAGAGACCAGAGGCAAGATTCTACAGTGGTTACAGGCATGGGCTTTGATGCTGGAGGGTTATAGGCTCCAGACTCAGTTGCATGACATGCTACTTGGGGAGCTTTGAGGAAGTCACTTGATATCTGCATCTGGGCTACCTCATCTGTAAAATGGAGTTGTTCTGGGACTTAAGTGAGATGTCCTGCAAATGGCTCGTAGCAGGCATTTGTAGACGTTACTTGGCACTCAGGCCAATCTGATTTATCAAGCCCATCGTGCATGGTACCTCTTCTGGGAAGCCTCTCTTAATATTCAGAGCCAGAAAAGATTTCCTCGCTCTGAATTCACTTTACACTTAATTTTTATTAATGATTTTATTGAGGTATAATTTATATACCATAAAACGTATCTGTTTTAAGTGTATACTGATTTTGAATAAGAATTATGCAACCATCACCATAATCGAGTTTTAGAACAGTTTTATTACCCCAATAATATTTCTAATGGCTGGTTACAGTTAATCGCCATCCGCACCCTAAGACATGTGGTATATCCATACGATGAAATACTATTCAGGAATAGAAAAGGACACAATACTGATACATGCTGCAGCATGGATAGACATTGAAAATATAATTCTAAGTTAAGGAAGCCAGACACACACCCACATACACACACAGAATGCATATTGTACAATCCCATGTGTATATTAAGTTACTAAGTATGAAATGTCCGATTTCCTTAAGTACTAAGTTTGACAGTTGAGATCTCTAGCATTTCACTTTGACACTTCTTTTTTTAAATTTTTATTGTGAAGATACATCCTCATTCTTTCAAATGCACGGTTTGGCTCGTGATTATCTTCAAATTTTTGGTTAGAGCAATTTTGTGAAACCATGGATAAGTCAAAAAATTGTGTTATTTTCGAATATGAGTTTCACCACAGAACCAGTGCTGCACAGACAGCTCAAAATATCAACAAAGTGTTTGGGAAGGATGTGGCTAATGAATGCACAGTACATTGATGGTTTGAGAAGTTCCATCTGGTGATTTTTAATCTTGAAAATCAGCCACGTGGGTGACCTGAGACCAAGGTGGATAATGATGAGCTGAAAGCTGTAGTGGAAGCGGATCCATCTCAACCTACGTGTGAATTAGCAGCAAGGTTTGACATTACTATTCCAACAATATTGGACCATTTGAAATGAATTGGCAAGACAAAGAAGCTGGATAGATGGGTACCTCATGAATTAAATGAGCATCAGAAGAGAAATTGTCTCCAAGCTTGCCTTTCTTTGCTGTCACAACATAAAGGTGAACCATTTCTATGCCGTATTGTTACATGTGATGAAAAATGGATTCTTTTTGACAATTGCAAGCATTCGGCACAATGGTTGGATAAAGATTAAATGCTGAAACACAGTCCAAACAGAATATTCATCAGAAAAGCTAATGGTGTCTGTTTGGTGGTCCAGTGCTGGTATTATCCACTAAACCTTCATGAAACCTGGTCAGTTGATTATAGTGAATGTCTACTGTAACCAGTTGGATGAAATGATGAGGAGGCTTGTGATTAAGCAGCCGAGATTAGTCAATAGAGACAGGCCAATCCTCTTGCAAGACAACGTTTGACCACATGTCACACAAATAATGCTGCTCAAATTACAGAGGCTGGACTTGGAAACTTTCTGTCTTCCACTATGTTCACCAGACCTTGCACCAACTCACTACCACTTCTTCCAGGCTTTGAAACACTTCTTGCAAGCAAAAATATTCAATTCTCAACAAGACGTGGAAAACACCTTTCTTGATTTCATAACCACTCACTGTCCAGGGTTCTCTGATGCTGGCATAATCAATCTACTGTTAAGATGGCAAAACTGTGTTGATAGTTCAGGCGCATACTTTGATTAATTGTACTGCTTCTTGTTTGAGATATAATAAACTAAACTTTTTTTTTTAATTTTTTTTTTTTTTGAGACAAAGTCTTACTTTGTTGCCCAGGCTGGAGCACTGTGGCGTCAGCCTAGCTCACAGCAACCTCAAACTCCTGGGCTTGAGCAATCCTCCCGCCTCAGCCTCCCGAGTAGCTGGGACGACAGGCATGCACCACCATGCCCGGCTAATTTTTTCTATACATATTTTTAGTTGTGCAGCTAATTTCTTTCTATTTTTTTTTAGTAGAGATGGGATCTCGCTCTTGCTCAGGCTGGTCTCTAACTCCTGCGCTCAAACCATCTGCCTCCCTCAGCCTCCCAGATTGCTAGTATTACAGGTGTGAGCCACCACACCTGGCCATTGAATTGTCTTGACATAGGTTAACAATTTATATTTGCTTTATCACATATTTATCAATCTTTCATTCCTCTGCCAATTCACCAATCTATTTTGATGCATTTCAAAAATTAAGTTGCAGACACCAGAATACTGGTTAGGAACGCAGATCTAATCTACAGTTAGAATGTTGTAAATATTTGTTTGGAAGGCAGATGCAACCTGGGATTGAATTTCAGCTACTTCATCCTTTGACAATGGGATTTTAATGTTTACTTAATTCCTTAGAGCCTCATTTTTTAAGATGTAAAAGATGGTTAATTGAACACCACATGGGTCATGACGATGATTAGACATAATGTGTGTCAAGAGTCTAGTATATAGTGGGTGATCAAGAAAGTGAAGCTATCATTGATATTGTGGCTCATTGCCAACCCCCTGCAATATACATACCTTAATATAACAGAAGTTTCCTTCTTAGAGGAGGACTAAGAACAGTCTGACTTGGGAGTCTTAACGTTTTTTTGTTGTTCTTATTGAAAGACAAGATGGGATAACTCAAGTCCATTTTAAGTACATTTAGAAAAAGAAATAATTCTATTAATAATTAGCTTTTTCTCTTTTGAGTAAAAATTGGGTAAAATATTAGTAAGATTTGGGAAAACTCAATGGACTATGGCACGAGTACAGAAAAGGAAAAAAAATAACTATTGTCTCACATAATTGGGAACTCAGGAAAGCTTCAGGGCCATGGTTGAATCTACATCTTCAATCTTCAAATCATCAGGATGCTGTTACACTCTCTCTGTGTCATAGCTCTGCCTTTATCTGTTTTGGCTTTTTTATTAGAGGAGTTACCTCCAGAAGATGGCAACAATGTCTACCAATAGCTCTAAGCTTACACTCTATCAGCTTAGCCTACCTATCAAAAAGAGCACTTTCCCAACAGTGTTTGAAAAATTAAAATCGTAGAGAAGAAGTAGATTATGAAGGTTTTTGTGTGTCATATCAATGAGTTAAGGAGTTTTGACTTCATCATGAAAGCTATGGCAAACCACTGAAAGTTTTCAAGTTGGAAATGTCATTCTATCTCCTGAAATGAAAATGTAAGAGAATAGCAAGAGTAAAGGTATGGAGATGAGTTAGGAGGTATTTTCAGGCATTTAGTAGAACATTAGATTATGAACTAAATCACGGCAATGGCAACAGAGGCGAGAATTCTGAATCAAGAAATGATTTTGAGATCAAATTGACAGGCTATGACTAACTCTAGCGGAAGTGAGAAACAGAGGGACTTGTTCAAGATATTTCTAATTTGGGCAGCTGAATACCTCTTAATGGAGTTCTCTGAAACTGGTAATATAAGAAGAATATAAACTGGTAATATAAGAAGAGTCACACTTCAAGTGGATAATTGACAAATTAGAACACATTCAGGGAAGGAAGCCATGGTGATGAGGTGTCTGAGAGTTGTATCAGGTGGCAAGGTATTTTATCCATTTGTTTCTTAGTATTACTGTGAATAATTCAAGTGTTTCAAAGTGTGCAAGTCTTTCCTTGAAAGTATTAAAAACTCAACTAAAGGAAATTATTATTAAGAATCAGGGAAGGAAAGAGTTTGCTTGGCTCCAAAGGGTCAAGCAATATGGCAGCTACTAAATGATCAACTAACATACTATTGGCTCTTTTAAATATCTTCAAGTAGTAGAAAAAAGAAATTCTCTGCCTACAGGAAAAGAGAGACTTGAAAACATTCCTCATGACTAAAGTATCCCTACTCATACCCTTTGGGACTCTGTAGAAATACATTTACAAAGTTAAGAGAAAAGCGAAGTCTAATAATGTGCATTAGACCCAGAGAACATCAGGGGAAAAAAATATCAATTGTCCTTTATTTGCAATTGAATACCTTCTGCTTATGCCTAGTGATGCTTGTCAGGCAGATGAAATTTGGCACTTGACAACATTTCCATAGGAAATAAATCAGAGATTAAGCCCATGGAAATTTTAGTGCTAGGAAGTTCCTGAGAGATGTGTGGTACAACCCACTTATTTTATAAATGTGCAAGTGAAGCCCAGAAAAGTCAAATGACATCCTCAAACTCCCACAGCTGGCTTAGAAGAAGAGTAAGTGCTGGAACCAGGCTGTCTTGAAATGTCTCTTCTCCTTCACTCTGTAGAAAACATGGCGCTACCACTGGTGCTGGCCCACAGGAAGGGGTACACTTCCACCGAAGGTCTCTCTCTCTCTCTCACACACACACACACACACACACACACACACACACACGTGATGTGATTTTATTGCAAAGGGATGTGTTTCCTTTTTGTTGTTGGTTTGAAAGAAGAATATGAAGCACTCAACTTATCTACTTTGAAAATGAATGATGAGAAACACACTCTTTTCAAGAGCAAACATTTAAGAACATCTTTGGACCCCTGAACAAGACAGAGAGGCCAAAAATCGAAGATGGAAAATCAGAAAAAAAAGACTACATGTTAGGATTTAATAAGGAACAGGAAAGCAAGAAGATGAAGAGGGGGAAGAAAGTAAGAAAAAGAGAAGAATGATAAGGGAAGAAGAGAGGAAATGAGACAGGGAAGAAAAAGGGAAAAGTCTACATGGAGACTATTAATCCAAGTATGAGGGAGCAGGGAAACATGGAGGGGGAGGAAATAAAATACCCCCAAATCAGAGAAAGAGCACAGGGCATGTGAGATGACCTTATAGGATTAAGAGCTGTTTCCTGGCCATTCACTTGGGAAATGGCATCAGAGAAAAATAATGGCCAGTTAATACTATTATTTAAACAATCTATTTGTGATTAAGAATGCATTATTAATATCTACCCTCTCAAAAGCCCCTACTGTGTGCCAGGTGCTCTGCCAGGATCTGGACTAGCCCTTGGAACAGCCTACTAAAGGAGTATTGTCATCCTGTTTCCTGACCAGCAAACCAAGGTCCTCAGAAGTTAAGTAACTTGCTCATGTTCCCCGGGAAACAACTTGCCTCTTTTCATTTAAAGATTTCATTATATGTGAAATGAGGTTCATTTCTCCCCCCAAATAAATCAGGAAGACTTTATAAATTTGGAAGGAAGAACTTAGATTTTTAGAAACAGATTTTGGGACATTAGCACATCCTTCCATTCTGTCATTCAGCACTAAAAAGATGCACATTTTTCAGTCCTGCACCCTGAATTTCAGTTTTATGGGGGTACAGGGTCACAAATATGCAGTGTAAAAAGTTCCCCAGGTGACTTTCGTACACATTAAAGTTGAGAACCACAACTTGGTACAGTTTTCCAAATTTGCCCAATCATAAAAATCACCCAAACATACATTAAGCATACATAGTCCAGGGTCCCAGAGAAGTAGAATATTTAGGGGAGAGCAACAGTGGGCTAATGTTTCTTTCTGTCTTTTTTGGTCAACTGGGGCTTGCTGGATATTTGATAAATTGCCCCAGGCTAAAGGGTAAGGGCTAAGCAGAAAGTCAATGACAAATTATAGGGGTGAATATTTCCCAGTTGTACTGAGAAGTACCTTGGTTGTGATCTTCTTCCCCCATATGACTCGAGAACAAGAATTCCTAATATAGGTACAGTAATCATTAATTAGGAGCTTTCTCTGTGCAGGACACAGGGCTAAGATCATTCCCCCAAAAAGCATCTCATTAAATTCTCACCGCAACACTAAGAAGTCAACATTTTAGCACACCCTTGTTAGAAATGAGGAAACCGAGGCTCCAGAGGTTTAAAAAACTTGTCCAGGTCACCCAGCTAGCACTGAGAGATCTAGAATTTAAATCCAGGTCTGACTGGCTAGAAGTCTGCATCAGCAATCACTGTGGTCCTTCATCAACCCCACGTTTGTTTATTCTGCTCTGAGCCTGCCCCTAACCTGGGCTTTCGCTGTGTCTCCAAATTTCCCCTCGCTGCCCTGTAACCTTTTCAGGAACTTTTCTTGCTCTGGGCTAATTGTTCCCTTTAGCTCCAGATAATATCCACTAGGGTCACTCTGCTCTGGGGCAAAGCTGGACTAAAGGTAGAATCGGGAGGCTAATTAGGAAGCCGCAGGATCACAGGTGAGTCTCCTAACTGCAGAGCAGCTCTCGGCTACCTGTCAAATGGGGATATGAAAGTGCATCTCGCCAGGCTGTTATGAGAATGAAACAAATAGCATAAATAAACCGGCACATGTCTGGAATGGCTCTAACAAAAAATTAATTCCCTTCTCTTCTCCGACTGCCGGAGCTGAACTTCTCACTAAATCTGAGTGGCAGGAAGTTTCTGCTGTCACCAGGAACTAGCTGGTGGGTGAAAGATGTGTGCTCACAGAGTACTTCCAGAGGATATTTTAATTGCATTAAAGACCCTGACCTTCCCATCATCCATCTGTATCTCCCCAGGGCTGTATCTGGCAGAGAGCAGGAATCAAATCATATTTGTTGAACAAAAGACTTGCCAATAAGGAAATAACAAGCCCACTCACATCCATCATCTCCCATAAGTCTCCTTACAATTCTGGAAAGTTTAGCCTAAGTGGTTTAAAGCTTGGAATTCAACCCTGCCTCTGCACTTACTATCCCTGTGCCCTGGAGCGAGTTACATAATGTCTCTGTGTCTTAGTTTCCTTCTGTGTAAAATGGGGATGTATTGATAGCACGGGGTTATCATGAGCATTTAATGAAGTAATATAGGTAAAGTGCATAAAACACTACCTGGTGCATAGAACACTACCTGGTATATAGTACATGTGACGAAAGAGTCTGTTGCTGTCATTAATATAATCTTCCATTTTACAGATGGGAAAGTTAAGTCTCTGGTGTTCAAATGACTTACCTGCCATCATAAAGTGAGTTAGTGGCACAGCCACTGTCTTGGACATCTAACCATAACCTCTGGTCACGTATCTGGGCTTCTCAAGTTTTCCCTTGGGCTTGGAGGGGGGCTGCAGAGGGCAGCAGGCAGGAAGGAAGGCAAAAGTCAAGCATTTTCCGGAAGGGAGCTCCTTACCCCTGCCCCCTGGGAGGGCTGTAAGCTCTCCTTGCCCAGCCTCCTCTCCCTCCTTCCTGCCCCCATGCACGCATTTCGAGCAGCTATCCTACAGTGCGCTGGCAGCAGGATGCCAAACACCCATTGAAAGAAATGACCTGTGCTAAGCACCCATGGTCCCGACACAGCTTTATTAAAAATTAAGTCACAAATTATAACGCTCGCTGGGGAAGACTTGCTTTCCTCCCAATTACAGTTAATAGAAGAAAATTAATGTAGCAATTAATGCGGCTGCTCTTACAGCCCACTGTAATATGCGCGGGGCACAGCGCCCACTCTCACGGCCACCAGATTACGGGAGAACTAGGGCCTGGAGCTTAATAAAGTTTTGCTTTTCCTGTGTTTAAACTCTCAGGCCATAACTTACTTAAGAAACACACACACACACACACAAAAAGAGATTATTTAACATTTTAGAGGTTCCCGTGAGCCGTAAATCATTTTCACACACGCCATATTTGTTGAAAAGGACAGAATACATTCAATTTTACAGTATATTAAACTTCATCTAATTTGAACGTAAGAACAGACCAGCAAAATAAATGACCAATTTCTGAAGCAGAAATTACCATTTGGTTGGTGCCATTACAGAGCTGCTGGTATTTTATCATGTTCTTAACATAATATTGCTTGTCTAGCGATGCATAGTTATAATGCTATTCCAAATTAGAAGGCGGTGAAAGAGAAGTGCACACAGTTTTTTTTAATAGGCATCATTTGTCAGATGTTATTCCGAGGGCTTTGTGCTGATGATAATATGCAGATTAAAGGAGAAGTAAATAGGGAAAAAAAGGAGCCGCCACCAGGAGGAGAGAAGTTCCCGCTCCCCAGCTTATAAAAGCCTCAGCTGTCAGGGAGAGAGGGATGGCTAGGTGGCCACAGCCCCCCGGACACCGATAACAGTAATTAATTTGTGCTGAAGATTTCCGGGGAAAAGGAAGCTTGTGGTGTTCAACAGAAGGGAAAATGCCGCCCGGAATTCCAACGTGGGGTCTCAGCTCATACAATAGCAATTGTCATAACCGCACTGGCAGAGCGCCGCGTCATTTGTGAAACGCTTTCACATTCGTTATCACACTAGATGTGCAAAGAAACTCTGAGAGGTCGTCACCTCGTTTCCCAATTAAACCTCTGTTAGAAAGGAGAGGACCGAGGCTTGGCAGAGAAAAAGGGACTTGCTGGAGCGGTCCAAGCTCGGGAATGGCAGGGCAGCGATGCAAAGCCAGGCTAGGCTCGATCCATCAGTTCAGTCAGGTCTTCAACAAACAGCAATGAATCACCTCTCAGGTGCCAAACTTCGTGCCAGGTACTGTGAATAACATAGACCTTGGACCCTGGCTTTCTGGAGAGCTCCTGGTCTAATGAGATGGCAGAACACACGGGTTACATGCACGGATCTTGGAATTCAACTGCCTGGGTTTGAATCCCAGCTGTGTCACTGACAAGCTGTTTGACCTCAAGAAAGTCACTTAACCTCTTTCTACGTCACATTCCTCACCTGGAAAAAGGGCAGGCTAGTAACACCTACATCATAAACTTGCAAAAATGCAATCAATGATGTCGTGCTTTAGACAGTGCCTGACACAGTAAGTGCTAACTTATTATCTGCTTTATGTCCAACCTGTAAACTCCCTGCCACATCCTAATCCAGGCCACCATCAGCTTTCCCCTGGAGCTCTCTGCCTTCTACAGGGTCTTCTATTAGTCTCCACCAGTTAATTCTGCATAGAAAAGCCCATAGGAACTTTCAGGAGAGAAACTCCGATCACTGCACGCCTGTCTCGATAGCGTCCCATTGCCCTTTTGGAGGAAGTCCGAACTCTAGCACAGCTTGCGGGTCTTTACAATCAGACCCTTGCCCACCTCTTCAGCATCTCCTCTCACCACTCCCTCTTCCGATTTCGCTCTCTCACCATACCGAATGACCCTCTGCTCCAGAGTTTTCTATCCTGCCTCTCTTTTATTCTCTCGCTCATTTCTTTGATTTTTGCAAATGCCATTCCGTCTTCCCAGAAGTCTCCTTTATGTCCTAGCTTAGAGATCCCCTCCTCTGGAAAGCCAACTGTTATGCTCCAAGACTAGCTCAGATGCCTCCCTCTGCCCCCACAGTGTCTTCCCTTACCCTTATTACAGCACTTCTCACATTGCGATACAGTTACTTGCTGGAGCAGGAGAATCAGGAGAGTTGGGATTGTGCCTTTCGTATTGTATCCCAAGTGCCAAGCACCGGGCCTGGCACATAGAGAATGTGCAATGATTCCTGGTGGAATAATGAATGAATAAATGCCACCCAGCAGCCTGGGCCCTCCCCTCTCCCTTTGCAACATCAAGACCCTGCAGTGAGGTGAGGAGGGGCTCACGGCTGGCGCTTTGCCAAGGTGTGCCAGGCTGCATCGGGGCTCGCTGCCTGCCTCAGATTTATGCCCTGTGCTCATGGCTGTTGGGCCAGCCTCCCAGATCACATAAATCACCACGCAGCAATCTGGTTCCCGAGCCGGGGAGCCTCCGGAGCTCACAACGCTTTGCAGAGGAGCTGCCAGAATTAGGCATAAATCCACTTCTTGATTGAATAAGCAAACACCCCACTGCTTGAAATGATTTACTAAATTACAATGCACAGTGACGGACTTGGGATATTCAGAGTACGGACCCGGTTAGCAGTCGGAGGCCTCTTCCAAGTACGTGGCTTCCTCCACTCTGCCCCTCCCCCGTTTCACCTGTGACTTCTTTCCATCCACTCGCTCATTGGAGCAACTTTCACTGAGCACCCAGGCCGTGCCAGGTTAGGTGTGTACACGTAAATTACCTCATTTAAAGAGAGGATGCTTTGTTCCACACTTCTGGTGATGTGGCCACCACTTCCCACTGCCTCCTATACTACGGGGAGTACGGTCACAGTGGGGGAAAAGAAGAACAGACTCAGTGAAGGAATGTGGACTCGGCGTTGACAATAGAAGAGGACATGTCAGTGTCACGGGGCCAACCCCAGCACAGGAACATGAGCACGTGTGTTCCCAAGTTCCCTTGGGACACCCTATCAACTACCTGAACTCTCTAGGGAAGCCATGGCAGAGAGCGGTTTCTAAATGCGCCCTGGGGCTGAGAGTTAGGGAGATTTGGGTATTGATGCTAATGTGTCCTCATTTGTAATCACAGGACACCCGAACCCAGGGCGTTGTTGTTATTGTTACCTGTCCTTCCCTTGCATTCTTACAATAAACTCCCGTGTCTCTACATGTTTCCTTTCTTTGTAATCTTAATGAGCCTAATGAGCATCATCAGAGGATGAGAAAATATAGTTTTGACTGTCACTGGGAGCATGTAAGTGGTAGCTGAAACCTTTTTTCAATTAACTCCTTCCTGCCTGACACTTGATCCACTTTGGGCTTCCATTGACAGCTCAGAACTGGACAGTTTAATTTATTAGCCCTCTGCTCTGTAATCACCGCCCTCAAGCTATTGATGTGGCACCTTTGTACTATCTTTTGTCTTAGAATCTCGGTGATGGTAATGATCAGACCAGTTCCTTTTGCATCTTTATTTTCCTACCCTAAAGTCGCTAGCACAGCGACACTCCTGAGAAGATGCTCCCTAAATGCTTCTTGGTGATAACTGAAGTCTTTGGTTTTTTTTTTTAATCCTTCTATACCTTTATAAAAGCCAGATAAACAGTGAAGTACCAAGTGCATGTAGAAAAGAGTGGTCGCAAGTAATTCACTGTACATTCTGTCTGCATGGAGATTTTTCCTTCCTGAGCATTTCGGTCAGGAACAAAGGCGCTTTTCCTTTCTCTTGCCTATTTACCCCATTATAAAGAGCTGTCACTTCTTTTTCCATATTGCTTTCCCCATACATTCATCTTTTATTCATTCATTCATTCACTTATCCATTCATTCATTCCATAATAATATTTTTGAGTGCCTAGAATGAACTAGGATATAAATACTTGATTCTTCCCTTTACACAAACCACCCTCTCTTTCTTATGCATGATCTCTTTCTTATACATTTGCACAAACACTCATAAGTATACACACACACACACACACACACAGACACACACACCCCTACCTTATTCTGCTAGACCACCCTTCTCCTGTTACATTTTTCTTCACGCTTGGCAAGTGGATCTGAAATAAAAGAAGCCTTTCAAAACCTGCTGCTCCTCTCCAAAATTGCTGTGTGGGTAGGAAGGAAGCACTCGCAAGACAAAACATTCTGGAAACCAGGCTTCAGAAAGTCAAGGTAGAGTATCCACTGTTGGCCACTCATTTTAGCATTCAGCACGAAGGAATCTGAGCTGTATTCACTATGATGGGCTTATGAAGAAGAAAGAAGTAGCATTCTAGTCGCGTCTTCAATTTTTGGTGTTCTTTGGAAGAACTGAGGCTCTGATTGTCCACAAGACTGTGTGATGGAGATAAGTTTGGGGATTACTGAATTAATTCATTCAGCAGGTACTGAGCACCTGCTGCGTGCCCGGCACTATGCTGCGTACAGGGGGTGGGTGGTTGCTAGGGATTGAATGCTTGTGTATCCCCAAAATTCATATGTTGAAGCCCTAACTCCCAATGTGATGAGGTAGGGCCCTGGCCCAATGGAATTGGTGGTCTTAGAAGAAGAGGGACACTAAGGAGCCCGTGTTCTCTCTCTCTCTCTGCACATACACCCAAAGAAGAGGTCATGCAAGCACACAGTGAGAGGGCAGCCTTCTAGAAGCCAGGAAGAGAGACTTCATCAGAACATGACCAAGCTGGTACCCTGATCATGGACTCCCAGCCTCCAGAACGATAAGAAAATGAAACTCCCTTGTTGTTTAAGGCACCCAATCTGTGGTTTTGTTAGGACAGCTCAAGAAGACAAAGGCAGTGGTGAAGAAGACAGAGAAGGTCTGCCCTTACAGCGCTTACATTCTAGCAGAGAGAGAGATGTTTCATAAGTAAACACATAAATGTATAAGACTTTTGGAGTGTAATAAATGTTATTTTGGAAATAAAATAAGATAAAGGGGTAAATGGTGATAAAGGAAGAGGCTGGTGTGGTCGCTTTTGATAGGAGGGTTAGGGACACAGCCTTACCATGTTTCTGGTTTCCACCAAGAACCCACATATGCAGCAAGAGAGCCCAGGCAAAGAGAGGTAATCTTTCTTGGACTCAGATCTTCCATTCAGGTGGGATCCCATGGTGAGCAGAATGGCAAGGCTATAGCAGGTGCAGCTAAGGCACGTGGCTGAACAATGCCCAAGGTCAAGGATTAAAGTTTGGGGGATCTGGGGAAATAAAGGCATCCCGTTGGAAATTTTCAATCCTGGCCTCCTAGCGGAATCACATGGGGAATTTTAAAACATAACAATATTTATGGGCTCAGGACCCCAGTGACTCTGATGCCATTGGTCTGGAGTGGGGCCACGGCATTGGCCTGTTATAGAAGCTCCCTGGGTGACGATAATGGGAAGTCATAGGTGAGAACCCCTGGGTCAAGGAACATCCTAAAGCTTTGATCTCTCTTGCTACAATCCAAGTGAAATTCTTAATTCTCAGCTTGCCTCTCACAGCCCTTTTTAAATTCCCCCTCTTATTGATCTCCATTCCTGGCTAATCAGTTCTCCCACACTCCAAAGGTGCCAGTTCTAGCCTCTCTTCTTGCGGTAAGTTTTGCCCATCGACTGAAACCCAATGTTCCTCCCTTCCTGTGTTACGCAACACAGCATCACAGTGAGGAATCACAACGTGGTGGAAAGGACACAGCTGTTGGTGTCACTGAGGAAGACTCCAACCACATGACAAGAAGCCAGCAGAGAAATTCAAAAGATTCAGTGCTACAGAGAAATGTGGTGTAGGGACAACCGTCCTACCCATTTCAAAGACCCTGAATGAGAGTAACAGAATCTAGTGCAGCGGTTCTCAAACTGCCATCCCCAAACCAACAGCATCAGCATCACCTGGGAACATGCTAGAAACGCAAATCCTCAGGCCTTGCCCCAGCCCTACGACATTAGAATCTCTGGGGTGGGATGCAGGGATTTGTGCTGACCGGCTTCCAGATTATTCTGATGCTAACTTCAGAGTGAGAACCGTTGTTGTAGCGAATGCTCAGAATGATGGCTACATGACAAATTAAATCATGCTTTTGGGCACCTACCTGTGCGGGACACATATTAAACAGGTTTCCATGAAGACGTCTTAAGTCTACAGTCCGGCGACTGTGATAAAGGTTTCCTCCTATTGATTTCACCTGTGTTCAGTTCTTCTGTTCATTCATTCGCTAAGAAATTACGGAGCACTGACTTCGTCTGGGGCGTGTAGTATGTGCCCTCTCTTAGCGGGGGAGGCATGCGAGCAAATAATCATAACACGGAGTGTAGCAGTCGCCGGCCTAGATGGTGCCTTTGAAGCCCAGCGGAAGGAGGGGTTGGCAACCCTGCCCGGGGCACTCCAGCCGGGTTCACAGACTCAGCCTGCTTGACCCGGGTCTTGGAAGAGGGGGGCCGTCATTCACGGGGCTCAGGAGGGGGTGAGGAAGTGCAGGCTGCAGAGCTGGTCAGAGGAGGGCACAGAGACATCAAAGAGCACCGCGTGCCCACGGAGCAGCAAGCCCCTCCGACTTCAAAGGTGGCCAGCGTCAGAAATAAGACGGGGAGCCTGGAATTCCGGGGTGCGGGGAGCGCGGCAGATGTTTTAATCAGGGTGCCGCTGGAGTTGAGTTTTTGCACAGGGAAAGTGTAAACTTCTCAGTCTGGGTTCACCCTTTCCTAGCACTGGAACCTTCAGTGAAACCTGTCAGCTCTCGAGATCAATATTTCTGTTTCTTCTCCTCGGCCCGTCTCCCAGCCTCTCTTATCACGGGGCTTCAAACAGGGCCCCTATCTTTCTCAGCTCGCACCTGTCAGGGCTGCAATGGAGGCGGGAGGACGCGACAGAAAGTGGGCCAAGGCCGCGGAGGTGCATTTCTTGACTGTGCATGTTCACAATGGGAGTGCGTGTGTGTGTTTGTGTGTGGGGGGGTGTGTGAGCGCACGTGCATGCGTGTGGGTCTCTGTGTGTGCGCATGCGTGTGTGTGTGTGTGTGTGTGTGCACGCGTGCCCATGCGTGTGTGCGTGCATATGTGTGGGCGTGTGTGTGTTGGAACTTGGTTCAGGGAAGAAGGGGCCCACGAAAGAGAAACTGTCACTACAGTAGACTTTTAAAGCGGGAAGGCCACTTAAAAAATCATCTGGCTTTTTTCTCTTTCTATTGTAAGTAAAGCAAAAGTAATCCAAAGAGGTCAGTGATTTTCCAGAATCACACAGCAATAATCACCTTGGTAGGCGGCATGTGTTAATTAGTTGTTCCTAAATCTCGCTGCCTATTAGAAACTTGTGGGGAGCTTTCATATTAGAAGCCTGGGAAGATTGCTTCATTCCTCGTCAGACTGGCTGAACTAAATGTGTCTAGGGAATCTCTAGTTTTTATAAAGTTCCATAAATATTCTTCTGTGTAGCCTGGTTTTGGAGCCAAGGTATGGGAAGAAAATCAAGGGATTAGAATGTGATGTATTAGGATTGTTCTCATTCCAAGTTCTTAATTCATACTGGCAAAAGCCAAAACAGGGATTCATTGCTCATGAAATGAATTTCAGCATTAATAGCTTCAGGCATGGCTGGATCCAAGAGCTCTGAATGTCACCCACAATCTCTCTTCGTCTCTCAGTTCTGCTTCATTCCTAGAGGGTCTCTCCTCTGCATAGTGGCAAAAACCAATAGTGGCCACCAATAACTCCGAGTTTGCATTTTATCTTCTTCGTCACCCTGGCAGAAGGAGAGCAACTCCATAGACATTCTCAGGATCAGCTCTCATTGGCCTAATTCAAATCACTGGTACAAGCTTCATGTTGATGGTCACAGAGCCACCTGCTCAATTTCTCTACCACCTGGCTACCGCGGGTCTGTTATTTGAGAGAGAAACAAATCTCTGTATTATGGCAGATTGCCTTACCTTACTAATAAACCACGTTTGTAATTCATCCAAATTATCTCATCCTCTTATAACGTACTGATTTCCATTCTACCCTTTGCTGATTTTCTAACTCATCACGTTAACTTGTGATATGTACTTGAGGACCCTGATCCTATAGATCCATTTTCCAGACGGGCGTTTTAAGGACCCAAGTCCCATAACGACTCTTTAATGCTGAAGTAGGGAACGCAACATGGATCTCCCGTCTCCAGCTAGTTCTTGGGACACGTTGCTAGATAACTTCTAGTCACCTCAAGAGACAGCATTTCCAGACGGTGCTGATATTCTTATGGTTATGAGGACATCAGGGATCCCCTAAGCACAGATGAAATTTCTTTCTCTATTTAACACATAGGAAAATGAGACCCCTCAAAGCTAAATCAGCTGATTTATCTGATGTTCTCCTTTCTGGATTTTCCATGCAGTGGTTTAGAGTGAGGAGTTCTCCGGCTGGGTTTAAGGCGTTTCACAAACCAGAAGAAAACAGAAGGGGAGGGAAGGGGAGGGAGCTTAAGAGAGGAGGAGAGGACAGAGAAGGTAGTCTGGGGAGGTGGTCTGCAGCTTCCATCAGATTCTCAAAGGGGGCAGTGGTCCCCCAAGGTTTGCAATCAGTGATTATAAGCGGAATTGTTTAGCTCAAGTCTAGGCCCTGTTACTGCTCTGTGTAATCTTGAATTAGTCAGTTACGCTTCCTCTGCCTCTGTTTCCTCATCTGGAAAGTGGAGAAAAGGGTATAACCACCCTTTCTTCTGAGAATTAAGTGAGTAATGTAAATAAAAGCATTTTGTATGTCAGAAAACATAATTTCTATATTGGCAGGTTTATGGTCTAAAATGTACTCTTTCTGATACACCCTGGGCCTTGGGGGAAAGTGAGTTGATTGTTTTCCTCCTGAGCTCCCCTGACAATGAGCTCTGGCACCACTCTCCCCAGAAACAGATAAATTATGTCTGAGCAAGCCGAAGGATCTGCACCCAGTATCCAGCTCAGCCCCTCTGCCGGAAATGTGCCCTTCTAGTTTTGGGCCCACTAAAGCACTCAAATTTTAATTTTATTTTAGCCAGTCTGGATGGCAATCCCTCTCAGACTGTAGCACACCTAGTGGACATTTTCCCAGTGTGTGTTTGTTGTTTTGTTTTTTTTACAGTGATGAAGCACATGAAATCTGGGCACCAATGCCCTGGGTCCTAATTATAGTTTTCTTCACTTCAAGGCAAGCTACTTAGACTCTCTGAACCTCAGTTTCCCCATCTGTAAAATGGGGACAATAATACTCACATCATGGGCTTGCTTAGTTTTTCAAAAATAGGTACTGCACATAGTCCATGTCCCAGGCACTGTTCTGGGCACTGGTGACACCACAGTGAAAGAGAAGGGACAGAAAGTGGTTTATAAGCCCCATGGCAATTCCTAGAAGTTAATCACAAGGTCAAGAAAAGGGAGGGTTCCCAGTTCTAGGAACTCTCCGACGTTTTCCCAGAAAACCCATGAATATTCCACCCCCAGGTTAGCCTGGCATTAAGATTTAATATAAAAGGACAGATCCTAACCCTGGGTTGGCACTGTTCCTTAGATCAAGCTCACTCTTTTGCTTTTTCTTTAGTGTGTACTTTGCTTTCAATAAATCTCTCTGCTTCTGCCTATACGTAGTGTCTTATCTATAGTGAGTCTTATCTATGGCGGATGACACAGCTGGTAAGGTAGGTTGTCAGGATTTGAACCCAGGTCTGATTATATCCAACGTTCGTATTCTTTATTATTTCCAGATTTTATTCTTTCATCCTTTAGTTATTTTTCCCAACTGGACAAATGCAATCAATTGGGCTGGGTTCCAGACACCGACCTGGGCACCAGCTGAATAAAAAATAACAAGCTATGTCCTCTTTCTTTCATGGGAGAGGACAAATTAATGCCTGAGACAGAAAGATAATCAAATAATCACAGTGTGGAGTGGCGAATCCTGTAAGTGAGATTTTCACAGGATATTCTGGGGCCGAGAGGTGAAGGCTGGGCTGTCAAAGCTTGAGAGAGTCAGGCACTGGACAAGTGCTACTCGGGGTCCTTCCAGCTGCTACATCCGCGGTGGCCTTTCCTGGGGCAGGGGCAGCTAGGGGCCTCCTGTAGCCTGACGGAGGCAGGAACTTGGGCAGGTGTTGTGCACAGGAATCGCCAGCTCTGTTCCTACTTGTTGTTACACAGAAGGGAATGCATTTGGCAAAGGGAGGAACCTGACAGTCTGCCTGGAGAGAAAGAGCTTCCTCACAGAGAGCAGGAATGTTGCAGTCGTACATTCACTGCAGGCTTGCACTGTGAAGCGCTCAGTGCTGGACGCTGGGGTCTCAGAGGTACCCCGGGGGAATCACAGCCAACGCTAACACCTCAGGTGTCATCTGAGTCCAAGTTGCAAAGGCCCTGAGCCCTGGACTGTGGAGTGAGGACATATCTTGTAGGTAATCAGAGCTGTCAAAGGCTATTAAATGGAAAACAGGCATGAACAACAGCTTTATGCTTTACAAAGATATTCTGGAAGAATTATGGAAAGTAGAGACACACTGGGTGGTAGCCCAGGGCTGAGGGAACTCAGACCTTGGTAAATTCACCTGTTTCAACACCTTCAGAACCCAAATACAATCACGTGGAAGTTTCATTGTCTAAAAGAGAGCAAATGCACGTTTTCTTTCCTCTGAGGAAGAACTAGGAAATTGAAAAATATATGTGAAACAGTCATGTCTTTTTCCAGTTGCAGCTGTTACAGATGCAGCTAAAACTTACTGGGTCCAAAAGGGATTCTTTGTTCGTATAACTAAAAAAATGCAGGGATCATTCAGTTTTGGGCCAAGTCTAATTTAAAGGCTCAGAAAATGTCTTTAGGAATCTGATGATGTCAGCACTGTTTTCCTGTGCGTGAGACCCATTTGAGGTGACCTGTTTGCTCATATCGACAAGACAGCTTGCGGTAGCTTCAGATCTGCTGTTTGCTCTGAACTTCCAGGAGAGAGAGGGATTCTACTCCCTAATGTTTTGAAGGTAGTTCTCAGAACTAAGTCTCATTTGTGTATTCAGTCCCACTTAAACCAAATACTCTGGGGAATGGGGAAGAAATAGTTCCAAAAGGAAAATCAGAGTGGTAGTTTTTTGTTTGGCTTGTTTTTTGTGTGTTTTACTTAAAGAAGAGAAAATGGATCTTAGGTGAGCAAGGTCAGTAGACATGCAGTATAATGAAGCCCACGTCCTACTGATAGCCTGTCTCTAAGTCAGGGATTCTTAATCGAGGGCAATTTTGATGCTCTCAGAGGACATTGGGCTATGTCTACAGACAATTTTGATCATCACAACTTGGGAAAGTGGTGCCGCTAGAATTTAGAGAGTAGAGGCCAGGGATGCCACTCAACTTCCAAGGACACACAGGACAGTCCCCTGCAACCAACTATTATCCTTCCCATCGATAGTGCCAAGGCCGAAAACCCCTGGTCCAGGTGATGAGTTGCCTTGGATTATGGGTAGTTCCCCATCGGGAAAGGTGCTCAAGCAGAGAGTGCTTGGTTGTTCATTTGACAATGCTCTATTATGGTTTCCAGGTCTGATGGACAGTCAGACTACACCAAAAATTTCTCATCTCTTAGTTCCTCTAAGGCATGGCATATAGACTGCAAGGATCCTACAGGTGGCAGGTTATGACCTGCAATTTCCCCCTCTCTGTCCCATTCAAGGAAACATAGCCTGTGCTTATTTAAACCACACATCTCCTCTGCCCGCACTTCTACGCAGATTCGGGTACGTTCTTCCTCACCAAGGAAGCATTCCCACCAACCAAACTTGGGAATCACTGACTTACTATCATCAGGTCTCTTCTAGCCCTGAAATTTGACAATTCTAAGCATTGGGGACTTAAAAGTGAGGATGATTTAGGGTAAAAGGTTTAATAAGGGAGACTGTGGGCACCCAGAATTCATTCGTACATCCATTCATCCAACAAAAATTACTTAGCATTATCTCTTTGCCAGGTGCTGCGCTAAGTGCTGGGGGTAGAAATAGGAAGAAAAGATATACATTTATGCTGCCCTCATGGATACACAGGTTTGGTAGGAGAAGAACGTAAAACAAATTTAAGGAATTATAAAACAGTAGGATCAGTATTTTGATAAAATTATATTAATATATACCATGGAAGCACAGAGTCGGGTCATCTGAGCCACAATCAGTTTTAGAGAAGTGACATTTAAGATGGAGACGTGTACGAGTTATTCAGAGGAGTGAGGGGGAAGGGCCAGACAGAGGAAGCAGCATGACAAATGGCTCAGAGGTGAGAAGGATCCCAGCAGTGTTTGCCAATTTCCAAATCTGCACAATCTTGAGACAGGCTTAGGAGAAGAAGGTGCTGGATTTCGTGGCTCTCTGGGTGAGCTGCCCAGGAATCCAGTTTGGGGGCCTGATCCATCGGTCTTGACATTTTCCATCACTCCAGAAGTGAATAATTTCCCATTCACTTCTGGGGTGACATTTTTTTTCTCCAAAACCATGATCTGTAAAATTAGATGTCTCAAGCACCAGTTCTCTCCGAAGGGAAGAAGGCCTGTGCCGAGCCCAGGCTGGAAGATGTGAGTGAGTTTCTGTCTTTTGGCAGGAGAGTTGGATGGAGCCCAGACACAGCAATTGCCAGAGACATTTGGGAGGAAATAGAGGGTGTGAAAGACACTGGATTCTAGTAATGGGATGAGCTTACATCGCTCACGCCTTGGGTGTAAGAACACTCGGATGGCTGGTGACGAGGGCTGGTCTAACAATAAATGGAGACCCGAATATTCCAGAATATTAATATGCCTTGTGTTCCACCACTGTCTCTGCCCCCAGCCACACTAAAATTCCTTCACCTTCTTCAAGCTGCCATATTTTCTCCTTGCTCATCCTGCACAAGGAATATCAAAATCATCTTCCCTTGTGATTTTACCAGACCAACTCTACTCCACCCAAATGGCCTTTCCTGGCCCAGCCCATCTCCTAAAAGGAGGTTATGTTTTCTGTGTTGACCCATAGCACATTCCATTCCAAACACAGTCTTCATTACATAGAAATACAATTGCTTTTAAAATTGTCCACCTATTTTGCTAGAGTATACACATTACACAAAGATGAGATTGTATGTATGTCGCTTACCATCGTGTGTCTGGTGAGTAATAGGGTGACTTGTATACATTTTTTATGAATAAATGAGTGAATGAATGAATGAAGATGTGGGAAAAAATATAGAGCTAAAATATTATAACCCATGCCCTCATCTTACATAGGAGAAACTGAGGTCATGCAGCCAGTAAATGAAAATCTCCTTATTTCTATCCAGGCCAGGCCAGTTTTTACAGGCTACAAAACTGTCAAGTTAGTACAAGGTAAGTGCCCCCAGGGAATTATTGTGGGTTTGAGGGTGGGGGGTGGAAGACAGAGTGGGCAGTGTCTAATGATGGGAGATCATTCTCTTACGTAATCAATTATCAAAATCAGAAATTTTAAGACTGACTCAATACTATTACATAATCCATGGGCCATATTCCAAATTTGCCCTAATACATCCTTTTAAGCTATTTTTATTTCCCAATCTAGCATGCATTCCAGAATCATGCATGGAATTTACTTGTCATGTCTCTTTCAGTCTCCTTTAGTCAAGAACCATTCCATGCCTTTCTTTGTTTTTTTGACATTGACGTTTTTGAAGAATGTCCCTCAATTTGAGTTTGCCTGATATAGCTCCATGACTGGATTTGGGTTAAGACTGTTGACAGAAACTCCATGGAGATGATGTCGTGTTCTTCTCAACGTATCATATTATTAAGAGGCCCACGGAGTCAGGTTGTCCCAATATCTGTGATGCTAACTTTGATCAACTGCTTAAAGTGGAATTACTAATTTTCCTCATTTCAAAGTTCCTGTTTTTCTTTTTGTTATTAATAAGTATCTTGTAAGAAGATAAGTAAATATCCTATTCCACATAAAACTTTTACCCACTAGTTTTATCCTCCATTGATAATTTTCTAACTCCATCATTTCTTCTATATTTATTAATGATAGTCTTCGATAAGGAAGAGCTATCTCTTCCTCCAGCATTTCTTTATGTATTTATTCATCAATTTATACCGGAATGGATACATTGGTTTTATATTTCATTTGATGGATCAGAACCAATTTCAATAGCATTGAATTCTATGAACAAATTGTCCCTGATTTGGCCAGAAGTTGCCCCTTCGAGCTGCCTCCTTTGCCCTTTCAGTATGTTCTTATGATTCTGAGCAAGTTACTGTTGTAAGGCACAAGATGTTTCCATCTGTCTAATCTTATGCTACTTTCTAAGACAATCTCTTATCCAGCCATACTGGAATTTTTTTCCCCATTAAGTATTGTAAGCTCTTTCTCCTGCTTCAGGGCTCTTGGACATGTTTGTCTAGCTATCTACACCATGTTTTTCCCTCCCATTATGTCTACCTGACGCATAGTATAAGTACAACAAATATTGTTTATTAAATAAATAAAAAGTGTTAAAAAAAAAAGGAAGCAGCTTTCTATGTGAATTCAGAGGATAAAAATATGGATGCATGAGTAGCAATTACAGGTAAGTGACAAGATTCTGCTCAGAGAAGCAAGGAACTTAGAAAAGTATTCAAGCAGGTGCTTTTGAATTTTGCCAGTGATGTTACAGAGAGAAACCCTGCTCTGGGGGTGGCGGGCAGAGAAGAAATGGACAGGATGACTGCTGAGGTTTCTTCCTATTCTGAGAACCTATCACTCTGCTATTCTACCATATAAAATGTGCTGGGCAGAGACATTCCTACTGTATCTTAAAGCTCAGTGTGTGGGTGGAGTGCTAACCTTGCTTTTCCTCTAGTATTTTCAGTAAGACTCCTGGGCAGTACGATGATTGTAGATACAAATTTGTCCATCAAGGTTGTCTTTGGTTAGGAGGAGTTAGCAAGCATGCTCAGGAAATATTCAGTTATAGCAATTTATTCTTTCCAACATTACAAGGCATAATGACATGCCTTTCAACACTGAGGAAGGATGCAATCACCAGCAATCCTTTGCCCTAGGAATCAGGGTGGTATAGAGGAAAGGTAGTTGGACTAGTGGCTGGCAGAGTGAGGTTATCCCTTTGATTCCACGTTTACTAGTTAAGATATAAGGGCTGGATTTAGACCTATCTAAATACCCACCAGGTGTGGGAAATTTATAATACTGCAACTCACTGAACCTCAATTTTCCCATGTACAAAATGGGGAAATAAAGCCTGCCTATCAGGGATGGTGTAAGGACTAAGTGAAATAATGTTGGTGAAATGATTAGCAAAGAGCAAGACACCTACTAAGTGCTAAATACGCAAATGGTTGCTATTGTTACATACATGACATTAAGCAAGTCTCTTAAGCTGTGTGAGCCTAATGCTCTACAACTATTTCACTGAATACTAATAATACTTATCTCACAGGTTTTGTTGGGGATTTGTTGCACTATGGCACGTATGAGTTCCTGCCATACTGACACATTCTAAGTAAATGTTCTGATGTTGTTTAAAATTTAATCTGATATGCAGCAATCTATATAAGAGGAAAGTTTAGGCTTTAGCAATATGATGTTCTTTTAATTAAATTCTCAGACTGGAGATTAGCAAAATATAAGGTTTTTTTCATGCAGCTTTTCCATTTACAAATTTATACCAGACAGGACTTAATTGAAAAATACCTCTTTCTATTTGGTTTGAAAGTAACTAAAAAGGCCGTGACATTTTTAAACATTTCACATCAGAATGGGAAAGTATTTTTTTAATGCAAAGTGCTTTGGGTTTCTCATTTTTTGCTAATGAGACTTTATGGGGGATAGAAATTGCTTTTGTGACAAGTCCAGAGTTGACTTGTTCTAACCTACTCCATCTTATTTTTGGGACCCACACTGTCCATACACAGTCCCCTGGATAATTCACCAGGACAACTTGACATTACACTTTAGGTTCTCTATGTTAGTGTGAGTGCCACGTGTCCTTTAAGTCTGATATACTCCTCTGATCCTCTGCATCATTTCACATGATTTATCATCCTTCTGGAATGTCCATCCTTATTGCCACTTTACTCATCCCTGTCCGCCCAAAAAAACAAAAGAAATCACTACTGTTTTGAATGCAAGCTCAAACAACTGCTATCTCTCTATGGTTTATTAGACTAAGAAAGGATTTTAACCATACCATTTGAATGGGCAGGAGAGATCAGTGGAATTACCAAAAATAGTTCTAGAGCCTATTGGGAGAAGGAAAAGTGGAGAGGAAGTGTGTGTTGGGGTGACACAACAGTGATAACTCACAGGCCGGGCGTGGTGGCTCACGCCTGTAATCCTAGCTCTCTTGGAGGCCGAAGTGGGTGGATCGTTTGAGCTCAGGAGTTCGAGACCAGCCTGAGCAAGAGCGAGACCCTGTCTGTACTAAAAAAAAAAAAAAAAAAAATAGAAATTAGCTGGACAACTAAAATATATATATATATATATATAAAATTAGCCAGGCATGGTGGTGCATGCCTGTAGTCCGAGCTACTCGGGAGGCTGAGGCAGGAGGATTGCTTGAGACCAGGAGTTTGAGGTTGCTGTGAGCTAGGCTGATGGCACGGCACTCTAGCCCGGGCAACAGAGTGAGACTCCGTCTCAAAAAAAAAAAAAAAAAGAGTGATAACTCATAGTCTATCACAACAGGAAGCCAACAACAATGTGTAAAGTTGATAAGTCCAAAAATAATAGAATGAGAGTATTATTTTAAAATATGGAGGTAACCACCAAGAGAACGAAGAAATGAAACGGTTAAAGGTGAAAGCAAAATGAGAGAAAAGGCTTAGCAAATGATTACTGGTTTTTGTTGTGGATTCTCCTATTATTTTATACTTTTATCCATACTCCTCTATTGTTTGGATAAGATAAATGAAATCAAAAACACTTCTCTCGTGACCCTGGGTAGCCAATCCTGGATGCCTAGATATTATAATACAATGTTTATAATTATGTTGTTGTATGCTTATCTCTTTCATTAAACTGTGAGTGCCTCCCAGGCAAGTTCTGTATCATAGTTTTCTCCGTAGCCCCAGTGGGTCCATCACATAGTAAATATGCAGGAAAAGGTTGTTGAATGAATTCCAGGGTAGTGGGGTTAATGGAAAGAAAGTAAAATTGACATGAAGCTTACATTTAAGAAGTTAGTTAAGTCATCATACCAGTGCAACAAGCAACTCTGGGAATAGCTGCACAGCGTACGGAGACAGTAGGACAAAGGACCTAGGGGAGACTGATGGGGCGGTAGGGACACTCAGGGATGTCAGGGAGGCCTTTCTTAGGGACAGGATGCCCCTGCTCAAAGCTGAAGTGTAACAGGTGCTAATGAGCCCACATGAATAGAATGGATTCGCTTGCGAGGAGGGAACAAAGCACTGGACACTAGTTTAGCCTTGACATTCTGCTCCTATCACCACTTAAGGTCTTGGGACAGAGAAAAGGAGAACTTCATCCAAATGTTTTCTGAGTTCAAGCCAGTAAGAGATTCAGGAGCCATACACCAGGAACGGCGAATATGAAAAATGTCCCATTCCAAAAATATTGGAAGAGGAAGGGGTTACTATAGGAAATTATATAAAATGCATCACGAATATACCATCCAAAGAAAGGGACAGGGGTGTGGTGTTTACAACTGAATACATTGTTATGTTGGCCATTTAAAAACACAACAAAATAAAGCAAAAATGAGTTGAGTTTTGATGCCACTTCTCTTGTTGCTCCTATCCTATTTCTTTGGTCTCTTTGGCTATAAAGTATATAGTTTTCTACATTTTCTATCTCTAGTTCTCTTCTCTTTGTCTCTTAAACTTGCTCCACAAAAACTGCTCTTTTCCAAATCACTAGTGACCTCCTAGTTGCCAAACCCTGTGACAGATTCTTGGTCCCGTTGCACATAAACTGTCAGGACCCCTTCCCATCATTGCTCATTCCCTCCTCCACCCCCAACACGCTTTCTTCACTTGACTTTCCTGGTTTGCTCCTGTCTCGCTGGTTACTCCTTCTCAGTTTATTTTGTGGTTCTTCTATCCCTAACCTATTAATGTGGGAGCCCCAAGTCCAAGAGTCCTTGGACCTCTTATCTTCTCTATTTACACACACACAGCGTCACATTCAATCGCACGACTTTTCCTAGTCATCGGAGAACACGGGGGCATCACCCAGCAACGTTATGAAATTAGGCAGGTGGGACTTGACTCCCACGCAGCACGCTCCAGGTCCCGCACACCTTTTAAACACGTGTCAGATTGAGTTTGTCATCTTCGATCACATCGAGAGCCCTGTTCCTGTCAGCTCCGGCTTCATACCTGGCTGCTCCGGCATTACAGCTGTCTGCTCCCGACTTAGTAATGAGAATGAGTGGGATTTATACAACACTGTACGGTTTTCGTAGCATTTTCACTTCCTTGCCTTATCTCATTGTCACAAACAATAGCGTAAGAAATACAGGTTTACTTACTCATTTATCTCATCTGTTAAAAGTATTCATGGAGTGCCTACAGTGCACCCGGCACTCTCCCACATGCTGAAGACAGTTAACGAACAAGGCAGATATGGATCTTGTACTCATAGAATATATGGATTTTAACGGACTGTTCATTCATTTCCTTGTTCAATGACTATTGTGAAAGTAGAAAGTGAGCTCGTAATTCGGAAACTCACGTAGTCTGAAAAAGTGACATTTACCCTGATAGCTGAAGAGTAAGAAGAATCAGCCAGTGACACCGGGTACGAGAGAGAGATGAGACCACAGATTCAGGGAGAACCTTATATCAAGGCAGGGAGGCAACAGGATTGATACAGTCCGTGAACTAAAATAAGGGCAGTGTGTGGAGACCAGGAAGCAGGATGGAAGTAGCATGACATGTGGTTGGAGAGAAGAGCCGTGGTGTGATTACACAGGCCCATGCAAGTCTTGTTAAGAATTCGAGTCTCTAACCTAAGAGGATTAAGAATTCTAAGCAAGAGAGTGACATGATCACATTTACACTTTTTAAAGCTCTCCATAAAGAAGGGAAATACCTGAGACAAAGTATGGAAGGAAAACCTGCAAGATTGGTTGATTCTTTGGATGTAAGTGGTGACAACAGGGTAAGATCAAAGGTCAGTCCTAGATGTGAGGCAGGAATGTCTGTTTGGGTGGGACACCCTATACGGAAACTCAGAATGCTCGGGGAAGATTGGTTGGGGAGATCAAGGCGTGAGGGACTGGAATGATGATTTCAATCCGGCTGTATTGGGGAGATTGTGAGAGCTCTAGGTGGTGATCTCAGGCAGAGAATGGACCTCAGAAGAAAGATCTAGACTAGAATTATAGACCTTGGAGTTATCAGCAAATAGACAACAAAGCATGGATGTGTTGTTATCACCTGCCATGTTGGAGGTGAGGGAGGGAGGACAATGAGAAGAAGGTTCTGGGATGATGTCCTAAGTAATTCCAATAAAGGGCCTGAGGAGGAGTCAGAGGAGTAGTAGACACGTGGTGGGGACAGTTGTAATAAATAAGTCAAGGAAAGAACATTTTTCCACTTTCCAGAGAAGGTGGTCAGTTATTCCAAATCCTATCCAAGCCGTGAGCGGAAAAGTCAGGAATGGAAAGTGGCCCATGGATCTAGCCAATGGGAGTAATTAATGACCTCGAAAGAAACGTTCTGGTGGATTGTTGAAGGCAGGAGCCAGCCGAAGGGATGGGTGGTGAATGGGAGTGAAGAGGTGGAGTTAATGAATTTACAGAAACTCTTCTTTGAGTCGGTGGTTGGGAAGAGGAGTAGAATGTGAGATTCAGGACGCTTTTTGTTTTACATTTCCATTTTGTACCAGTTACGATGCTTTCTGTAGCAAGCAACAGCGGCAAATCGGGTCATTCACAGAATTGATTTTTTTTTTCCAGTTTGTTTCTCAGTGGATTGGCTTTAGGGGAACTGATTTTCAGTGAATTGACCTGGAGCCAAACTCAGAAGTCCACGTCAATAAGACTGAGCACTTGCTCAACGACTGAGCATATCTTGTCAACTGATAATAACTTGCTCAACGACTGAGCATAACTTGTCAACGACTGAGCACTTGCTGTGTGTCGGGCACTTTGCTGGGTGCTCTGTGTCCGTTACTTCATCGTCTTCTCAGGAGTCACTAGCAAGGAGGGTGGTGTCGGTCTCACTTTACCAGCCTAGAAGTGGAGGCACAGGAAGGGAGCGGAACTTGTCCAACATCATGCAGCTACTAAGGGAAGGCATGGCGCCTGGATTTGACTTGGATCTGTCTGGCACCAAATGCAAGGCTCCCGCCTGCGGTGCCTCAGCGATGTCCCAGCGCACAGGAGAGGGCCTGGCACCCCATTTCAAACAGTGTCAACCTGACCTGTAACAGCAAGGAGCTACTTTAGATCCTTGAGAGTTTGATCTTACAAAGGCAATATTTTAAGATTTCTCAGATGACTGGGAAGGATGAGCTTATATTGGGCAGCTCTTCCTTCCTCTTCTTACCTTCACTGAAATACGTGATCTCATCTATCGGATTTCATAACTGTCGTTTTCTCAGGAGCACCTTTCCCGGACCTCACTAAGGCGGGGAAATCTCTTTATTAGTGTCGGGTCTCATAGCTCCGTGTGCCACTTTTTTTCAGCACTTGCAGTTTTCGCTGTGTATTGGGATAACATCTACCTCACCCACCCCCGTTAGAAGATTAGATTTATGAGGTCAGGAACCGGGTATTCCTCCTTTGCTCACCGTTGAATCCTCAGCACATAACGCAGCTCTTGAAACGTATCAGGGTGAAATAAACATCTGTTGAATAAATGAAAGCATTGCCAGGGGTTGTGGGAGCACCTCACCAGGATCACGGGGATAGGTTTGGGGTTCCATCCCAATCCCTACCCTCATCCTGAATGTCCTAAAATGCTGGGACCAGCAGGCCATGAGTCCCCTGAGAAGCAGACAGCCACGGGGATGGAAGGGTGGAGGGATGACTCAGCCACTTAGGTCCAGAGCTTTATCTTGGTGAATCAAAGAGGCAGAATGGCTGGGCCTTGCTTGCAACCCCCTGCTGTGGACTCCTGGCTGACGGAATTTGCCTTAGGATCAAAAGAGTATTGAAAGGGAATAATCAGAAGTTTCCGCTGTGCTTTTTAAACGGAAGGACCTTTAGTATATTTGGCAGGCTGTATACAGATGTCCAATCAGGCCTGCTTGTCTCTGTCTGGGCAGGTGAGGGAGGCACCATCACCAGGTATCCGAGCTAGCTCCTTAGGCATTCTAGAATTCTCCCTGGCCCTCCCTCCCTGCCCTATGCTTCCCTCTATGATATGCACAAGCTCACAATTATGGATTCTTCCCCATAATTCTCTCACGGATTCATCCTTTCTTACTCAGCCCCATTGCCTTAGTTCAGGACCTCATCATTTCTTACCTAGGCTTTTAAGCTCAACGCACCATTGGTGTCATCTGCCACCAGGCTTTAGACATCCGTTCCTTCGGCAGGTATGATCTTTCTAAAACACCAATCCAACCATGTCACTCCTCTCATGAAATGCTCCAGTGGCTGTCATTGCCCTTAGGACAGAGTGCAAATTTCCTAGGCAGGCAATAAAGCCCCCCCCACCAATCTAGTTCCACTTCCTGCCATGTCTCCAGAGGGGCTCTCTCATGTTAGCCACGGAGTCCCTGGTATCTCCTGCTTGCAGGCACTGTGCATACTAAAGTCATCATGCCTTTGAAGAGGCCACTGTCTCCACTGAGAAGGCCAAGTCCGTGTGGCAAAGTCCTGCTAATTTCCCAGGACTCTAATCAAGTGTTTACCCCCTTTGTCAAGCCACCCCCAAAAGCCTAGGATAATTTAGTTGTGTTCAACTGATCTTCAGACAGTAATTCATTGCCTGTCACCCTACTAGAACCGTATGCAATGGTTTCCAAACTCTGAACACTGAGACTGATGTACTTTTCTGCACATCTGCCTCCTCTGCTGGACTGTGGGAAACTCAAGGGAGGTTCAGGGCAATATAGCCCAGAGGTTGAAAATTTAGGCTATGGTATCGTACAGTTCTCAGGTTAAATCCAGGCTACCTCACAGTATGAGTCTGGGAGGAGTTACCTAACTTTCTGAGCTTGAAATATTTTGAATCTATAAAATGGGCACCATAGCAACTAATTTGTGCTCTTCCTATGCTATGGATCAGGTGTAGAATGCCCAGCAGTGCCATCACTTGGTTTAGCTGGCGTATAGCACGTGGTACGGTAATACCATATGAGTGATGATCAAAGGCAGGTTTCATGTCCATTCATCTTCTGATCCCTACAACAGAGTGCTAGGAACAAAGGAGGCATGAATTATCGTTGAATGAATGAAGTAAGCATTGCTGGGGGGTGCAGGGGCTAGGAGACGTCCTCTCATTTCTCCATCTATACTCACAGGCTGGAATTTTACCATCCAAGGCTTTGTGTTCCCCCAGGCACAGAGGCTGGAAGGAGATTTGACATTTTCCTAGTCAAACGTTATCGAGCCCTGCCTGTGTCCCAGGCACCACTGTGCGGGTGTTTTCATGGGTGCGCTCAATGGGAACATCCCCATTTTCCAAACAAGGAAACTGAGATTCAGAGACAATAAGTCAGTAAGTGGCCCTGGAAGGGCTTGAACCAATATCTGCCTGATTCCACGTTCCAAACTCCTTTTCCCACGGCCAGCAGCGGCAGTGATATTCCCAAATGGAAAGCTCTCCCCCATTTCCCAGGCGGCCTTGGCATTCCTTTGCAGACAAAGATTCAGAGGATAGTCCATTATGCCGGCGCTGTTGCCTTGAAACATAAATAGTCACTCACTGTGGAACTGTTTGTTATGAGGAATGTGCGGGCTGCAGAGAAGTGAGACATGAAATCATTATTTCATGCAGAAAGACACTGCCAAAGGGACAGAATTACTTACTATATTAATTCTGTCCTTCAGCCCCCAGCTCATCTCTCTGCATAATGACTTAGTCACAGAATGTATTGTTGGCAACATTTTGGGACATTTCCACTATGATTTCTGCAGAAGTTGAATAATCTAAGACTTCTCGTTTCATTTCCTCTCCCTCTAGCTCCCTCCTCTCTTTTCCGCTGGTTGTGAAGCTCTGCATCTCCACCCCGCAGCCAATCCCCGTGTCTTCCCACTGACTGTCACTGCTTCCACCACTCACATGTGTGCCACCCAGCCCTCCTGTCAGTCCTCAGCTCTTCTTTCTTACTTTGCCATCCACCAACAGTCTATCTTCTACAACGGGCTAGAGGGGCTCCCAGTGGCAATCCCACACGAGTTTTAAAAATGGTAGCATAGAGAAAGTACTCATAGACCATCATTTACAATTGTCAGATAGAGCCATCACACAGAGTCACCCGCTAGCATCAATTCATAGAACCGTCACAGAGGACAGTCACAGAGGACCGTCACAGAGAACCACCCTGTACAACCAGCATACCGAATCCCAGAGTTAGATTGCCTAGGATGAGGATGGTGGGAAGGTAAACAGCGGCTGTTTAGTCTTGTATTTATGTATTTATGAATCACTCTTAACGGCCAAATAATACTTAATGGCAAAGCATGAAAGGCATTTCCACATCCTTCAGCAATTAAAGAGCTTTCATCTGATAAGCAGTTGCATGGGTCTGGTATCACCTGTGAAGCAGCACTGAGCAAAAAAGGGTTAAAGTCACCATATCTCAACTTGATTGTTTTGTGCTGTCCCATGGCCTCACGGCCTCACTTCAAGAGATTTATAGACTAATTGTACCAGGGATGGAGAGTTGTCATGTGGAAGAGGAGTTTTCCTCAGTACGGTTATGATTACCTAATGCTGTTCTACAATTTCCTTTAAATTAGCTACAGCTCTTACCTCCACACGCGGAACTCCTGGTGCGCTACAGACAGCCCTGGGAGCCGCAGATGTACCACCCACCTCCTTGAACCCTCACAGCATCAGTGAGCGTAGCAGTGAACATGTTCAGTTTAAACATGAGCAAAGGAACTTCAGAGAGGTGAAGTAATTTCCCCAATGTTACAAAGACATAGAATATAAATAGTAGTTATAACTGTTGTAAAAGGAGGACACAAAATGCGGAAGACCTATAAAACATTACTACAAATATTTACTGAGTTTTCATAAAAATGGACTTGAAAAAACAGAGACTTATTATGCTTTTGTCTGGAAGAAGAATATTTCAAAAATATGAACTCCCCTCACTTATATAGGTGTAAACAATTTCACTCAAAACCCTAGCAATTTACAACTGGACAAAATGATCCTTACATTTTAAAAATAAAAAATCTGGAATACCTAGAAAAATATTAATCAGTGAGAATAATGTATATTAATATAATGATATATTATCTACTAATGTAATAATGTGCTCATGAAAATACACCAATACATTACAGTATTAATAAAATTAATATACTCATCAGGAAAGTGTGAGAACTGGTTCAAGAATGTATAGTTTGATCGAAGAAAAAGTGGAGATAGTCCAAGAAAAGATCAAAGCATGTACAAAAAGGTACAATGTGGCAAACATGGCATTTCAAATCAGTAAAAAAAGGAAGAAACAGTCGATATATAGTCTTAGGGCAACCCACTATTTTTTAATAAAAATAATAATAGTAATAAGGAAAAAAGCAAAAGCAAAATAGTTACTTGAATACATAAAACAAAATAAATGACAGTGAATTAAATTCAATTTATAATATCATCTGTAATAATCTGTAATATTATAATCAAAAGACAAAGACAGAAAGAAAGAGATAAAAACGAAAAGAAAGAAAGAAAATTATGAGCAAACTTGCTATAGATAGGAAGACTTTTTTAGCATAACACAAAAGAAAAAAAATAAAGGGACATCGTGATAGATTTGTGTACCTTAAATATTCTTTAATGAAGTATTTATATTAAAACCATCATAAACAAAACTGGAAGGCCAATGAGAAACTATGAAAAAGTATTTCTAAACTATGTAACTAACAGAAACTGGATATTGAAATTTGTTTAATATTTTTGTTTATTCTATTTCTATTTGTGTACCAGAAATAGAATATTTAAAATATGCAGAGTTCTTACAAATCATTAAAAAGTGTATATGCCCTGTTAGGGAAAATGAGCAAGGGGTATGAAATAGCTGTTTAAAAAATAATAATCATCTAAATACTCAATAAACATAAGAAATGTGTTAGATCCCTAGCAATTAAAAAACATTTAAAAACTCTTGTGAAATATGTTTCACCCATTAACTTGAGAGTGAATAAAAGAACCAATGTTGATGAGCTTGGCCAACAAAAGACATGCGCATATAATATGGAAAGGGCTGGGGAGACTGTCCTAACATTTTTAATTTTTTAAGACATTATAGCTTTATGTATCAAAAGCCTTATAAAACATGCACAGCACTTGACTTAGTAATAAATATATGCATAATCCAACCCAATGATCCTCCTAGAAAATGTATTCTGAATAAGCAATCAGAGATGTACTCAAATATGTATGTGGATGTAGATATCTCTGGATACAGACAAAGATATTCATATCAGCCTGTGATAGGCACCTTCTGACATAGCTCTCAATCACGCTGTCTCCTTGTTTTCACCCCCTTATGTTATCCCACTGGGTGTGGGCTGCACCTAGTGCCTTGTTTCCGTAACACATAGAACATGGCAAATAGAAGGGATGTCACTGTGATTAGGTAACAAGACAGACTTTGGTCTTGCTTTCTCTCTCTCTTTCCTTTTCTTTTGCTTGCTCTGATGAGCAAGTTGCCTGGCTGAGGGCTGTCCTATAGAGAAGACCACGTGGCAGAGATACAAGGGAGGCCTTTAGCCAACAGTCAGTGCGGAACTGAGGCACTCGAACCAACAACCCACAAAGAACTGGATTCTGCCAACAACCACATGGTGCAATCTGGGAAGTAGATCCTTCCCAGTCAATCCTTGAGATGAGACCACAGCCCCAGCCGATGTCTACAAGAGACCCAGCACCGGAGGACCCAGCCAAACCACCTCCAGGTTCTTGACTGCAGAAATAGAGAATACACGTTGTTTTTGGCCACTAAGTTCTGGAGTAATTTGTTACATAGCAATAGATAACGAATATGAGGCTCTATTTATAATATTGCAAAATTGGAAACAACAAATTATCCATTAAGAAGAAATCAAGTAAACTCTGTAGGATCTAGATAATGATGTGCTCTGACTATATTAAAATATTACATTAAATATTATTTATTGCTAAAGGAAAACATTTATGACATATGGTAAGTGAAAAAGCAGGGTACCAAATAGTATATGCAATATGGCACTATTTTTATAAATTCAGTAAATGCATATGAATGAAAATCTACTGAAAGAATACACAAAACTTTCTTCATTATCTCTTTTTGGGAAGGCTTTTTTTTTACCTACATAAATCTGTGGGTGGCTGGAGATAGCAAGACCCTGGAATAGTGGTGCTCTCAACTCATTCCTCCGTTTTCGTCTAACAAGCCACTAGGATGAAGCAATCAACAAAACACAGTCACTGTCCTCATGAATCTTACATTTTAGTGGAGGAGGCAATGAATCAATCAATCCATAATATAAAGCCAGGTAGTCAGGAAGTGATAAGTCTATGCAGTGGAATAAGGGAATATACAGTGAGGGGAAGGGTACTATTTTCTACAGGTGAGTCAGGAGATGCTGAGACAACATTTGTGCAGACCCCCGACTGAACGGAAAGTGAGTCACCTAAATATCTGCGGGAGGTGATTGCCAAGCAACAAGAACAGCAAAGGCCCTGTGGCAGAACCAGGCCTTTAAAACCCAAACTTGTTTTTGCTGCAATTGTATATAGATTTCACAATCCTAATCCATGAAGACAAGATATAGGGGTTTAGCTCTCCTTCCTTCTTAGGGCCATTGAGAGAAACTGATCAGACACTTTCTGAGATCCGGATGTTCCTAAACTCCTCCCAACCAATCTGATCTCTACTTCTCCTCTGCCAGGTTCAGCGTCATTTCAGGCAACTTTGACCATCGTGGGAGTTTGTCATTGGCAACCAGGACCTGGAGTCATTATCATGGACTGAAGCGTGGGCACGACCTTCACAGGTACCACCCATCTGTGGTGTTTTTTTATGGGAGCCCTAGCAGACTGATACAGGGTTGCCATGACAAAGTACCACAGACTGGGGTTGGCTTCAACAACAGAAATTTATTGTCTCACAGTTCGGGAGGCTGCAAGTCCAAGTTCAAGGTGCCGGCAGGGATGGTTTCTTCTGGGGCCTCTCTCCTCAGCTTGTAGGTGGCCGTCTGCTCTCTGAGTTCCACACGGTCCTCTCTCTGTGTCCGTGTCCTAATCTCCCCTTCTGGTGAGGAGACCAGGTATATTCCATTAGAGCCCTCCCATCTGACCTCATTTTGCCTTAATTACCTCGTTAAAAGCCCTCTTTCCGGGTGCAGTCCCGTTCTGAAGTGCTAGGGGTTAGGATTTCATCATATTTGAGGGGACGCGATTCAGCCCATGACACAGACTTTACGAATTTTAGGGTGGCAGAGGAGAGCTCCGGCTTCTCTAGAGAACATACTTTGGGCTTAACCCTGTGCCCAGCATGTCTAATCTCACAAAATTTTACAAAATGGGTCCGGGAAGTAGAGCATATGGTTTCCCTTGTAAAGGTGAGAAACTGAGGCCTGAAGGCTAACCACCCAGTCGTCCTCCCAGGTGGGAAGGGGAGAGCAGGTGGGGTGTGAGTTTCTTCCCAATTTAGCCCGGGACCAGCTCATCAGCCTCCTTTCCAGCCATTTACAGCTCTCAACCTGAACCAGTTTTGACAGAATTGGCCAAAATGGTGATACTAATGGAATCCGGCTCTTAGCCTGCTGTGGCATGAGATAACCTGTGCAGGCACTTAGCAAAGTGCTCCGTCCTAGCAAAGGCACTGAGCAGTGACGGCTCTTCTCATCATGAAAATTATGTTTAAGCCTTGGAAACCTTAAGTACAAGGAAAAGAAGCTCTCAAACTGGAGATTTTACCACTGGATTCCAGTACCCAAACTAATGCCAGCACGCCGGACCAGTTTTCACACACCAGCTAATGTTTTCACACACATTAGCACCCCTGGGAAGAAAGCATCGTTGTTGTCCTCCATGTTGAGTTGGGTGCTCTTGCTGTCCCCAAAGCCGTGGGAGGCCCAGAGGACATTGAAGAAGCTGAAGGCTTATGAGTTCCCTTGAATGGGCTCCTCTCAATGGAACCAAGCTCCAACTCTGCCACTGCCCTGCCTGCCACCCTCCCACGCACCCCACGGGAATTCCAGGCTGCCCACTGTGACATTTCCACGTCTCTGGAAATGTCAACTCACATTAAGTCTCTTCGCATCCAAAGAACACAAGTCTTTATCCTCCACCCCACCTAGAATCCTCCTGCAAATTTTTACTAGCTGAAGATTCTTGGTCTTGAAAGCTCAGAGCTCCAAGGATCTGTTCCAAGTGCCCTAAAGAACTTCATTATTAAGGGAAAAAGATGAAACATCTAATATTAATAGCTAATTAATATTAATAGCCCCAGTTTTACAGATGAGGAAACTGAGGCATAAAGAAGTTTAGTAGTCTGCCAAATCCTCTGGTCACTAAGGGACAAACTGAGGCCAGACTGACTTCTAAATATCTACTGTCAACTAATGTTCTCTGGCCTCACACGCCCGGCAGGTGGTGACTGACCACTGACCCGGCCCAAGACACTTTTCATATACATATACAGTTGACCTTGAACTACATGGGTATGAACTGTGCAAGTCAACTTATGTGTGGATTTTCTTCTGACTCTGCTGCCCCTGAGACACCAACACCAACCCTTCCTCTTCCTCCTCCGCCTACTCAATGTGAAGATGATGAGGACGAAGACCTTCATGATGATCCACTTACTTCCACTTCATCAATAGTAAATATATTTTCTCTTCCTTATTATTTTCTTAATAACATTTTCTTTTCTCTAGCTTATTGTAAGAATACAGAATGCAATACATATAACATACAAAATATGTGTTAATTGATGTTTATGTTACTGGTAAGGCTTCTAGTCAACAGTAAGCTATTAGTCATTATGTTTTTGGGGAGTCAAAAGTTATACTTGGATTTCTGGCTGCACAGGGAGTTGGCACCCCAGCCCCTGCATTGTTCCAGGGTCAACTGTATGTGATTTTTAAGCCTCTAACTAATTTTATTAATGAAGAAACTGAGTCTTACAGTGGTTTGGTGACTTGCCAAGGTCAGTTAGCTCCCAAGGCAGAATTGGGATTACAAACTAGTTTTTCTGACTAGTTTTGGATTGGATTGTCCAACAATCCAATCAGGGGTCATTTATTTATTTAACAAAAATGGATGACTCACCAGCTATGGACCAGGTAGCCTTCTAGGCACTGGGAATTCAGTGCCACGTCTGCCTTTCTAGTGGAGGAGAGATGGATGATTAGCAATAAACATAACAAATAATCCATACAGTGTGTTAAAGTTAAAAGTTAAAGGTATGTTAAGACAGGAACCAAGGAATGAAATAAAGACGCTTTGGGAGGGCTCAAGAGGTTGCAATTTTAAATGCGTGACAAGGTGAACTTTGAACAAAGACGTGAAGGAGGAAAAGGGATGAGGCTGCGGATAACTGAGAGAAGAGCATTCCGGACAGAAGGAGGAGTGTGGGAACAGAGGCAGAAGCATGCTGGCATGCTTGGGGACAGCAAGGAGGGCAGTATCAGGGGAGCAAAGAGAACAGAGTAACAAAGAGAGTGGTAGGAGATGACATCGGACAGGAAGATGAGTTGTGGAAATCATGGAGTCGTAGGAACCGTTGTGAGGACTTTGTCTTTCTCATACGAGAAACCCAGGAAAGCCCACGGTCACAGACTCAGTCGCCCACACAGGCCAGGCAGGTGATGTGACAAGCCATGTGGCTCGGGGGGCACTGTGGTGCAGGTGTGCCTGCCTCATCTGAACGGGGCTCCCCCTACTCGCGTCCCTTGTCCCCAAAAGAGAAGCAGGCCAAATGTTGCCTGATCTGCTTATCAAGAGAGGCCAGAAATCTGGATTTTCACATGAAACCTCCTGATATTCTTTTAATATCAGCAATGAATTTTATTCTGTCAAAGCCCTATGCCCCGGCCCCCACCCCAAATAACTCCGATTATAGAATTGCAGAAAATGGACCCAGTTTGAGTCCTTTGCATTAACCATGTTGTCATGGGATTCCAAGATCACCAGGCCTATCTGATGGATGGTGAGGCATCAAGAAGAATCAGGTTGTTACTTTCATTACTTGTATTCATGCAGGAGACTTAGCCTCTGTTTGTGTTGCAATGATCTCTGTATGTGTCTGTTTCCCTTACTAAATTGTGAGCTAGCCAAGACCAGGGTGTGACTCTTCCATGACTTTTACCTCCTAGCTGGGAACACCTGTACCAAAGCTCTGTCTTGTGGATTGAGCCAACGGAATAGAGAAGAGGATGAAACCAATTTGCAACAATGGATTCTAGTACTTAAGGCCCACTTCTACCGTGCTCTGGGTTTTGACTAGAAAAGATAAAGAAAGAAATTGACAGCCAAGTGGGAACTCAACCATCAATTTTATTGAAACCCAAACTCCCTTTCGCTACAGAGAAAGGCCATCTGGAGAGCATGGTTTAGACCTGACCCTGGAATAGAGGTTTCCAATTCGGCTTCTTATGCTTTGTGGCAATGTCATCCTGTACAGCAGACTCAGAGTTGATCCACAATCGAATGGGAAGAAGCTGGGGAACATTTCCCAACTCCTTTTTTTTTTTTTTGAGACACAGTCTCACTCTGTTGTCCGGACTAGAGTGCCGTGGCATCAGCCTAGCTCACAGCAACCTCAAACTCCTGGGCTCAAGCAATCCTCCTGCCTCAGCCTCCCGAGTAGCTGGGACTACGGACATGTGCCGCCATGCCCGGCTAATTTTTTCTGTATTTTTAGTTGGCCAGATCATTTATTTCTATTTTTAGTAGAGACGGGGTCTCGCTCTTGCTCAGGCTGGTCTCGAACTCCTGACCTCGAGCGATCCACCCGCCTCGGCCTCCCAAAGTGCTAGGATTACAGGCCTGAGCCACCACGCCCGGCCCCCATCTCCTCTTTCAGCTCTTCTCTCGAAGCACAGGCTGGTCTGAGAGAGCGAGAGACCATGGCACACACAGCAGTGAACACATCTACTAGCAAATGTCGCTCGACACACAGCATGTTGTCTTCAAATACATGGGTACTCCATGCAATTGCTCAATACCTCACTTGGGGAAGAGCAAAAAAGATGGGAGAAAGCTCCCCTATTACTCTTTCTTGAGAGGTTAGCAGTATTGGCAAGAGCTTCCGTTTTAATGGAAACCCCAGAATGGGGAGGAACATACCTACCGTGGATCAGATACTGTGCTCTGTGCTAAACATGAAAGCTGCCACTGATGAATCCCTTTCCGGTGTTCTAGACATCTTTTGTTATACTTACACAGTTAATCCTCCCAACAATCTTGACGAAGTAACTAAGATGAGATGAGAAGCTGAGGCACAGTGAGGCCACATAATACAGCTGGCAAGTGGCACCGTCGGACTGAGAACTCAGAGGTTTCACATCAGAGTGCGTGTGCTGGACCCCTGCAGCAGAGCCGAGGCTCGCAGACCTCCCACCAGCCCTGTGTCCCTGTTCGACAGGTGAGGAACTTGAGGTTTGCCTATGGATACAAAGAAATCTGGGTGTGGCACCCAGGCCTCCCTGAACCCACAGCATGTCCAACGATGCCATGAAAAGAGTGCTGCCATGAGCAGTTATAAAGACTCCCAAGCTTTGTGTGTGATTGGCAGGCAGAGCCGCACTTGAGAAGATCCCACAGCTGTAGTCGATCCAAGACACCGTGGCTCTGCCTTGGTATTTAATCCCAAACTCCACCCAGCTGGTGGCTCAGGACGGAGGAGGGAGGCAGAGATGAGTGTGCCGCCTCCTCTCTGGTCCGGGGAGCCCTGCGCCTGCAGCTGGGGACAGCTGGAGCTGTGGTTGTCATCCTTGGCTGCACATTCAAGTCACTTGGGATACATTTAAAATATTTTGTTAAAGGTCCCAATGTAATTAGTCTGAAATGGGGTCCTGAGATAAAGCTATGTTTCCCAGGTGATTCGAATGTGTAGCGATGGCAGAGAAACAGCAGGCTGGGAAACGCACCTCGAACTGCCGATTAGAATTAAAATCTCGCCCTAAACTAGCCTTCCTCGGAGACACCGGGGGGCTTGAGTGGGCAATGACACTGAAAACAGAAACAATCTGGCATTATTTATGGAGTGTAATTTTGGCTCTTGATACCAGCTCCGTGTTGTGAGGAGGGCTGGAGGGGGGGGGCGCAGGGGGGTGGTGAACTAGAATGATGAGGGTACACAGATGGGACAGGAATCCGCGATGCACTGCCCTTGTTTGGTAAACACACCCAGTGCTTAATGGTGCCTAATGGTGCCTGTAATTGATGTCTAAAGTTATTTAAAAGTAAATTTACTAGAAAATAATTAGTAATTTTATAGCTCACTACTTCCTAATTTTGTGGATAATTTTTTTTTTCAGTGGTTTTATCAGGCACCACAATACAACGTGCTGTGAAATCACTTGCCCCAGATGCAGGTAAGAAAGGGTGGCATAAAGAGATAAATATTTTTTTTAAAAAATTGTTCGGCTATCCAGTTTCATCCATTGGAATATAGGCCTCTCTTTCCCTCTGCCGCTATCTCCCCCCACCCCCAGTCTCCCATCTGAATCTGAAATAAATTATCCTTAATCAATATCGAGGGAAAGTCGTAGGAAGGCAGCTTGGGGATGGCTCAGCCTTGACCTTGGGAGCTCTTAACCTTAGCAGTGGGAGTAGCGAAGAAAATTGTTTTCTTATTAGGCCTGATGCATCTTTCCTTAATGAGCTTGTAGAAATATTCATTATGACATATAAGTTCACACCTCCCTCTCTCCTCCCAGCTAGCCCAGAGAGACCAGGAGAAATGGAGTGATAAAAATGAGTCTACCAAAGATTTTGCTAAAGCTTTACTAAAGAATTTGCTTGGATGTCCCTTTCTGGAACTCCCTACTCATGACCAATAGAGAAATGAGTTGCCATTGTTTTTAGTACAAACAGAGGCTCTCGGTGTGTTTTACAAACCTTCTGTGGATGCCAACCAGTGTCCGCATCTGTGAAATGCGTGATCACCTTTCCCCTGCTTGCTGCTGTCGTCGTGGTCTGTGGACCGGCAGCGGCAGCATTCTGGGAAGCTTATTAGAAATGCAGAATTGCAGGCCCCACCCCAAAACTATGAAAGAGAATCTCTAGGGCTATGGACCAGATATTTGTGTTTTAACACATTTTCGGGTAATTCTTGTGCATGCTAGAGTTTGAGAACCACAATGCCTTACAGGGATACTGTAAGCAGCCAATGAGATGACAAGTGAGAGTATGTTCTGGAAAAAAAAAAAGAAAGAAAGATGCTACTGAGATTCTGGGTATTGTTTCCCTTCATATTAATAAGTGTCATGAAAATATTATGAGTTTAGGCCTAGGAAACTCTTTCTGTTGCTTCATCAGAATCCCCTACCTGTACTATGAAATCTTGAACCCTTTAGGGTCAGACATGTATCGCAAGGCAGGCTGGTGTAAGACCCTAAGGACTTGTGGGGTTTGGGGTGAGGTGGTAACCCACACCCTGCCTGCAAACATTCCAACTCAGCGTAAAAACAACAGACTAAGCAGGCCAGATAAAGAGTTTTGCAAGTCTGAGAACTAACATGATGCATTATAGAAATGTTTGGACTGCCCAGCCAAAAATGCACCCCCAATAGTCCTTGTATTACTTTACTTCAATTTTTGATATCATACGAATTATTTGTTTCACAGTCTGATGGAGTCCAGTAATTTTCCTGAGTAACAGATTATTTGGACCATCCCCCCGTGGTCTAATAAAGTCATCTCTGGTAAGATGTGGCCATTTCTTTCTGGGTGGTATTCACTCTCTCTGGCCACAAAGCACTTTGTAAGGTTAAGAATCCAGGGAGCAGTAGCTAGAATAATGTCATCTGGGCGCTTCTTCCCAAGGTCACCCTCAGCAACTCTGGCCATCCATGAGGAATAGCCTCCCTGTTTGAATGCAATATACTGACGCCATGACTGTAAGGAAGAAGAACTCGGCCAATGGAATGGGCCTTCCAGCATGTTGAGTAACAGTTCTTTTTATTAAAAAGTTCCATTTGGCAAAAATGGCCAATAGCCTTGCACAGCCCGGGTGTCAGAAGCCCTGGCTGTGAGTCCCTGCTCTTCCTGCATGATGCCCACTTGGCTATATGCTGCTCACTACCTGGGAGACAGGTGGGCAAAAGGAAACTGGACCGAGTCGGTAAACTTCCTCCGGGACCGATGACGCTCTCTCTTTTGTTTCTTTATCTGCAGAGTGGGGTTCATAACCTAAATCAGAGTCAAGTGACATCCTGGGAAGGAAAACAATTTATAACCTGTGGGTTGCAAAGTTAAGTCAGTATCATAGCTCATCTGTGTCAGTCCAGCAATAGCTCAGTAAATCTCTTTCCTTCCATGGTGACAGAGAATGGCTCACTACTATCCCGGGCGAATGTCCCGCTATGTACTTGAGAGGAATATAAAATCCTGTCTCTGCTCGCCTAGTGAAGCACAGAGATGCCCCGAAGGGAGAGATGCTCAGCTAGATGCCGCATTGGAGTCTCTTGACTCTGCCACTTATTAGTTATGTGACTTTAAGGTGAACTCTTAACTCCCCTGGAACTCAGTTTCCTCATCCATAAAATGGACTGATATTAGAGCCTACCTCGTAGAATTATTGGGTAAAATCAAGTAAAATTATGTATTGCTTGATATTTCTTCATTTGCTTGGTAAATATTTACTGAGCGCTCGCTTTAGGTCCAGTGTTGTTCTAGGAGCTCGGGACAGAGTGCTATACAAGAGCCAGCAGGTGTCTGGCCTCCTTGGGCTTATATTCTCATGGAAGAGACAGATAGCAAGGAATTGAACACCTAAAGGTGGTGTATGTTGTGTTATAACAACAGGCATTGAGAAGTGCTATGAACAAAAATACTCCAGGCTAATGGAACACAGCGCTGGGGAAGAAGGATTGTGATGTTAAATGGGGTGGTCAGGGAAGGCCTTTCTGCGATGGGGACATTTGAGCACAGACCCAATGGAGTGAGGCGAGGAGCCGTGGGGACACCTGGCAAAGGAGCACTCCAGGTAGAGGGAACAGCACCTGACACTTTGTAAGTGCTCAAGAAACACCACCTTAAGGTAAAGACAAAGCTCTACAAACTGATGGTATTTAGGTGCCATTGCAGCATTTAAACTCCAGAGGATGGGACAACCAATTCAGCTGGGGAATCATGGAAGGTGCATTTTGGTCAGGTCTTTAAGCATTAAGCATGAATAATATCTTGCAGGAAAAGAAAGGATTGGTGTGGAAAGGATTACAAGCACAAGGTACAGCAGAAACTGTGTAGAGGATGATGAGAAATCAGTGTGGCAGGGGCACTGAGTCGGGAGTAGTTGCCAGAGAGGAGGCTGGAGGGATGGTTTGGGGACAGATTGTAAAAATCTTTATGTGCTAAGCTGAGGCATTTGGAATCTATCATGCAGGCAAGAAGGAACCATGAAAAACATTGTATTGTTTTTCCCAGCATCTCCTTTTGGAATCATTCCCCCCTATTCAATAATTACGTTTCTCAAGTCATAAGCGTAGGGGCTGGCTCTGCCCGGCTACGAGAGTGCTGTAGACCCTTGGCCACAGCGATTGGTTTCTGAGGGGCCACGTGATCCGTTTTTGATGGAGCTCTTAGAAAAATACTTTTTCTTTGGAATTGTTATGGGTGATATAGGCTATACTGCAAGCAGCCCTCATACTATCAAGTACAAAAAACTCTAAGAATGAAAGCAAAATAAAAAAGATCAGCAGAGGAAAAATACTGAAAGACAGAGGGGCTGAAAAGGAGGGAATCGAAAAGGAGCAAATTTACTGTTATTATTAAATTATCAGATTTAAATTGTACCTAAAGCCAGCAGCCCTTTGGAAATGCGTTACAGGAGCCCCTATTCCCTTTAGTCCTGGATCTTCTCTGAGTTGTGCTGCCTGTCACTTCCAGTTAAAGAAGTGACTGACTAGTACAGGAGTCACTGATCGTTTATTAGGAAGGGGATGACATAATCAGCGTCCCTTGTCAGTTAACATGGCCCCAGACGCAGAATGGATTATAAAAATAAATAAAAAAGAGACTGAACTGGTAGAAGGAAGACCACTGTGGGGAGACCTCAGAAGACCAAGTAAGAGACATGAAAATGTTTAGCATAAGTATGTCCTGTGCAATTATTTGCAAAATCTGACAGTGCTCAGTGGGAGTGATGAAAAGTCCCTGGATTCTGGACATATTTGCTTTTAAATTATAGGCAGAGTAGAAGAGAAACAGAGGAGCAAGAATGAACATAGGTTTCGGGCTTGGAAAGACAGAGTAGCCGTTTACTCAGATGAAGAAACATTGGGAGGAACAGGTTTGGATGGTTTAGAACATCCGGAATTTGATTTGGAGGCATTAAGATTGAGATACGTACTATATCCTCCAATGGACAAGTCAAGGGTACTTTGATAAAAGAATCTAGAGTTCAAGGGAGAGATCTGGGCTACACATGTGGGATTGGGGGTCACCAGCATGGAGATAGTGTTTAAAACCTTGAGCATGTATGAGGTTACCTAGAGTGAACGCACAAAAAGAAGGACTGAGCCCTGGAAAATAAGGAGGAGCCAGTATGTAAGGTTGAAGAGTAGTCAGTGGTGTAGACAGAAAATATGGACGGGAGGTGTCATTGGAAAGTGAGGTAAGGAAGGAATAAACAAGTGACCAACCATATGAATGCCAGTGATCAGCCGAGTAGCATGAATATGTGGTTACTCAAGAAATATTATTACTAGTCTGGGTTTTTGTCCTTAAGATGGAGCCTTTGGGGTTGTTGACCTTAATGGGGGTTGCTCATAGTCTGGTATTTAATAGGATTTGTGTAACTCGGGACGTTACATGTGTTAATCCTGTACTTTGGGAGATCATCTATAGTTTTGATATGATATGTTGGTTTCCCCAATATGAGAAGTCCCTGGTGGGATCTGTAACTTTCATAACCACGGTGGCACAGAAAAGATGCTGAATCTGAACATGTGTTAAGAGACGTGACATTTTTATAGTGATACTCGGATAGAATTGGGAGGGGACAAGAAAATGCGTTGTAATGTGAAAAACGAGGTAGAGTCCACAGACGTCTGAGGCCAGTGCTGCTCCTTTAATGCAGGCCTGATACACCCCTGCCTGACCCCACGCTGACAGTAACACCATGAGGTCATAGTGATTTCCCCAGACACTGAGGTCTACTGTCCATGCATTCTCTTTCCTGTCCTGTGGACTCCTAGGGGCTTATAGTCTAGGATGTTGTCATATGCAAAAGAAATTATCCACAATTTTAAGTGTCTCAAGCAATAAAGACGTTTCTTTTCTCACTTGACAAAAAGCTTGGAGGTAGGTAGTTGCATGGCTGTTAAGGTTCAGTAGATAAAGGCCAAGAAAAACCCAAGCTCTTGTCATCAGTCCTGCTGGGACCTCCTCGGTGTCAGTCATGTTTGCCTTCGTGGTCACAAGACGGCTGCTCCAGCACTAAATCTGTCCTTCTCTCACCACAGCATCCAAAAGTAGGAAAATTATCTTTAAAGATTCTATTTCTCAGAAGGGCTGAGCTGACCACTGCTCAGGGTCCACTGGCCACTGGTTGATCACATGACTTGCTCAGATGATTCGTTTCTTGGGGTTAGGGAAGAGGACCACCTGACCCGCCCATATTGTCACCCCTTCCCAAAACAAAACCAGGGTTCTTCTAACAAGGGGAAGGGGAGTAGATAACTGCTGGATAGGCTGTTAACAACATCTGTTATAGGAATTATGGCCGCTATCAATATAGGTCTGGGAATTAGCTTATGACTTATCGTTTGAGCCATGGGAGTGAATGAGACCATCCAGGACAACCGCATAATGAGAACTGGACCAAAGATAGCACCCTCCACTGTTAAATTAAGACAAGAAGAGGAGGAGTCTGTAAAGGAGAGATAGGGTGAGAACAGAGCTGGGAGAGGTATCAGGGAGAGCGCTGTCACAAGGGAGGAAGCAGGAGTGCTTCCTGGAGCAAGGGGTGGCCAACAGCGTCAAACACCAAAGACAGGTCCAGTAGATGAGGCCTGAAAGTGGCCTCTGTATTGGGCAATTAAGACATCACTAGGGACCTTCTCAAGAGTTTCCTTAGACGCACGGGAGCGGACACCAGGAGGCAGGGGTATAAGAAGAGGAAAGTCATTGAGAGTGGAGAGAGAGTGGCATCTACCTTGAAAGACTTAAGCTATCACAGAGAGATGTTGTACAGTATTTTGGAAAGTGCTGCAGAAAATTTTTGTATTGTTTTCCTTCAATTAAAGATAGGATGATCTGTTTTGGAATGATGGTAAATGTAAAGACCAAGCGGAAAGGGGGGTAAATGAATAAAGCCCAGGATACCTGGAGGTTCATGATGAGGGGTCCAGTGCAAAAGTAGGAAATGCTGAGCTCTGGGTGGAGCATGAAGGGTTCATGCCATGGCTAGTAATTTTTTTAAATTAATAATAATAATAGCAAGCCCACTGAGCTATTTCTTTTCATCACTCTGTCTTTTCAGCTCCATACACATGTCATCTTAGTGCTCCCATGTCCTGTGAGGCTGGCGCTGACACAGTCTCCATTTGACGGATGAGGGGACCCAAGTCCCACGAGAGGGAGAAAGAGACAACCTAGACTTTCTTTATGAAGCCAACTCCCTTGGCCGAGGGAGCAGGAGGGACGGAGCGTAGGTACGGATAGAGAGCTTGAAAAAAGGGGGAAAGTCTCTGAAACAAATACAAGGAGCCTGGGAAAAAGAGCTACTCGGGGACCAATAAAAGGAATGAATCGCACAACTGAGGGCCTCGCTGAGGTTAGAAGCCAGAAATTTATAGAGACCTCAATCTGTATTCTCTGCCGTGAGCACCGGAGCAGAACAAATGGAGGCTGGGACCCATCCTGGCTTGGGGGACTGGTCTGCGAGTCTATGATTTAGACTCTGTCCTCGGCCTGGTTCCCGTGGCATAAACAGTTCCCATTTTATTTCTGGCTTTCTCTTTCCTCTCAGCGGGATGCACAGGGTAATGAAAGCCCTTATTTCCAAAGCCCTCTCCCCAGAAGCAAGTCCTCCCCCCGGCACCTTTTACAGACACTTCCACTGGGATAAAAACTAAGAAGTGTTTTCTTCCCTAAATGACGGAAAAAAAAGACTGTCTCCTGCTCAATCAGAAAGTCTTGCCTTTGATCCGCAAAGTCAGGGCGGAATCTGCAGCCATCATCTCAAACACTTCCTGCTCTTTTCTCTGGGGATAGAAGGAACCAAAGTGGTTGCTAAATATTGCTCTTTTCCGTGAGTTATCAGAAAGAACATACGCCACTTCTTTTTTATTTTTAGCATTTATTGTAGATTTTTGATTGTCCCAAGGCTGTGCCCAGGATCTTAGAAACGAACTGGTGACAAAAACTCAGCCCCCGAAGACATTCAAGAGGGAGACGTCCTTTGTTACAGACACACAGGTATAATTGAGTTGTAAGCAAAGGTGCTTTCATTTTCACTATTTTCACTTGTAGGTAGGAGTCAGAGCGTCAGGCACTGAACCCACGTTTGAAAACTTCACTCTCACTTGTATCTCAAGAGGATCTGTTGGGTGCCATGCAAATGGATCTTGAAGGCTTGTTATTAATATATCGAAAAGCACCTTGAGTGTGGTGCCAGGCAAAGGCCAGCGTGAGGAGAACTTGCCTATGCGTGGGGTGGAGGAGGGGCCCTGCCTGGGTAGGAAGGTCTTGCATTTGAATGCTTCAAATGCAGCCAGTTCAGTGCTATTCATAGCTTTTCTTCTGGCCTTGGCTTTAAGCAAATCAGGGGTGTCTCCCTTTCTTTTAGCACTCTGGTAATTACTCACTCTGAATAATATAGTAGTCTCACCTGCAGATACCCCCTTGGAACATTATAAAGGCATATTGTTCTGGAAGGGGTATCAGAAACCTCCTCTCTCCTCCTCCTCTTTCTCCTTCTTAATCTTCTTCATAATTATCCTCATCACCATCCTCATCTTCATCACCATCAGCACCCTCATCCTTTTCAAGTACTTTCCCGTCTATGAACTCATTTTGGTCATGATAGCAACTCCAGGTGGCAAGGTAGTAGGGATTAAATACACTCACGTTGGAGATCTGAGAACTAAGATCCTCTTGGTACGTCTACTTGTCCAAGACACAGTCAGAGGCAAGAATAAAGCCCAGATTCCTCTATTCTGACAGCAGTGGCCGCAGAGATGCTTTCTTGGGAAAATAATGAGAGGGGCAAATGGCAGGAGACAGGGGAGATAAGAAACTGGAAGAACCAAGAGTTAAGGTCTTAAAGAAGTGAGGCTCAGACTGGGGACTCCTAGTACTAAGGAACTGAGCAGGCCACACTCTTCTGGACTGAAAATTTGATCTGAGGTGCTCCTGCAGGTTGCAGGGAATCCCTGTGAATGGCCACCCCTTTGCTACTCTGAAGTCATGGTTTCTATATACCGTCTACAGATAAACGGGGTGCTGAACGTTTTTGCTATTATTGCTGTTGTGTTTTGAGCTGGGAGGTCTAAGTGGCAACGCCCAGGCTGTCACACCTTTCAGGTACAGAGTGATACCGGCCACGAGAGAGGAATGTGGGGGCGTCGATCCCTGCACGATGTGGAAGGATGAATTCCCTTCACATCCCTGAACCACACACAGCAGCTTTTCCAGAGCCACGAATCATCCATTCCAGGGGAGGGAGGGGGATAGAAAATTAAATACAATTTACGTTTTGCTAATTGAAATCAAATACAAAATTCAATCTGCTGTGAGTTGCCATGCTCACGTTCAAATAGGGCGCAGGTATTATTAACCCAGCTCTATTTCAGCAAGTTGACTTAGCGTTGCTGGATAGAAAATAATTCCTTCGTCTAGTCTCCCTGTTGAAGAAGGGGACGTGGCTTAGTGACTCCCTCCCAGAGTGACAAGGATCAAGCCAGCGTAGATGCTGCAGAAAATAGACCTTAAACATGTGCAATTTTCATTTCTTTTCAGAACCATGAGCTTTCAGCTCCATCACCAAACAGACTCTTTAACACAAATATCCTCAAGATCCCAAGGCTTAGCTAGGCCTCTGCCCTCTTTCCCCAGGGGATTTTAGTCGACTGTGTTATGCAAGAGTACATAAATAATTTAAGAGAGAGGGTCTCCACATTTATTTCCTAGGGGAAACGGCTTATTCACCATTGGCCGACAATATTAAAAATGGATTTGCTTGTCAAATTTCTGTGACATATTTATATGAGGACACACACTTACTAGCTTTCTTTGTAAGCAGGTCTTGATGTTCTGGGTTTATGGGGACAGGTAGACAGCCAGGGAGATGGACAATGGAGGGTAGGTGTGATTGAGGGGCTGAATGAATGTGTGTCCATCCAGAATGGAAGAGATGAGGGTGGGCTAGAGTCATGGTCATTCTTAGCCAGTAGATTAAATTCGTGGAAGCTTTCTTATAACCAGAAACCCCATTGACTAAGTTATGAGGTCACCCCTTACCTACCTGTCATTGCTCCAAAGGAGAATATATTCCTGCAAGAAAGCCATAGAACCCCAGGGCCCAATTCCCTTGGGAATAATTCCCACAAAAGCATAAAGGCAGGTGGGAGGGAAGAAGAGGGGGCAAAGAAATTACACAGGTAAGACTTTCCTCCCGTGGTTCTATGTTCCAGCTTCCATAAGAATACTTTTGAAAGGATGGACACCCCAGCCCCACCTTGGTGCTTCCGATTCATTCATGGGTCTGAAATGGAGCTCGGGAAGCTGTACCTGGAACAAACTCCACAACTGACTCTGATGTGTAGTTGGGGCTGAAACTCACTCCTTGTTGTGCTTATGAAACAAGACCCCACATCAGCCCCCCTCCCAGTTCCCTCCTCTGAACAAGCATGCATTTTCTTCCTTCAAATGCATGTGCGTGTGTGTGTGTGTGTGTGTGTGTATTTTGATCTATATCTTTTTTTTTACTTTGATAGTGCAGGTGTATCTGTTGCCTTCAGTTCAATAACCACTTTCTTATCTAGAAAAAAAATTATTTGTAAGGCAGCTTCTGAGTCTGGCGTGTCAGCCCAGTCCTTGCCTAGATTGGTGAAGATAGGAAAAGCTTCACCCCTTTCAGGAGCCACTTTCTTTGTGCTATTGCAAGAATCACCCTGCCCTGCAGACAGAACCCACCCAAGACTCTGGAATCCGGGCCTTTCTGGCCGTCCCAGGGTGGGTGGGGGTGGAGGTGCCCAGCACAAACACACCATCGAAACCCGTTGATCAGGTTGCATTAAGCTTTATAACAACACAGTTTTCATTTAGCGGGAGAAATGACAGTTTAATAACAGCTGAACAGATTTAACTCCCCCCAATCATACAAATTTCCAATTTTACTAGGACAATTCCTGGTTTTGGAGATCTGCGAACAAGTGCTTTATGTCAAATGGTACATTTTAATCGAATCAAACTGATGGGAAGAGACACTTTCTTCGGCAGCCCTTGATCGGGGCATCTGTAGACAGCCTTGCTCTCTCCCACCCCCCATAAGCGGGATCTGGCAAATGGAGTCAGCCCCTCACCGCTGCCCAGCATCTGCCATCTCTGCAGAGACAAAAGGAAGCACGAGATGACCCTGAGGGCTGGTGGGGCGCAGAGAGAAGGATGGCAACGACTCCCCGCTCCGTGGCATTGCTAAGGGTTATTCGTAGTAAGAGGCATGCCAACTCTGGTCTTTGCCCTTCTGGGGACCCTAGGGGACAAAGCCCGCCCCAAACGCATGCCTCAGAACCCTGGTGCTTGGGGAAGAAGGTGCGGGGAAGGAGATCTCCCACCAAGAGGACTGGCTTTCTTCATTCACTCCCAGATGTGGCCATTCACTTTTGCCAACCTCAGGGCTCCGAACTCTGCCACAATTACACCGCTCTGCGCACAGCCCCTCGGGCCTGACTGTGACGCAAGGCCATGTGCCAGGCTTCTCCACGATCAAGGCTGCTCAGGAAGAGAGAGACCCAGCCCTCCTTAGAGGGGCGCTTAGAAAGAAGGCTCCAGGGGTGTCAGCTTTTTTTGGTGAAGAACGTGCATGCCTCTGCCTTTGTGCCATGGGGAAGGAGGAAGTCCGAGGGTTGTGGGATGAGGGCTTTAAAGAGAAGGCTAGAAACACCCTAGAAGGAGGGCCTTGCTCCCTAGGAGTCCCGGGGCACTTAGCCACAGAGTGCATTCTGGAGGTGCCCGTGCCAGGCACAGGGCTAGAACCCTGGCTCCCCCACCTGAAGTGAGAACCCCATAAAGGAGACCTTTCTTTTGGTCAAACATTCATAGCACTGTCTTTGACATTGGCAGCTGTTTATCCTCTGTCTTCAGATTCTATTGACTAGCAGAAGATAAGCCTTAACAGTGGTTCTGGTGGCCATCTGGTCAACCAGATGCTTCCACGGGATGCCGTGGCATCCACCCTTTGCCTAAGCCGGCGGCACGGGAGGCGGCCCGGCCGGGTGAAGGAGGAGATGTGCTTGGCACCCTGGCAAGTGAAGCTGCAGAAACTGGGGGATTCAGGACTCAGGGAAGGAGCCTCCTCAGCTGTTCACTAGCCTTCCCTCCACTTCTCTAGCCTCATTTGTCACCCTCTTCCTGTTCCCACTGGAAGTCTTGACCAGTCATTTGGTAAAACATCATGTTGAAGGGTTTGTAGAATTTCCGCAGTCTGTGGATGACGTCGGGGTCGATGCGGGGATGAGTCCGACCTTTGCTCTTGCCCAGGCACCTGGGGGCACCGCTGTCTTCTGGCTTCTTTAGGCAAGGGAACCCCTTGGTTTTGTTGAAATAGAAATGTTTCTCCGTCACAACACGCTTGAGGCCCAGAAAATCCTGTACTTTGGCCATTTCCCCGGCAGGGTCCACTATGAGTCGCTCACCACTGACGAAGAGAATCTGGGAGAGGGGGAAATACTGGAGCCAGTTTTCCAGGTGCAGAGCGTAGATCCCTATTCGAATGGCACTCCAGGAAGCGTCGATCAGCCCCAGGGTCCGGTTTTTGAAGGCCAGCACCTCGAAGGTGGGGATCTCAGGTTTTTTGGACAGCGTCTGGGTGTAATCGGAGATGGCCCTGGTCACGGGGTTCCTCACCACCACGATCAGTTTGATGTCCTTGGCCATGGCGTGGATGCGCTTGGGGGCCTCATTTGTCACAAAGTAACTCGGGGTCTTCTCCATGGTGATCTGTCCGTCCAGAGTCTTGGGCATCACATTCCTGAAAGATGAAGGAAAGGGGAAGAGAATGGTTACTCCTGTCCAGACACAGTATAACTTCTTGGCATAAAATGTGTGACACAAACAACCTAGTGAGGAGTCACCAAAGGAAATTGAAAAATACGTGGCAGATCTTTCTACCTATTAATATACGTGCCCATGATAGCCTTGACTGTGCCATCAGAAAAGGCAGTATAAGGCATACACATTTTCTTGGGAACCTTATACCCCACGGTTTAAATTGCTGTTCTACCTCTTACCGGTTATGATTAACCTAGATACACCCTTAATTTCTCTATGTATTAGTTTTATAATCTCTGAAATGGAGATAATGACAGCACTGACTTCGCACCGTAGCATGAGGATTAAGGGAGATAATGCTTGAGAAGCGTTCAGCACAGAATCCCGCATGTTGTAAGAGCTTAATAAATTAAGGATATTATTACTGTTGCAGAGGCTTTCAGAAACTGTTCGAGCTCAGTCAACAAGACCTCAAAGATTATCTAGTCCCGGGTTGGCAAACGACCACCCACCTCCCATTTTTTGCATGACCCTACAGCTAAGAATGATTTATGAACTTCACATGGTTGAAGAAAAACCAAAATAACAATAACATCTTTTGATGCATGGAAAATTATATGGAATTCAGATTTCAATGCTCATAAATAAGCTTTCATTGGAACGTCGCCACACGTTCATTTACATATCATCTATGGCTGCTTCGGCACTACAACAGCAGAGCCGAGTACTCACAACGAGACCATATGGCCCACAGAGCCTAACATGTTTACTAGTTGGTGCTTTAAGAAAAAGTCTGCTGACCCCTGACTCCAAAGGCAGTAGTGTGCAAATGAGAAAACAGCAGCCCAGGGACAGGGAACAGCCATGGGACTCCAACAGGCTCTGTGACCTCAGCAAATTGAATCACACCCCGAGCCTTATTGTCCCTCATTTGTAAAATTCCAAAACCTACCTCTCAAGTTCAGTTGAGAATAAAATGACATATAGAGTGAAAGCATCTAGATAGGTCTGGTTCAGTATATGGGATTTTATTCTTTTTTTTTTTTGCTCCTAAGGGTGCCCAGTGAGCCACTGATAGAGCCCACACCAGGGCCCACATCTTTTGGTCCACACTGACCCCTCCATCCGTGTTTGCTTTCTGAGTGGCCTCATCTTATCTGGGAGTTCCAAGATACTAAAGGAGTTTGATACCATTCTCCCCATCATCCCAACGTGGCAGGCCTATCAGTGATAAAATGAGGCTTAGGATCCTATTATACAGTCAATTTGCTATAGGCATATGTAGACTAAAGTTAATTGACGATAAACCTGTTCAATACCTGTCGGTACAGCAGGCCATCTGCCACCATGTGCTCCATTAAGTCTATTCACTCCCGAGCCTTGCACCAAAGTGGTACATTTAGGATTACACGAGACCTCTTTGTTATGATGACATGCTTTTAAATGTCTCAGCTAATAAAACTTAATATAGACGAAGATCCCTTAGCTTCTCCTACCATAATTAAATTTATTTACTATCGCGTGTGTGGAGGAAGAATGACTTTTCTTTTATCTCTAATTCACATGCTCTGTCAATAATTAATTGCAACTGGGTTTTGAGCTTTCTCGGCAAAGCACTTTTATTAGCCAAGAGGAATTTGCCTCATGGAAAAATTCACACAGAGCTGGACATTGTTAGAGTATAATGGCTGGGCAGCGTGGTGTTTTCGGATCCAAGCAATAGCCCTGGCCATAAATAATCATGCTCACTTTGGAGTGACATATTCTCCAAAGTATTTTGAATGTCTTGATGTGTGCATGCCTCATTTGGCCCTTGCCGGATCCATTTGTCTAATTTGCAGGGGAGGGGCTAAGGATTTGCCTGAGTTAAGACTTGTAATTCCCACATCACTGTGATGGAGTTACTAAAACCGTTCTGAGACTTAATTTCTCTTCTAAAAAATGGGGTTAATAAGAGTCCATCTCTCATAGGCTTTTAACCAAGATGAAATGTGATAATGGAGGTAAATCACTTAGAATACTGCCCAAGTAACGCCAACATTTTTTAACTTAAGCCAGCTGCCCAAGAGCCAAGGTCATTCTTCCAGCAATTCTTAGAGAAGGGCCAAGAAAAACTATTAATACTTACATTTGACCAAATGGAAAAGGCTGAACAACATGAGAACTAAGGGATTGATCTAAAAAAGTATATTCTGATTCAAGCCAATATCGTCAATTGCACTTCATGATCTGGAGGCTGGTGACCAACGACGGAGCTACCATTAGTTCAGCCCGAGTATAGGAAACATACTGATGTCCTATTTATATTTCAATTGGACAGATATATTCCTTTATTTAATGATGAAACTCATATCATGTTATAAAAATATTAAATAAATGTTGATGCAAAGAAAAACCACACCTGAAAATAGCTATTTTTACATGGCCTTTTTCAAATTTTAGCCCTTCAGATGTATTTTTTGTGTGTGCTCATGTCGTATTTTTCTTTAGTACAGGAGCGGCTGCTCAACTTTTCTCTTCATCCATTCTTTGCCTTTCACTTCTTAGACCTCAGTGCCTGTCTTTCCGCTGAGCCCCATTCAAATTCATCTCCTTTATTCCAGCTAATTGACAACCTGTTAGGATCTTTGTGGATCTGGAGTCTTGTATCTGAAGCGTCTGGGATGAAATGGTACCCAACCTACAAGCCGGTGGATACAGGAGAGTAAGTGTGTGCTTAGTTCAGTGCTTGGTGCAGAAAGGATTTTGGGGGGGGAGGTGTTAGAAAAGGCTCTGCAGAAGGTGGAGGGGAGCAGAGGAGCCCATCCTGCTACAGATGGGGGTTAAAAGCATATTGTTTAAGGGAGTTCCTAAATTTGGGGTTAAAATGGCAACTCTACCTCAACCACGTGGCCTCAGTTACCAGGGTTATTTTGCCAGTAAAAAGATACCAGTGGCTGCTCAAAATCTATGAAGTAGCAATTCTCCCTTTCTAAAACAGATTCTGAATCAGTCGTATTCATTCACTCATTCATTCCATAAATGATCGCTTACCGGTAGTGTAACAACAGACACAACACACAGGGTCCCTCCCTCCACTAAGCTACCCGTGTAGCCTGCACAGGTGACAAATGTAGAGCTCTTTATAGCATCACATCAGGAACCATTTTAATCAACAGAGCAGGTGTCATTATTATTCCAGTTTTACGGAGAAGGAAATGGGCTCAGAACCTAAAGATACGTTCCAAGGTCTCACTGAGCGTTTCTTTGTTTCTAAGTTCAGTGGCTGAGCAACAGTTAATTCCATACCAGCATCGATGCCTAACACCAGGTCCTGGCAAGTAGCAGGTGCTTGGTAAATACTGCTGGGTGAGTGGATGGGAGAATGGCAAGCCATTCACCTCCTGACCTACGACTAGACAGTGCTAAGCTGTCTGCTGTGGTGGGTTTCCACCCCTCATTTCCTTTCCCTTGTCCCCTCCCCAGGATTCTCTTCTGGGCCTCTGATTCAGCAACGATTCCCACACCACCCTGTTCTCTCTCTTGCTGTGAGAGGGGAGGAGGCATCTCTTCCGCTGGCAAAGACTCCCCTTCCCCAGTCTGGGCTTTGGATCTTACCCTCCCTCCACCTTCTCAGGAATGCTTCACCTTCTCTCTCCGAGGTTTTCAGTAAGTTCGCCTCAACTGCATCCGACACTTCGGCATGCTCATGTTCTCACATCTGATGTGCTCGAGGAACAGAAAGAAGACAGGAAATGCCAGAGAGGAGTGAGCAAAGGTAAGCAGGTTAGACAATAGGCCAGGGAGATGCACAAGGAACGGACCATGGAGGGCCTTGTAGGCCATGGGAAAGATACTGAAATTTTTTCTACATGTGATGAGAAGGTATTGATGAATACTGCATAGGAAAATATGGTATAATTTACACTCAATTTTCTTTTATTTTCTGGTGGCTTTGCTGAGAACAGACAGCAGTGTGGCAGGAGAATAAGGAAGGCAATCTGCTAAGAGCCCATTTCAGGAGAGCGGGATAGATATGGCCAGGGCCAGGAAGTAGGTGGAGAGGGCAACAGGGTAAGAAGTGATCAGAATTGGGATGGATTTTAAAAACAAGGCCGGCCGTCCTTAACAATGAGTGAGACGTATGTGCAAGAGAAAGAGAGGGGTCACAGATGACTCTGAGACCGTCAGCCTGCGCCAATGCCTGACTGGTAGCGTCGTTCACTGATGTAGAGAACGCTGGGAACAGAGTAGGTTGATGGGGAAGATACCAGGTCTGATTTGGGACTTGTGATATGAGATATCTGTTACATGCCCAAGTAAGTAGAGGTGTTCAGTAATCACCTTGATCCAGGAAGCTGAAATCCATCCAGGGGCAACTCAGGTTGGACTTTATGACACATAAGAAGAGTGACTGCCACTCTTTACTGTCACTAGCATAAGATAGGACCTGCCTTTTGCCTATTTGGGGAGTTCTCTCAAATAGGAAAGGAGTTCAGATGCTAGGTGTGCAAAACAAAAAATGAATTCCATTAAAAAGATTTTCACTAACTTCTTTTAATTTCCAGAGTCCTTGATAACTACCTGCATTACAGAGCTTAGAATAATGGCATAATAGGGTTTGTCCCCACACCCTTCACCGCTAGTCTCAGTTCCTTGAGGCCGTAGGTGATACTTTAGTCACCTTTGTAACCCCAGTGCCTAACGTGGTATCTGCCACATCGTAGCTGCCCCATAACTATTTTTGGTTAGTTATTAGATGGATAAATGAATGACATGTAAATGAATACATGGTCCCTAGAAGTCAGGAGGATTGGGGCAGTTTTGGAGGATGCAGCTTCTCCAAGTCGGTTTTCCAGGCATCGGGCGCAGTGTTTCTGAGCTTCCTGCCGTCCCAGTCTGAAAGACCACGCACTTCAGTGCCGACCATATGGTGAGAAAACACTGCATCTGGGCTTGGAACAGCTCGTTAACAGTATCTCGGGTGCTCAGAGCAGCCGTGACATCAGCGTCAACACACAGTCCTGAAGCGAGAATCATTCTGCAAGATCACACATCTGCTCTCACAGTCCCAAATGTTTATGAGACACTCTCCAGCTCAGCCGTCCTGCCCCCACCCCTCTGGCTGGGCCTGAGGCTTAGCTAAACAGGGCCCTGTAGGAATGCAGGCCAGCCTCTGGGGCCTCACAGGAAGCAAGGATAACGATAGATAACCCACCGCCTAGAGTGAGCACCACCATTGACGGAGTGCTCACTCCCTGCTCTGTCCTGGTTGAGAGTTCAAGTTCTGAGGCTGGAGGATTCCTCTAAGCACTTTCAGACACTGGACTCTTCAGCCTCGTCGTTAGGAGCACGCACTGCAGCTAGACCTGCTGAGCCTGCATGTACCTACTGTTCATAGCGGTGTGATCCTGGGCACATTACTTAACCTAAGTCACTGGGTCTGTCTCACCTCTGCAAAGCAGGCCTGGCACTAATAATAGCTTCCCATAGGGAGTTTGTGAGTATGAAGTGAGCTACTCTCTAGAAGACTGCCTCATAGATAGTAGCTTCTCAATATGTTAGCTGTTAAAAATTATTTTTAAAAAACTCTTTTAAGAAGGCACAATTATAATTTCCCTCATTGTAGAGATCAGGAAACAGAGACCCACTGCGATTGATTACTTTGCCCAAAGCCACAAGAGGTGGAGTCGGAATTCAATCCCAGGTCTGTCTGACACCACAGCCTGGGCTCTTGGTTACAGTCTGACAACGCTTAGTCAGCCTGCAAAACCTCAGCAAGGTTGCATGACTGGTCCAAGGTCACTCTGCTAGTAAGTGGCGAAGTTGCATCTTAAGATGCGACTCACTATGTGTGCTGCCAAGGTGAGCTCCCCAGAACTAAACACTGGGAGTTACAGAAACCTAGTCCAGAATCCACAGAAATTCTTGCTACATCATTCAATTTCTGGTATCTCTCTCTGGGGCCTCCTCAGTTGAAGCAAATGGGTACTGTCGTGAATGTCGGGGGAGAAAGCAATAGCCCGTATGAGATATAAAGTGCCCATTCTCTCTGAAAGGGTCAGGAGCAGAGCTTGCCTTTGACTTGCCGGAATCAGAGGTGTGTGGGCACCTTACATTTTCCCAAATGCGTTATCCACTGGAACAAATGGTGCATAAATTAGCAATATTTTCCGAGCCCTCCTGCTGAACCCAAGAGAATGGTGGTTGGAGCGAGGGCATGCGGGTAGGGCCAGCTCCTCCGCACTCAGAAATTCCGTGGAGCACCTGCTACTTGCCATACACCGAGAGAGGCCATTTTACGTGTTAGCCTGGTTAAACCTCACAAGTACCACTGAGCCCTTTATAGAGACGTGAAAACTGAGAGTCAGAGAGACAATGAACCTTGTCCAAGGATGCATAGCCCTGTCCAGTTATGTTGGAAAGTTCACTGTGGTTTTCAAACCCATATTCATGAATCCTGAAATTCCTGAAGGCGAAAAGTCAAACCATTTGGAGACCACATTTTTATCAAATAGACCCAAGAAAAGCAGTCATACATATGGCCGTGGGGCCTAGTTGAAGCTGAGAAAGAAGAAATCCTGAGCGATAGTTCTGACTTCACAATTAACTTGCTGAATGAATTAAGGACAGGGACTGTCCCTCCTTGGACCTCAAACTCCTGAACAATGAACGGGCTATGCTAACATTCATTTCCTCTTTAATCCCATTGAGCACTGGTGCTTATTATGGACCAGGTGTTAGGTATATGTTGCTGACAAAGCAAGCATCATGCCTGCCTTTTAGTAGACTGTAAGTTCTTTGGAAGAAAGGCCTGACTATCCCATTTAGTAAAATGGTCTGTGGTTCAGATGAGATATCTCTGCTGCGGACAGAGGTCTCTTTCAAACACAATCGTACCTGCCGAGTCTCAACTGCATTGCCACATGTGCCTACGAGAAAGAGAAGGAGACAGGAAGGTGTGAGACAGGATAGGAAAGGGAGAAGAAGAGGAGAAACAAAGGATGAAGGAGATTAGAAGGGAGAAGAAGGAGAAATAAAGACAAGAGGAAGATGGAGGAGGAGAAGGGGAGGGGAAAACTGGGCTTTGAAGATACACAGTTTAAATAACTGGAAAAGAATGAGGAAAACATCCCAGGTTTAAATGACACATGACCACATTGTGGCAGAAAATAGCAAACCCAGGTCTCGAGCATTTTTGTTGTTTTAAAGTTGGTGCCAGGCACGTACAGAGATTTTAGGATTAGAAGGTTTATGACAGTCTTTGACTGAGGTAGTAGTGACAATATCCGTATTGAAATAGGCTGAGAAGGGAGATTCTTGTTATTTCCCATGATACCAATGAATAAAGTGAGGCTCAGAGAAGTTAAGTGCCTCATCTAAGATCACACAGCATGTATGTGGCAGAGTTGGGATGTGAACCCCAGTCGAGCCTGTGCTCCTCACCACTATTCAATACGACGAAGGGGAAGAAGGTAGGACGTGAAGCTGGGGGGAGCAGGAAGACACAGGACGGCGACCTCGGGTGGAGAAATGGGGGTCCAGCAGACATTCTTACTCTGGGGGAGAATCCCTGGGAACGACAGACGTACAAGCTGAAAAGGTCTTGAGGTTGAGCCATTGGGATGTGGTTAGGATCAGGGAAGGCAATATTTAGGAATTTCCTGCCTGATGGCTTGGATATTCCCGATGGCAGAAGAGTAAGGTCATTTGCTAAACTTCAGGGCCTTGGGAGTGGGGCTAGAGGATTCAAAGGGAACAGGACATGGCTGGAGGGTGTATTAAAAACTGATGGACTATGGTGACCTATCGAGAAATCGTCCTGTTTGCGTTTGCCTCTGCAGACTCATCTGGAAGAAAAGGCAGGAGATTCAACACCACAACCCCCCACCACCTGACATCCCCATCACCAAGGAGGGTGGCCAGTCCTTTACTCCCAAGGTCTGGCTAATTTTTATCTCCAGGGGCGGTGAGCAGTTTCTCTATTTTACAGACTGCAAAAAGATTTTAGAGAACCCCAGACACACCCGCTTAGAAGGCTTTATGTTTCAAAGATCTAGGGCTAACCCAGAGTTTCTTAACTGGCACTGTCAACATTTTGGGATGGGGAATTCTGCAGGGCCCAGAGGTCTTGCTGCAGACATTGGGGGGTGAAGCGTTGACTGCTTCTCCAGGCACGATGGGAAAGAGAACTCAGTTCTCTTCGTGTTTTTCCTGATGATTCTGCCAAGGCAAAAACAGCACAAACTTCCAAAGATACGGTTGGTTATAAACGAATGCAGCGAGTGTGCCGCGTATCAGTAGAGTCAGCAACAGAAAGGGGAAGAGAGAATTATGAGAATATACTCCAGAATGAGAATGTGACCTGCTCCATATGCAAGAAAACAGTTCTTGTAGTTTTTTCTTTTTCTTTGTAGTTCCTAGGAAAGTAAGATTTACTGACCAGAACTTTGTAACCTTCTGTTGCACTGATGCATTCTCTTTTGAGTTTCTTTCCCAGAAATGGTAAAACCTCCTTGCAGCCACGAAACAACTACAAAGCCTCACAGCACCTGTTTGACTGCAGAAGACAAGATAAGCGACACTCCACCACAGACCCTGCCCAGCGACCCACGGAGCCTGAGCAGAAGGCTGAAAGAATGATCAATATTAACCCTTAGCTCACATAATACTGAAATCCCTGCCCTGGGAGGGACTTATCCGCCATTTTTTGATAATGGGACATATATATGTATTAGCATGATTTCTCACTGTGCTTGCGTGCCCTGCACTCCACCCCAAACACATAATGATGCTCACTCCCCTCATGCATTATTCATTTCGCCTCCAGAAAACCCCCCTGACCCTGTTGGTCAGGGAGGGGGCTTTGAGACAGTCCATCCCTCCCCCGCCCAGTAGAAGTGTCCGCTGTAATAAATCCTTTCTCCCCTGACAATCCTTGTGGTCTCTGTAATTGGCTTTCTATGTAGCGATCAACGTTGAACCCCACCCTTGTGGGCTCGTTAACAAGAAGAGGACTATTTGGAAAAATGATGCTCGTTACTCTCTTCTGAGAACACGCAAGTGTCATGAACCACTTTTGGATGGAACTTATCCAGAGGATCAGAAGTTAAGGACACTACTGATCCCATGAGGCAACTTCTTTTTACTTTGTGTCCAGAAGCACAACGAAACACAAATAAAAGTGAGAAAAGAGAAAAACCCTTTCCAGGCCATTTCTACCTCTATAGCAAGTTGCCTCCTAGCTCTTCAAAGGGAGCTCTTACTCTTCCAAATGAGGACAAGAGGACTGTATAGTTTTTCATCAACTTTACTGGTGTTTTCACTCCCTCAATAGTCAGGAGCTGGTCACACATAACATGATGCTCCCACATCCACGTTCTTGGATCTGGCCCTGACGAAAAGGTGGCCTGGTGGATTCAGACATGTGGCACTTTCTCTGGTGCTCAGAAGAGCGTGTAGGTGTCATGAGCATGTCCCGCTGTCCCTGGGGAGTGCAGAGTACAGTCTATCATGGCGGACTGAAAGCCCCATGCTCTTAATGGATTTCTCTGTCGATCTCTTGTACTACCTATGTTTCCCTTCATGGGATCTGAGTTTTGGAACCTGTTACTTATCCAAGTAATTATAAATTTATTTATTTTTATTTTTTATATCAGAACTATGTGTAATCGCTTATTAGTATTTCTTAACAGGAGAAAACCAAGGTCATGACACTGAAATAAATTTTAGCCAGGGAGGTGGGAAGGGGAGGAGAGAGACAGAAAAAGAGAGAGAGAGAGAGAAAGAGAGAGAGAAAGTATTCATTTGTTCATTTATGTGGCAACTATAGTGTGACAGACACTCACTGTGCAAGTATTAGAAGGTAAACCAAGATTAAGATCTTGCCCTTAAGAAGTTTTCATTTTCTGAAATAGTAAAAATAATTTGAGAGGTCTATCCTTATCTCTCAGGACTCACAGTGGTTCATGAGTTTCAGTGGGAATCACCGGCTGAGGTCAGCTGGATTCCAGAGTCCCTCATCATCTCGCTTGGAAGCCGGCCAAGTGCATCCTCATCTTGACAGAGGCCTGGGGCTGAGGGCTGAGTCTCAGGGCTCCACCTCTGAACCACACTTGCTTTGGGCAAATCATTCCATGTCTGTGATCCTCAGTTCTGTCTTCTGTCTAATGGGGATGATAACATCTTGTATTCATTCACAAGAAACAATATGTTGGTGACAACCCTTCTTGTTATCACTGCTAGTATAACGGAGCACATAGTAAGGGCAAACAAATCTATCTGTTGAGTGAGTGATGGAGAATAGCCCTGCTCGAATTCTTAATCTAGGTTACTGTCACTGGTTGCTTCATATATGCATCCCATGTAAATAACTCCAATGCACAGAAACCCACCTCTCAAGTGGGCACTGATACAACCCAGTCTTAGAGCACCAGACAGCTTCATTTTCACCCATATCCCAGTGAATCTCTAGAAATCTCTTTCCCCCTGCCACTCTGACGTACTCAAGCATTTGGGAAGCCCCCTAGCCGGGCAGAGCCTGGCTACTCCATCAGGCCCGTGCCGCATGCTGCACAAATTTGTTTCTCTCCATCATCTCTGACTCTTCTCAATGTGATCACTCGTCTTTCACATCAGTAGCCCACCATACGACAGCACTTAACTTTTTCATATCATTTGATTTAGAAAGCACATATGGACAGAAAGCAACTATGAATTCAATAATCCTTTGAGATGTATCTGTGATTGAATCATCATTGAATCCACATTTTTGAAAGATTGCCATGTGTGTGAGATTTTTATTGACTTAGTTTATACTCAATGTTTGGAGTCTATAGGGACGTGGTGATCCTTTGCAATCATTCTCAAGCCCACAGGCTGGGAAGCATGGATCTCAAATCTAAACCATTGCCCCTCTGCAACTTCAGTGTCCTCATCCTGGCAACTCTCCCTCCGCCCCTTTCTCTTGTGCGATTGAACTGTCTCACTACAGATGTTCTAAGACAAACGTGTTTGCTGACTTTGAATTAACAAGATTATGGAACACACTTCACCTGCCCCTGACTGGGGATCCCACCTGGCGTGTACTTCTCTGATCCTTTATTCCCACACATCCAACCCTCTGCAGAACCTCACACACCAGCTTCTGTTAGCTATTTTATTGTGCGTTCTTTCCCCAGGTTCAGCATTTCGAAGGGCAGGTTCAACAATTAAGTGATGATTACGGAGGTGTCAGCGTGTCTGCACAGGTACCTGTGTTCACAGTTGAACAGACAGTGACACCAGCGGGCTCCTCTCGGGAAGCCTGTGTTCCAGGTCTCTTCCGCTTGTGCTCCACCCCCAGCTGTGTGTCAGCCCATCTCTGCCTCAGTGACGCTGTCAGCCTTCCCTCCCTCTCACCTGCACCCTGCAGCTGACCCGAGCCCTGTTTGCCCTTCCTGAATCTGCCTCTGTCACCCCAATGCATGTCTACACCCTACACCCTCAAACTGTGTGCACCATCACAATTCTGAGCCTCTGAACAACACTGCTCTTTATGAAGGTGACCGCCAACCTGCCAGGTTTTCATTCAAGTCTTGCCTTTTCCTGGACCACTTGTTGCTTTGTTCCACCTGCTTTTCAAAACACTCCCATATCCTCTTGATGGAGGGCCACCAGTTGCTTTCTGGAACATCACTTGTTGCCCAATTGTAGCCATGCATCCTGAGCACCATTGTCTACCTACCGGGTAACTATCTCTCAAGTTGTCACAGCTGACTGCACTCGCTCTGGGACCCTGGGACCCTGGGACCCTGGCTCTGCTGTCCTCCCTCTAAGTGACTTTGGAAGACCTACTTAACCACCTCAAACCTCAGTTTCTTCATCGTATAAAATGGAGATCACAAGCAAGACCAATCTCAGAGCATGTTTTATCAGGGTCAACAGGGCTAGTGCTTAGGACAGGCTTAGCAGGATGCCTGAAAGAAATGAACCACTCAGTACGGGTGTTAATTATTGTTGCCATTACACACAGGAAGCTCATTTCTGCATTGTGCATTCTCAGAAAATGCCATCTTCTGACCCGTGCGGATGGTGAGGCCATTTAATTTTTACCTCATGTGCATCCTTAAAATGAACTTTGTTTTTTGTAAATAATTTGTGCATTTTTCCTCCTTGTGATCCAAGCAACCTGGTCAGCAAGACAGATACTGTTTGGTCAAAGCACTTGATGTTTTGCTGCTGCAAGTGTTCCTGGGATTCATCATGCCTGGCTAAGGAGACTTGTAAAATAGGTAGGTCAAGATAGGGGCATCCATCCACATACATGACAAGTGTGAATGTTTCTGTGAAAAGCAAGTGTGCGTCGCCACACTGCCATGCACCAGCTCTCAAGTTTGGTTGAGATTGAGATACAGTATTGAAGGGAAAATGTACTCTCTGCTGAATAAATTCAGCCCCAAAACTTCTTCTCCCTACGTTTGGCTACGATAGCAGGACAACCTCTTCTGCACAGCACCAGGCAAGAGCCTTAGATGTTGTCCTTGAACTGTTTCCTTCAGAGAGTTGCATCCCCAAATCAAAAGCTCTAGCTTCAAATGATGTAAAATATAATCACAAATTAATTAGTGCATCCTACTGTGCCTGTATTTAGCCCCGGCTTTCACAGCTTGGGGTGCATGAAATACTAAACAGATTTTCAAACCAATCAATCCGATCATATAACAGATGGGGAAATGACAGATAGAAAAAGAAATAAGTGCACACCTAGTTAGGTATTCACAAACATACATACATACTGTGCTATGAAGATTCTTATATCATCAGATATTCATGCACAGCAATCCCCTAGAGTCCCTATCACTCTCTGTGTCTGTCTCTGTCTCTAACACACACACACACACACACACACACGCTCCCTCTTCTCTTCCCATAATTGGCCCCTTCTCTTATTCAGGTCTCGAGGCAAACATCACCTGCTCAGAGAGCAGCCCCCACCCCAAGCACCCCATCCAAAATCACTCTCCTTCATCAGCCTATTCTGCTCACGTCACAGGGCTTATTGTTAACTGAAATTATCTTGCTTATATGCTCATTTGCTTGCGTAGAGTCTGTTTGTCCATCCATAGGCCCAGCACCTCACACAGTGCCTGGCATCAAGTGGGTCTCAATAAATAGTTGTTGAATCATGAAAGAAATAAGAAAAGAAAGGGAGAAAGAAGAGAGGCAAAAGAAAAAAAAAAAGAAGGGAGAAAGAAAAATGTGCCCAAATTGAGACGAAGAACTATACCCAACAGGTTTCCTAATGTACCTCACTGCAGCACCCCCGCTGGTCTACCAGGGGCCCAGGTCTCACCCTCCCCAGCCTTCCCAGCCCCAGGAAAGGGCACCACCGTCCACTCAATTGCTCCACCCCAAGCCTAGGAGCCAGCACTGATTCTGCTTGTCCTTGCTCACCCCTTGGCAGGTCCAGGAAGACTGTCTGTGTCTCTATTTCTAAAACACATTCTAAATCTAACTCCTTCCTTCCATCATTCCATCATTCCTCTGCCACAATGCCAGTCTACACACTGTCATCTCTGGCCTCTACTGCTCCAGCAGCCTGTTTCTTCCTGTCCTGTTCCCCCACATGTCGTTTTCCACACCAGGCAAGAGTGAGGTTTGAAAAGCCGACACTCGCTGGGAGGGAGGCAGGATAAGTGGGTAAGTGCATGGATTCTGGTGCCAGTTCCCTGGGTTCTGATACTAATAATGCCATTTGCAAACTGTGTGATGCATATTATTTATTTAACCTCTCTATGCCTCAGTTTTTCCATCTAAAAAATAAATGTTTTAATGATAATAATAACTTTTCATTGGTACCACTGTTGTGAGAATTGAGTGAACCAATATGCATAAAGCCTATATAGTAAATCTTCCTAAGGACTCTTATACACTGTTGGTAGGAGTGTAAACTAGTGCAACCACTGTGGAAAACAGTATGGCTGTTTCTCAAAAAACTAAAATAGAATTACCATTTGATTCAGCAATCCCACTACTGGGTATCTATACAAAGGAAAAGAAGTCAGTATATCATAAAGATACTTGTACTTGCATGTTCATTCAGCACTATTCACAATGGCAAAGGTATGGAATCAACCTAAGTGCCCAGCAATGGATGAATGAATAAAGAAAATGTGGTGTATATATAATGGAATACTATTCAGCCACAAAAAGGAATGAAATCATGTCATTCACAGCAACACAGATGGAGTTGGAGGTCATTATCTTCAGTGAAATAAGCCAGGCACGGAAAGACAAATGTCCCATGTTCTCACTTACATGTGGGAGCTAAAAACTTTGAACACATTGAGCCAGAAAGTGGAAAAATAGATAAAAGACTGAGAAAGGTAAGAAAGGGGGTGGGGGAAGATGAAGAGAAATGGGTTAAAGGGTACAAACATAACAGTAAGATACAGGGAATAAATTAAAGGTTTGATAGAAGAGTAGGATGACTATACTTAACAAAAATGTATTGCACTCAGTGATTTTAGTTAATTTATATTTGAATAGCTGCATGTGGTGACTTCCGTAATGAACAGCTGAATGAACTAAAATTGAATACAATTAAAGATTCGATTTCTTAGTTTCACTAGCCACATTTCAAGTGCTCAACAGCTGCAGATAGCTAATGGCTACTGCCCTGGCAGTGCAGATACAGGACATTTCCATCATCATAGAAAGTTCTATTAGACGATGATGATCTAGATTATCAACTATGGTTTTGGTGACATCTACATACCACTTAAAAGTCTTCTCTGAGGCAGACTTTCCCTGATCATTCTACCAAAAATAGCACATTCCCCAAGTCATTCTCTCTCTCATTGTTCTATTTTATCTTCTTCATCACACTTTGGAGCACTGGTCAGGCTCTGGAATTAATCTAATTGACTTATTGGTCCACATGGTTGCTGGTACCTCCCCACCTGGAATTAAGCTCCCAGATGGCAGAAGGTTGCTTTGTTCACTGCCATATCTGTATTACCTACAATACATCCTGGTACATGATAGAGGCTTAATAAGTGACCAAATAAATGAATGACCTCTCTGGACATGCACCTTCACATTTTCATACACACACACACACTCATGTCATACACCCCAAGAGGCCACCCGCAGACCAGGAGGCAAGGCAGGGCTGAGCTGCTGGTAGGGAGGCCTCCGTCTCTTGGCTACCAGGTGTTGAGAAGGCAGGTGAGGCTGAGGCTGACCTGCTGAAGACGCTGATGCATATTCTTCGCCCCAGCCAGGGCAGCAGACACAGCATAATTAGATATGCAGAGGCCTCGACCATGAAATGTAGCTATAATATGGAATCACCAGTCTCTAGCCTCTGGGAAGACAAAGCAGAGGAAGAGCTGGGGCTGGAATTTTAACTCAAGGTCAGTTCTAGAGTTCACGCTAGAGGTCAGGTTATAGGTCAGGGATAAACTCAGGACTGGGAACAAGAACGTCAGTTCAGTGTAGGGCCCAGCTTGTTATCCCCTCAAACTCAAACCACCTTGTTGGAGACCCTGTTTTCCTGGAAGGAAAAAAAAAATGAAAAACAAAAAACAAGTTGAAACGTGCTGGTTTGTTTGTGGTTGTAGGGCTTACTGCCTGTATCTCCAACAATTCTTGCATGTGCAATTCTACTGCAAAGGGATCAATGCCCTGAAGTCATCACTACTCTGGAAGCACATTAGAATTCCTTAGTCCCCACAGGGAGGATTCTAATTCAATTGTTCTGTGATGGTCCCTGGTCCTTGGTATTTTTAAAAAGCTCTCCGAGGGATTTTAATGTGCAGCCAGGATTTAGAAACATATCACTAAGCCAAATTCCTTGAAAGACAAAAAGAATATCCTGCTAAGGTTGAATATCCCTTATCCAAAATGCTTGGGACCAGAAGTGTTTCAGATTTCAATTGTCTTTTTCAGATTTTGGAATATTTGCATTATACGGGTTGAGCATTCCAAATCCAAAAATCTGAAGTCCAAAATGCTCTAATGAGCATTTCTTTTGAGTGTCATGTCAATACTCAAAAAGTTTCAGATTTTGCAGCATTTCAGATTTCGAATTTTTGGATTTGGGATGTTCAATCTGTATTCCATGAATAAACATATATATAGATGGGTGGACAAATAAACAAATGAAGGAATGGTTAGCATATTCGGAGAACATTGACTATTTCTCAATCTCTGAGCACACTCTATCACATTTCTGGACACCCACCTATAATTTATGCTCAATATTGTAGATTCAATATTTTTCCTTAAATCTATTTCTTTTTTAGTTGGTTAAAAAACTTATTAAAACAGCAATTCTATATCACTGCATTGAATGGAAAAATGATTATAATTGCCATGGTAGACAGACTCTAAGACAGACCCCAATCATCTCCATCTCCTGGTACGTATGTCCTGTATAACTTCCTCCTCTTGAGTGTGGGCATGAACTGGGACTTGCTTCTGACCAGTAGAACTCGGCAGTGGGAATGAGATGAACTTCCATGACTCGTTAATAAGATTGCAATTTCCATCTTGCTGGCAGGGGCTCTCTAATGGCTCTCTTTTTTGCTGGCTCTGATGAACTAAGTCATACTATAGAGAGGTCCATTTGTCAAGAAACTAAGGAAAGATCTGTCCAACAGCCAGAAAGAAGCTGAGGTCTTCAGTCAATAACCCACAGAAAACTGAATCCTGTCAACAACCACACACATTTGGAAACAGATTCTTCACCAGTCAAGCCTCAGATGAGACCCCTGCCCCAGCCAACACCTTGATTGAATCCTTGTAAGAGACCCTGAAGCAAAGGAAGTGCAGAAATTAACGAGATTGTAAATGTGTTTTAAGCTTTAGGTTTCCTAAGCAGCTATAGAGAACCCTCACAACTGCCACACACAGGAGGTAACCATAAAAGAGGGGAATGGTAATATTGTTGCCTGCCCTGCACTCTGAGCCCCTATCTCCTTTTTGGGTGAGGGAAATCAGCAATCTTAGTTGTTAAAGACCTACCAGCACCAAACTGAGATAGATGACCTCCTTTGACTTAAAAAAATCTTTTCAAAAGGATTGTAAAGAAATTATTTCCTTTCCCCTCTCTCTGCCTCATTACATGGTTCTAGTCTTTAATTCCTGCAGGCAATTGCACCTACCCACTGGCTTCCAGACATGAGTTGAGAGCTACATCTCATTCAGGCTGGGAATATGTCAGCATTCTGAGTACCCTCAGTAGATGAAACTGCGAGATAATAGATGGCCTCCACCTGAGTACGTACCTGCAGGGAGTTCTGCACCTGGGAGATGCTGTCTTTGTCTGGTTTCCACCATTTTGGCTCCCTCTACCGGACTGGGACTTTTCTGCCTGTTTCTCTGTTCAACATTCCAGCTCTCCTTCACTGAGGCTCTACATATTTTGTTGGACTTCTCAGGTCCCACAGACCTGAGATGTGTCAGGACCCAGAGTCCTAGGCATGTTCTATCACCCAAGGGAGGGAACTTCAGGAAGATCCAGACCCAGGGGGTGGGATCTGTGTGGCCAGCTGGTAGGGGAGGGGCACATAAAAAGCCACAGCCATTTTTGCATGTCTGATCATATTGTCTACAGACTTTTTCCTCTCACATCTATCTACAATAATTGTACAATCATTATATAGCAACACGTTAAGAAAGCTCCACTTCTGGAGTATGTTTTTAGGGCAACTGTCTAACCCACTCTCTCCAAAATAGCTCCTGCCTGGGGAACCCTCTCGCAGTAGCCCTGGCAAGGTAGGATTCGGCTTTGCCTGAAAGATCACAGGGAAGCAGGGGATGGCCCCCAGCTGATCTTGGATTGCATCTTCGCCTGGACTTACTTTGTCAGGTCTACAGTAATTTTTGTCCCATTCCAGAGTGCAACACAGTTGATATGCTGCCTTAGGGGACAGGCTTCCCTCTCCCCCCTTATCAGCCGATGTGACTGTCTCCTCAATATGCCCCAAACCTGTGCACCTTGTGTTAGGATAGATACACTACTCTGACTCCAAGTGAGTAAAATGTTTCCCTTTCCAGGTCCAAATGGCACAGAATAACAAATACCATTGGCTCTTCTCTGGATAGATGTTTCCTATTCTTCCAGGGACCTCCACGGGCTATCAGAAAAGCTGTCCCTGACTTTGCTCTATCTTCAGTGTCATAGTTGAACACTCTCCTCCACAGAGCCCTGGGTTTGAGTGCGTCTTCTCTGGAAACCAATCCCCCCATCTCTGTAGACTGCCCAGGGGAGAAATTCACTTGCTCATTTTGGTATCTGTCTGGAACTTATTTATATATATGTGTGTGTGTGTGTGTGTGTGTGTGTATACATATATGTATGTGTGTATATAAACACACATATATATGCATGTATATATAGATATATACATATATGTGTGTGTATATACATATATAACCATAGAAATTATACAGAAAACAATACTGTTTTGGGTGAGTGCCTATGTATATGTGGGAGTGAGTTGACACAAATAGTATCATACTCTATGTAGCATTCTAAAATTTGGGTTTTTATTCAATAACACTTTTTGAGATCTTTCCATATTAGTGCATGTCTCATTCTTTAAATAAATGTTTCATTATGGTATATGAAAACCATTGCTTATTTAGCCATCCTCCTATAGAGAGTCCTTTAATTTCTACCAGTTTTCCATTATGACAAATAAGATTAAAGTGAGTAGCCTGGCATATGCCCCTTTATGCACTTTTTTGAGTATTTCACTAATAGAGCCACCAAGATGAATTGCTATGTCATGGGAGTTTGTGTATTAAAGGTTTTCATAGATATGGCAAGTTGCTGTCCATGGTGTTATGCCAGATGTGGCTCCACAATGTATGAGGGTATCATGCCCCTTCTTTAGTCCTTAGTGGTGTTGAACCTCTTTATTTCTACCAATATAGTGACTGAGAGTCATCCTTCAGGATTCAGCTCAAGTATCTTGTTTTCCCCAGGTTGACAGGACACCTTCCTGCCTATGTCTAATGCTGTTTCCATTGCTGACCCATCACACCATATGGCATGCGTATATTTCCTTGACTTCTCTACTAGACCGTGAGCTCCTTGGAATGCTATAACATGTCTTTGCTGGGAATTCTCATGCCCCTGACAGCACTAGGAACAGGTAGACTTTCACGCCAGCTTTTGGCATTGAAAAATATTGATGTGAAAATAATTATATGTGGAAATTATTGTGGTTTGGTGCAACTGAGCAGAAATGAGAGAGAGACAAAACCCAAAGAAGGGGTCTACTGGCAGGAATAAATATCAGCCAGGCCCTGCTGACTCCTGGGTTTCAGCTCCCCAGAGAAGAGCCCCGTGTTCCGGCCATGGTCCGGCCATTTGTCCCACATCCTCTGCATCTGAGCCTCTTGGAACTTCTTGCCATATTCTGGGTACACGAGACTTTGTTGTAGCTTGCATTTTACATGTGATCTTCCAACTTCTTGAAATGCTCTTCCCTTCCTAACCACTGACTGAGCTAACCCTTGCTCACAGCATCCCCCATGCAATGGCCTCCTCTGTACAGTTTCCCTGGAATACACACACACACACACACACACACACACATACACAAATACATATACACACATTTATGTATACACACACACATATAAATACACATATGCACACACATGAACCTATGACCCAAACTAAAATTCACTAATACCATTGCATCTATCTGCATGAAGTTCCCCTCCATTTCAAACTTTGCCAGATGTCATGCCAGAGGGGTGGATGGGGTAGGGGGAGGGTTTGGAAAAGGAGAAGGAGGAGGACAGGGAGAGAGAGCATGTGAGCATTCTGTAGACTATCACATTGGCAATTAAATGCTCTGCCCAGCAATGACTCTCATCATGTCTGCTAACTGACCAAACCCAGTTGTATCACCCCCTCGCCCACAAGGAACCAAGAAGGCTGAGAGCTGGAAACAGCTGGAGAATCAGCTTGAAGACTAAAACATTGCTCTCCTGAATTTTGAGTTTATCCTTCTCTTGTGGGTACACATATCATATGTTTTTATTTCTAAACAACATATTGCTTAGTTTTGTTTTTGAAAAATGGCATAATAGTCTTCTGTAATTTTTTAAACAATTAAAAAATCTTTGTAAAATCTATTCACATCGTTGCATTTAGTTTTAGGTAATTCACTTTCACTGTTGCATTATGATCCACTGTGTGAATACAGCATTTTTAATCCATTTTTCTGATGATGGACATGGACATTGTTTCTGTATTTTTGCTTTATGCAAAGTGGTGCTATGTATATTCTTGTACATGCCTTCCGGTATAAGAGGGCAAGAGCCTCTCTAGGGTATGTTCCAAATAATGGAAATACTCACTTTTATAAAATGACACCCCTTTGTTTTACAAAGTGCTTGTAGCAAGTTATACTCCCTCCACCTGTGGATAAAAGTTCACATTCCTCTGCTTCCCTGTGAATTAATCTGTGCTATTGTCTTAATTTGAATTTCCCTGTATTTAAGAACTCTTTCCCGTCCCTATGCTTATTGGCGATTTGTGTTTCTATAGTATCTACATCTTTTGTCCATTTTTCTAATTGGATTGTTTGTCTTTTTTCTCTTTGATTTGTAGGAGTTCTTTGTATATTCTGGGTACTACTCCCCTTCTTTTTCCTATAGATTGCAAATATCTTCTCCTAGTCGGTAGATTATCACTTTATGTGTCATTTGATGATAAACAGTTTTACTATTAAAGTAGTTTAATTTCTCAAGTTATCTTGTGGCCAGTACTTTTGTTTCTTATTTAAGAAATCCTTTCTTGCCTAAGACCACACACACCAGTGTGTGCACACACACACTCTCTCCTACACACACAAGTATTTGAGCAGACTGAAAGAACTGAAAGAAAAAACTGTGAGTCTCTCTAGGGGAAGCCTGTTCATTTATTTATCTATCTATTTATTTATTATTTTTAAATTTCAGAATATTATGGGAGTGCAAACATTTTGGTTATATATATTGCCTTTGCACGCCCAAGCCAGAGCTATAAGCATGCCCACCCTCCAGACAGTGTGCTCTGCACCCATTATTTGTGAATTTACCCATCCCCTCCAGTCCCCTCCCACCTGCCCAGCACCTGATGAATATTACTTCCATGTGTGCATGTAAATGTTGATCAATTAGTACCAATTTGATGGCGAGTACATGTGGTGCTTGTTTTTCCATTCTTGTGATACTTCACTTAGTAGAATGGGCTCCAGCTCCATCCAGGATAATATAAGAGGTGCTAGTTCACCACTGTTTTTTATGGTTGAGTAGTAATCCATGGTATACATATACCACATCTTATTAATCCACTCATGTATTGATGGGCACTTGGGATGTTTCCACATCTTTGTAATCATGAATTGTGCTGCTATAAACATTTGAGTGCAGATGTCTTTATTATAGAATGACTTTTTTTCCTTTGAGTAGATACCCAGTAATGGGATTGCTGGATCAAATGGTAGTTCTATTTTTAGTTCTTTGAAGTATCTACATATTACTTTCCAGAGAGGTTGTATTAATTTACAGTCCCACCAGCAGTGTATGAGTGTTCCTGTCTCTACACATCCATGCAGCATTTGTTGTTTTGGGACTTTTTGATAAAACCCATTCTCACTGGAGTTAAGTGATATCTCATTGTGGGTTTGATTTGCATTTCCCTGATGATCAGAGACATTGAGAAATTTTTTATATGTTTCTTGGCCATTAGTCTGTCTTCTTCTGAAAAGTTTCTGTTCATGTCCTTTGCCCACTTTTTAATGGGGTTGTTTGATTTTTTCTTGTTGATTTTCCTAAGTTCTGTATAGATAGATTCTCATTATCAGCTCCTTATTGGATGTGTAGCATGCAAATACTTTCTCCCATTCTGTAGGCTATCTATTCAAAAATATGGAACGCTTCACAAATTTGCGTGTCATCCTTGCGCAGGAGCCATGCTAATCTTCTCTGTACCATTTCAATTTTAGTATATGTGCTGCCGAAGCGAGCACGGGGAAGCCTGTTCTAAGCAGAGGAAATAGTGCAAAGGTCTTAAGAAGGGAGAGTTCTTAGTATGCAAGCAGACAAGAAAGAGGCCAGTGTGGCTGGAGAAGATGAGAGAGGGAGACAGTGGCAGGAGATGAGATCAGAGAAGTAGTGCAAGCCCAGATGATGAAAGTTTATTCTGAATGCAACAGAAAGCCCTCGGCAGTTTTTGAGCAGAGGACCAAGCGTCATGATCTGAATGACAATTTCCAAGGACCACTTTCACTGATGCATTGAGAACTGACTGCACAGGAAAACCATCAGGAACAACTGCAGCAGGCCAGGTCAGAGATAGCAGTGGGGTGGGGAAGTGGGAAGATTCTGCATGTATTTAGAAGAAAGAGCCAGTAGAATTTGGATTTATGTGTGGATATAAGAGGAAGAGGAGTGTCAGGGTAACACCAAGATATTAGTCCTGGGCAACTGGAAGAATAAAGTATTTACTGATTTGGAGGAAGAAATTGAGAGGAGAAGACTTGGGCATGGAGTGGGGAGGTCAGGCGCTCTGCTCAGGTGTGTCATGCTGGAGATGCCTCATACACGCCCAAATGGAAATGTTCAGGTAAGCAGTGAGTATATGAGTTGGGAAGAGATCTGAACTGGAGAAATATCTGGACATTAACAACATGTACATATGGTATACACTGGAGTACCTACAGGGATGAGGAAATGTCCAAGAACTGAGCCCAGGGGCACACCTACACTGATTTCGTGAATTAGAGGTGTGGGGAGATGGACATGCCTGGGCCAGCAGGAGCTTCCAGGTGGACAGAACATTTCTTCCCCAGCTGTGCACCAATTCTCCATCCCGTCCCAGTCCCTGTTAAGCTGTCAAGGAACTAGCACTGTGCCCAGTTGCTCCTGCTTTTCTTCCCCACCACCCTTAGACAAATTACTAGCACTAGTAAATGTTTGCTCTGGCTCATAAATGCATAATGCCTGCCACACAAACCTCAACTGCCTGTAATCGAGACTCATGCACATGCAGAAAAGATTGTGTGCGTGGAAGATATAAATGGCACTGTTGCCTGAGGTTGCTGCAGAAAATAGGGCCACTGAAATAGAAATTGCATCCCGTTTTTACTGCCTATACAACCTGCCTCCCTCTGCTGCTGCCACCCTGGAAGGTAGAGGAGATTAGCTGTAAATATTTTACAGTTGGTAATTTGCTGGAGTAAATCACAGATCATTTTGCCGGAGAGTGCTCTGAAGGAGCATTTCTTTTTCTTTAAGGGGTTATTTGTGATGTCATCTTCCTGGTTTCATCTGCACTTAATTTAGTCCTCAACATGTTTATGTCTCTGTGGTCTGGGGTATTCTGTGTCTCTGGGAGGGGCTGGGGCAGTGGGGCAGGGTGGGACAGAGAGGCAGAATTCCTCTTAGGGCTCTTTGGCCAGGACCCACCGGGCACCAATGCTCATTACCCAACACATGTTTATTCGTTCATTTACTAAGCAATGTCTGATTGATCACTAAGTCCTCAAACATAAAGATCAATATTACATAGTCCCTGTCATCAAGGAATTCACAGCCCATTTGGGAGATCCCAGATCATATCTAAAACTCACTCCTATCAACAAATGCTCGATATTATTCTTTATTGAGGTCTTACTATATGTCAGGCACTTTTGCAAGAATTTCACAAGAATAAACTCATTTAATACTTAAAAACAATCCTCTAAGGTGAAAGTTACTTTTGTCCCTATTTTACAGACAAGAAAATTGAGGCACAGGCTAGTTCAGTACTTGTCCAAAATTGCTCAGCTGGCAGGATTCCAGTGAGTCCACTACTACTCCCTTAACCACTATGGGGTGCTAACTTTTGATATGCAAGCAAGCAAACAAAACAAAGGGCATTAATTATGATTAAGCACCTATTGCACATATTTTACAATGTAGATTTGTGTTAGGTGATTTCTATGGACAACAAATCCTTTCGTTTATAATTCTGGAAAGTGAGCTCTCTGATTCCCCTCCTATCAAGAAAAGTTAGGCTCAGAAAGGAACCCAACCAGAAATACCAAAGTAACATGCCACCAGACTGAGATATGATCCAGGATTACCTGACTCCAAACAGCAAACTCTTTCCATGCTTACAGGATCCTGAGAGCTGATGTAGACAAAGGTCTATTCAAGGCACTACGAGGTCAGAAGAGGGAATAACTAGCCCCCAAGAGAGTTGGCCCAGAGGGGACAACTAGTCTAAGTTGTGAAGACAGGGAAGAACATTCCACATAGTCAGAAGCTGTAATGGCAAAAGAGGCAGCAGAATAGCAGGTGAACAGCATGTGATGTGAAATATCAGTTGTCGCTGTTTTCACTTTGCCTAAGTTCTTATCTACAAGGCATGACAGTTCATTCTGCACTCCGTAGGGGAGGGGAAATGAAGGCGGAAGGTGATGCAGTAGAGGCTAAGGGGGGTAGGCGTGGGAATGGCTCCCACGAGATCTTTCCCTCCCTCCCCACCTGTGCTACGGGGTCAGCACCAGAAGAAATGCTGTCTGGCTTCACTTTCCTCCTGCTCACTTCTTTGCTGTGAGTTTTGGAGCTGGCCACTGGGCTTTATTCAGCCCCATTGTCAACTACTCTTAAAGCTGCCCAAAGGTAGGGGGCTGGGCATGCTATTCCGCACCTCTACTCTAACCAGAGGATTGGTTTGAGCTATATGACTACAAACGAGGACCCTCTGAGTTATTCACACTCTGCTCACACTCACACTCTACAGTGTCCTTGACTTTTCTTTCAACTTACACACATGCTTTTTAGTTCAGCACTTAGAACATTTGTTTTCAACAAGCAACAAGAAATGTCACTGGCCAACTATTGTAAAAGGGGATTTACTGGAAGGATATATGAGGTGACTGATAAGGAGTCACTTATGAATAGGCTGGGAAGAGGCGGGAAAGGAGGAAACCCTGAGGACACAGGCTGCAGGACTGGATCAACAGTCTTGTTAAGGCACCATTCACAGGAATGAATCAGGTTCAACTGTCTCCTTCTTCATTTTCTCCTTATTCCATTTCTTACTTATCTTTTCTTTTTTTTTTTTTGAGACAGAGTCTCGCTTTGTTGCCCGGGCTAGAGTGAGTGCCGTGGTGTCAGCCTAGCTCACAGTAACCTCAAACTCCTGGGCTTAAGCGATCCTACTGCCTCAGCCTCCCGAGTAGCTGGGACTACAGGCATGCGCCACCATGCCTGGCTAATTTTTTGTATATATGTTTTTAGTTGGCCAGATAATTTCTTTCTATTTTTAGTAGAGACGGGGTCTCGCTCTTGCTCAGGCTGGTCTCGAACTCCTGAGCTCAAACAATCCGCCCGCCTCGGCCTCCCAAGTGCTAGGATGAGCCACCGCGCTTGGCCCATTTCTTACTTATCTTTTCTTCTCCCTCTTCCTTCTCTTCTTCTTCTTTTTCAATACTACTCTGCTAACGATTCAGAGTCCTAGTAGAAAACGTCTGATTGTCCTAGTTTAGAATTTAAGCGTGTGGTAGTCCCAGACCACACGCAGTGGGACAGAGGGGATTCCCTATGTGCACACTGGGGTGCTTTTAACCAGAAGACCAGCTCAGAGGTAACATCTGAACATGGATACAGAAGAAGAGTGAGAACAAGCCACACGGAGGAAGGCTGGGGAAATGGCAGGTGCAAAATTCTGGGGTGAAAGTGTGCCCGGCAATGTCTGAGGATCGGGGAGGGGGCAGTGCGTGTGACCAGAAAGAAGTGTGGGATAGGGAGGGGGGCGGGGACAAGAGCAGTAGAGTCGTGGGGACCAGACAGCGTGGAGTCTTGCAGGCCATTCTAAGAACTGGGGATTTTACTTTGAGTGAGATGGAAGCCACCGGATGGTTTTCAAGAGGGGAAGGACATGGCCAGACTTAAATATTTGAGAGATCGTTTTGATTGCTGTGGGGAACAGAAGCTTTAGCAGGGAAGGATTGAAGAGGGAAAACCAATTAGGAGGCTACAGAAATAATCAAAGTGAGAGGGGTTGGTGGCTTGGATAAAGGTAAACGTGTTGGAGATGTGATTAGATATGGCTGCCCTAACAGAATTTGCTAGTAGATTGAATTCTGGCTGTGAAAGGGAAGAACCAAGGACAACTCCAAGGTTTCTGCCTTAAACAAAAGAAGAATGGAGCTGCCATTCTCAGAGGGGAGAAAGGCTCACAGAGGAATAGAGTTTGGAGAGTTGGGACAGGAAGAGTTTGCTTTGGGGCATGTCAACCTTGAAGCACTTATGAGACATGCCAGTGGCAATGTTGAAGAGACAGTTGGATTTACAATCTAGAGTTAATAGGTCTGGATTGAGAGCGGTAAATGGAAATCAGCATATAAACATTATTGTCCTTTGTCAACTAAGTCAATCACTGCCAGCAGGCAGGGCCACCACAGGCTGTTGGCATTAAACCTAGAAACACAGTAGAATTTGGGACAGATTCGTCGGATAGGGGGCTGTATTCCCAAGCGTTCATTAGGGCAGTCTGGTCTCTGACAGACTCAGAAAGAATGACCAGTTAGTAGTATCAGAAGAAGTACACCTTCACACAAGGTAACCCCGAGGTCTACAAAATAATAACTGAGCCAGTTTATTTAAATTTACTTCTCTTAATGAGCAGCTCATCTAGTGGTTAAGTCATTGAAACTCCCTCTTCCTCTGGGGAATTCCAAACATAGTCAAAGGTATTTTTTAAACCATTTTTTATGGCATTTTAGGAATCTAAACAATATGTTTAACAGCATTTCAATTTAACATTTTATTTCTAGTGCGTGTGTGTGTATTTATCAAATTTTCACAATTTATGAAAGATGGGCTTTGTCTGTATTGGTGTGGGTGTTGTCTTCTATTTTATCTACTTTTGAATACTTTAAGTGGTTTTTTTTGTGACATGGATAAAAACTCATTCTTTAAATTTGGTTTCCACAGATTTAAAAAAATGGGATATACAAATGGATGTGAAACACTCAAGGGTATTGAATTTTAAATGATATGGTCATTAAGTGAATTTATTACTGGGCAAAATGGTGTTAGTTAATTAAGCTGGGGAGATTTTCATTAACCATATACCAAAAGTCTCATTTATTAGGATCAAATAAAGTAGCCAGATAGGTTTCTGTGAAGGAATAAAGTAAGTGTTCTCATAGAGAAGTTACCTGGGGGTGTCGGAGGTAGGGCCAGTAGATAAATACTTCCTAACCAAGACAGCCAGGGCAACCACCGCCATCTTGTGAGGCCAATGGGGAGTTACTCCACATACATTTGCTATCCATCAGTGGTTTTCTTTGCTATTTGTGAGCTCCAAAGCCAGATCTTTCCCTTCCTTAGAGAAGAATTGTAATTTTCTGAGAAGAAACTTGAATTAGAGTCACATGGACTTATGTATGAATCAGATCCTACAATTCACCTGCTATAAGAGTGATGGGTTCTCTTGCAATTTACATTATGCCCAGGGCCTCTGTTTCCTCATTGACGATGGTGATAATAAGGTCTTTTTTACCTCGTTGTTGTGAGGATTAAATAAGGCAACAATATAAAACACTCAACTCTGGTTGGCAGAGTTAGGCTAGCTACTCTTCAAAACCCATTTCCTCCTTCTCTGGGACATACAACTGGACTACATTTCCCAGACCCCCTTGCAGTTGGACGTGTTCATGTGACTGAGTTCTAGCGAGTGGAATATGAGCTAAGGGATGTGTTCACTCCCAGGCTTGCCCCATAAAAATTTCCCACTCATGATCCTCCATGTTCTTTCCACTTCTGCATGATGGATGTTTACACCCAGAACAATCCTGGAAGCTTGATGTTTAAAATTTCAAAGACTTTATTAGTTTGGACTCCCAAGTCACTGTGTGGTGCAAACCTTTCCTCCTCTTGCCCAATGACCTGCAATCACCTTGACTGTTCATGTGAGTAAAAAAATTAACTCCTATTGTGTTAGCCTACCCCAACTGATATAGGCCAAATCTGACACCTAGTAAGTGCTAAATAAATGCGTGTTTTCTTGCACCCTGCTTCTCAGGAAAGAACATGAGCAAATGAGCTAAAACTCAGAGTGAGTAAATCACCCAACATTAAACCAGAGAGGTGGCAGGCAGACATAATGCATGGCGATTGTTAGATGGAGGTGGAACGTATTTGTTTTGTACGTACCAGATCCTTGATGGGATAATGCACCTCATGCCGCCCAAGGGACAGCTGTTTCAAGGAACGGTGTTTTTACTTTGCTTGATTTGTTGCCGTGTGAGGGAGAAGATAGGAAGCAAGACCACGGGAGAAAGAAAGAAAGTGAAATGGTGATGGTGCTGGTAAGAAACCCAGAAATTTTTCCCTGCAGCAACAGGGAAAATTCAAAGGACCACCTTTTAAGAGCCTGGAGAACTAATGACAAATGTCACAGCAGGGAGGAAGTATGAGAACTTGTGACCATGGGTGATGATGGTCACAAACACCTTGGAGGCTTTCTTGATGAGAAAGAGTCCCTGTTGTGACTGAATCATGGGAACTTACAAAGACTGGAATTTTGTATGATTTTAGGCTTTCAAGTGCCACGTGCCAGTTTTGGGATTAAGGTTTTATTGACCCTGCCACCTTCAGTTGAACCACTTTCTGTATCTGTAAATCAAGAATGCCTGCAGGTGGGATATGTTTTTGATTTCACAACTTTTTTTCTCTTGTATCCTTTAGAAGAAGGGAGCTAGTGCCAAAAAAATAAATAGTGCATTTGGAAAACAACTGGTTATTGTAGTTACTTGGTTATAACAGATAAAAGAAATTTACAAAGAAAAACTATGAAATCAAAGTAAAAAGCATATATCCATGTATCCACCTATTTGTTCATACATTTATGCATTCAATAACCACTGATTGAGGACCTTTTACAGCTAGATACTATGCATATAAGTGCAAAAAGTGTCAGGAAAATTTATTGGGAATCCTACGGAAAAGATGACGAGGGACATTCTGATGGTTAATACATATAACCAACCTGACGTTTCACTTCACCCATTTGTTCCACTTATTTAAGGCCATTCAGGCCACAAGAGCTTACTGCACCTTCCAGGTCCTGGACGCTGGGGAGACAGACTAATTCTCTGCCTTCATGGAACCTACACTCCAGGGGTGGCAGGGGTGTGGTGACACAGACCACAAACACAAACCTCGAACATGATAGAATGCGCACTGGGAACCTAGAGCCTCTAGCAAAGGAGGAGATGATGAAGACTGGGGTGGTCAGGAACTTCCTGCTGAGTTCTGAAGGAAGAGCACTCTAACCCCAAGTAAAGCCAGGGGCAATAGTATTCCAGATATAAGGAGTAGCATGGGTTTGGGCCAAGTCTAGGAAATTAAAAGTAGCCAATTGGCTGCAGAAACACCAGTAAGGAAAAGGGTTTTAACATGGGACTGGAGAGGGGGGCAGGGCTCATGGAGGGCATAGGAGTTTGGGTTTCAGTGGAAAAAGCCCTTTGAGTAAAGGGATAATGCAGAATGGGCCTTTTTTTTTTTTTTTTTTTTTTGAAAGCTTTTGCTTAAACTTCTGTGGGAGGAGGATTTGTGATGGCGGGCAGGGAATGGATGGGATTGAGAATGGAAGCTGGGAGACCACTTAAGTGAGAGGGGATGGTGGCGTGGACTGGGGGTGTGCACAGGAGATGCGGAGGAGTGAGTGGGCTGAAGACCCAAACTCCAGTTAACAGGGCCTCTGGCAGCCTGGATATTAGCAGCCAGGGACGCGGGCTGGATAACTCCCAGGCTCTGGGCTTTGGGAATCGTGCGGATGGTGATGCCCTTTCCGGAGCTGGGGGAGACTGCTGGGCCAGCCCCCTCACTCCTGCTTTCTTTCAGCCCTGGCTCAGTTAGAGACCTGCCATGGCCCCGTCTGCAGAATGGGGATGGTAACAGCCTCCTGGACTAGCTCATGAGACCATGAAGACTACTGAGAAGACCGCATAAGATAACGCAGTAATGATGAAAACACTAACGAGGGAGTTACAGGAAGAACAAAAGCTCCCTACGATGCCAGCTGGCAGTTCAAATAATATCCTTTAGGCTCGTATTAATGACTCAGGTTTGTCTGGGGGAGATTTGTGAGGCATGAATAATGCAATGGGACAAATTTTCATAAATCAGAGTGGAAAAGTTTTCTCATTATCGTATAGTTGCACCCTAGATTCAGAGCAGATGTAAGGGAGGGTATAAATGAGCAACTCAAAGATACCATAATGAGCCCTGCAGTCCTCCAAATCTAGGGCAACTGAGTAAGGAATCTTGGAAGCTTCAGGAAACTGAGAAGGCACCTGCCCATGAGCCTGAATTTAGAGGGTCTGAGAGGGTCCCATATAGCGTGTGTCACTGAGGGTGTTCAGACTTGCTCCAAATACACTGCAGCTCTGTGACCTTGAAGGAAGCACCTGACCTTTAATAATCACACCTTTTCATACCAGGTGCTATTTTTGTGAGAATGAAATAAAACAAGAGATGAGAAGACCCTTCCCCAAGTTAGCCACATGGCTCCTCCAAAGTTTCTGTACTTTCTCCTGCCCAGGGAGCCCCTTCTCCTCTTTCCTGAAATAGATTAACTTCTACAGTCTTCTTTCCTCTGTCTTTGCTGCCTAACACTTACCACCACTGGCTTTCAGATATACACACACATTTACTGTCTGCCTCCCCCAGTAGCATGTCAACTCCATCAGGGCAGGGACTTTTCTCTGTCCCACTCGCTGCTTCTTCCCAGTCTTTGGCACATAATTGGCCCTCAGTAAGTATTTGTTAAACAGACAAATAAATGAATGTGAACAAATTTCTCATGGAGCCTGAAGATGACAGGTATTCAGTGCATGTTGGATTTCCTTTTATAAAAGAATTCCGGTATTGACTGTGGGAGCAATGTGTATCACAGTCCATCCAGATTGGTCTTTAATTTAAAGATTCAAGTACAAGGATGAAGTCTGACTGCTGTGGTTCAAATTCCAGCTCTGAGATATACCAGATGTTTGACCTGGGACAAGTTACTTTACCACTCTGAGCCTCTGTTTTCTCATCTATAAAATAAGGGCAAGGACAGAACCTAGTTAACAGGGTCACTGTGAGTCTGTTCTGTAGCCATGGACAGGGGTTCCTAGAGGCTGATTTTGGCATATCCCTCCCTCCACACCTCTCTGTACCCCATGGCTTTTGTTCTTGGACCCCCATATTGCCCACTCGCCTGAACCATATCTGCAGGTTGCCTTGGACAGGGCTGACCCACATGGCTAATTCTCAATAGTTAGGTACTTCAACACCCTCCCTTCTTTCCTCTACCCACGAATTATACCATCCATCCACCATCCACATATCCAACTTCCATATGTCTGTCCTGATCACTCTTCTATTTGTTCATTCATTCCATGAACACTTCCTGAATACCTACTGTGTGCCAAATCTCCTGTCACATCATAGAGATCCAGAGGTACATAAGACAGTGTTTCCACCTGTAGGATCTAGAGCCAGATCCTAGAGCCTCTCTGCTTCCAGGTCTGATGAATCATCAGATATGACACCTGGGGGCAGTGGTGGCTGGACATCAGGCAGTGGGAGCCACATTGCCTACCTGGGGCAGATCTCTTAGTGACATTCTCATGATTCCTGCCTGGTCAAATCCACATCATCTCTCTGTGTAAGTTAAACAGTGCTGGGATTGTTCTGTGGAGAAGGTTATTGTGGCCAATTCTTTGCCATGTTTTTTCTGCCTAGGGAAGTGCAACCATGACCAGGGTCAAGGATGGGCCAAAGACAGGCCCTAGGACCATGCTGCAGGAGGAAGGTTCTATGGGGTCCCAGAATATCTTGTCCTCTGTGCACCCCATTCTGATCCCTTTGAGAGGGTGCCCCACACAGTGGAGCCAAGAGCATGTAAATGGTCACCAAAGATGTCAGTTCAGCATTTCCAGATTTCACCCAAAACTTCCTACCACTGGCTGTTCTCTTACTTCCAACTCTACAGTGTGATCTCCCAGAAGAACTGAAGCACCAGGAGGGAAAGGGCTTTCCTATCTTTGTTCACAGATGTGTTTCTACACCTATAGCAGATCTATGGCTGGTGTTTAATAAATATTTCTTGAAGAAATGAATTCTTAAAATGTTTGCTTCCTGGATCCCACTTATATTTGGAGTCCTTGGTTTGAATTCTCTATGGATAAAGTTCTTGGCACATGGTGGGAACTTTATAAATGTCAACTTCTTCCCCTCTTCCTCCCTAAGTAGTCATCATGTTGCAGGGTTAGTGACTGGGATTCCCAGCCCTTTGGAATGGAGACTTGAATGTTCTTTTGCTAACTCCATTTTGGCATCTCTCCAGGATATAGGGTCTCCCCTCTGCATCCGTGCCTGCAGTTCAGTAGCATTTTACTTCAGTTTATCCTTTGCACAGACGTTCCCAGCAGCCACGGTGGAAGGAGGACTCAGCATCGTGGTGTATCTGAGGTGTCATGAAACCAATGCCCCGAGACATGAAAGATGGACCATAATAACAAATAGCACCTTGTAAAGGCAGGGAGCAGGTTGCCAAGTACTTCTCTCCTACTTAACAGCAACAACAAAAGAACAGTGTCTATGTGGATGTGACTGGGCAAGATTTATGCTCAATAAGCATTCATTGAGTATCTATTATGTGCCAGATCCTATGCTAGATGTTTCCAATATATCTATTGATTAATCCATCCAACAACACACCTAATAACATGTATTAAAGTTGTAGAGGGTTAATATTATTGTACATCAAGATAAACATTACAGGTAAAGAAAAATATCTCTTAATCTCCCATACATTCTTCTTCTTTATTAAGGATTGGTTAATTATCATAAAGGAAGAATGGCTTAAATGTCCAGAGATCTGCATATAGACATTGCTTTGCTTCTTTCTTAGGTGTAGTTTAGTGGTTCTCAAACCTGAGTGTGCCTAAGAAAAACTTTACAAGGCTGTATAAATAAAACTGCATAGATTGTACTTTACGGGCAATTTCAGGAATTCTCAAGGGTGGTGTTGACTCCCCACGCAGGCTCAGCTTCATGTGCTTACTTCATAACTGAGCCCAGTAAACTGAGACTCCAATTCTTAGGCATGCACCTCGTCTTCCCACCGTGGGCTCCTAACAAGTCCCTCAGGGCCTGGTGAGGGGGAGAATCGGGATGGTGGAGAATTTTCCAGCTCTCTCTCTGGCATCATGCCATCCCTTCCTCCCTTCCTATAACTCAGTTTTCCTGATTTCCTTTGTTGTTGCTTGGAGGCTCAGCATCTCCAAATTAAAATCTCTTATGACTATTTATGATCACATGCCCTTTGGATGGTGGCACCAATCTTCTACATGGGCCCCCAGGGTCTCCATGGGGGGAGCTGCTGTGTGACAGCAGAGGATTTGCAGGTCACCTTTATGAATCTAGTTGCTTTTATGGGTTCAGCTTCTTGGGTCTCATCAGTTCTTGAGAAAGATCCTATTCCCATGGGAAATTTGGTGCACTCTTTCCAAGTTCCTCTGCAGGAATGAAAAGAATGGATGACCCTCTAGGAAGGACCCTGAAGCCTTTATATACAATCATCCTCGATGTCTGTCAGCCCATGTACCTTGGGGGATCCGGGCCAATGTGGACACTGCTCAGTGATTAACGACTTCTGGAGGAGGCACAAAGGGATCATAAACACCCAAATGCCGGGAGGTTTCATGTGATCTATCCAACTCTTAATCTCAAAGAGAATGCTGGCACTGCAGTGGATGAATATGAATGCCATTCCAGTCCTGCTAGTTTCACTTGTGTTATCTTTGGGAAGTTTCTCAACTAATCTGAGTTCATGTTCATTTTTTATAAAATTACCTAAAATATGGAGGCACTGACATTTATTAAGTGCTTATAATGGGTCTGAAACTTTAAATATACTATTTCATGTGAGTCCTACTGACAACATTATAAAGGAAGAATTAGCAATAATAATGATGGGAGTGAAAATGTATTGTTTACTATCAACCTGGTGCCAGGCTAGCTGTTTTCTATGCATTTTCTCAGAGAGCTCATGGGGCCCTAAAAGGTGGGTAGTGCTTTTCTCTGCAGAAGACTGAAGCACAGAGTGGTTAAGTGATTTGCGTAAAGTTGCTTAGTCCAAAGGCTGGGGAGCCAGTACTCAAACTCATAATTCACTGGTTCACGAGCCCACATATGCTATGTCATCTCTTAGCATCATTGCTGCAATTTTTGGATGTGAAATTAAAGCTAAGAGAGAGAAAACAACTGGCCTTAAGTGACACCACTTGCAAGTGGTAGATATGGGTTCTAAAGAAAAGTCTGGCTACCCCTGAAGCATGCTACCCCTGGGATTAAATAAAACCAACTGTATGAACGCAGCAGACCAACTCCTGGCATGAAGAAAGCACTCAGCACATTTGAGGCTCCTGTTTTCTTTCCTTCAAGTGTCCTTGTCTTTCTATCTGCTCTTCAGACCCACTCTGCAGTAACTGTTGGCTCTTTTCACATACCCAACCTAACCTCTTTGGCTCCTGCATCAAACCCTCCTACTCCACCAGGCTTGATAACAGACTGCAAAAATCAGGCTGGATCCATGCCTTATCAGTACTGTCAGGGTCACAACCTGCTCTGCTCTCAGCTGCCACAGACTGAGAACTGCCCTTCCACCTCCCAGCTTGACAATGTCAACCTCACAATCTGGAGATGCAGATGGCCCCATTTTGATGTCTAGGGGTCCTTAGGTTGCTTCCTTATATGAACCTTCTCTGGGAGGTGCAGAGGGGTTCTGGCCATAGGTCTTCTAAGCACAGTGGGGCTGGGACCACCATGTTACGCTTGCTCCGTAAAACTACTGCTAGACATATGAATGCATGTGTGTGTGCATGCATGTACATAGAGATACACACGTGCATGCACCACATTAGCCCTTGCAGGACCCCTGGAACAACTCTATAGGCAGGCAATGGTAAGAGACACATCTCTGTGCAGACTTTCATTCAGAGACAGGTACCTGATATTTGTCTGTACCACACAAGAAGGAAATGGATGGATTGATTTTACAGAATTTGTGGGGTATATTTTGATATAGTCCATTTAATGCTCATGATCAGTGCATTCCATCACCCTATTTTATAGGTGACCACGTGGATGGTCAGAGAGATGAATTGATATGTTTAAGATGGTGGAGTTTGGAATTGGCAAAGCTGAGGTTTGAACTTGAGCTGGCCTGACTTTAAATCAGCTACTCTTCCAACTACACCCAACTACCCATCGGCCGTTAAGGTCCATTCAAGTTTACATCAATGGACATGAGAGTATAGTCCCTCAAATAAGTAAACATGGACATACAAGTCTTGTTTAAAGACTTAGGTTTCAACTGAGGGGAAAAATACAGGAGAACAGAGAGAGATAAGACACAGAGGACAGGCCCCTATTCCTCCTTTGATTCATACATGAACCTCCATGAGATTCATTCTCTCTGCTATAAAATGTACGTAAGGTTAGGGACAGGATCAAAGAGCCGTATCTGTAAACTACATGTCCATTAAATGATAGCTATTACTATGACTAGAGAACTCCTACTCATTCTTTGAAACCCAAGCCAAATATCACCCTCTTTATGAAATTTTTCTAGATCCCTCTAGGCAGAATCAATCTCTTCCTTTTCTTGTTTACAAATCACTATTAAAGAACTGGTTTATCTTTAGACAGATCCATATAGTGTGCTTTTCAGAGGGCATGACCAAGGATTTTTATATGGCTTTGAAGGTCTCTGAAATATCCTGTGGAATTTTAATAAATGTCTTTATGATTAATATATGATATTATAATCTAAAATGCTCTAAGAATTCCTTAGTATACATAAATTTCTGGAAAAAAAACAAGTATCTGGGACATGAACTAAAAGTTCCAAATAATCATAAAGAGAATCACTCAAAAAGATTCTGTCGCTACCCCAGAAAAGCAAGACCAAATAAAACAAAACCACAATGCTGGATATTCAAAGTATATCTTCCAAGGTATTAATTGGAATAAACTATCTTCCAAATCTGTATGAAGCCATAAATTACGGCATCTAGGTATTTGACCAGACTTTCTACTCTAATGAAGCAGCACATCTTACTGGTTAAGGACATTGGTTTTTGAGACAGATAGATCTACCTAGACTCAAAACTGTGCTCATTTTATTTGTTGACCTTGGGCAGATGCCATAATCTCTTTGAACCTTAATTTTCCAATGTATTAATATTAAACTAGAGTTCATATACCTACTTTTCATAGGACTGATTGAAATAATTCATGTGCTCGCACAATGCATAGTTCAAGGAACGTTCAAGAAATGGTAGGATTTTATAAGTTTTTCTGCCAAGAGTGTTTAAGCCTCAAAGATAGTGTCTGGGTCTATGTTGTTCACTGATGATCTATGATATTGCTGTATCTCTGAATCCCTACATAGGGCCTGGAATAGAATAGACACTTAAGAAATATTTGTGGAATGAATAAATGAATGAGCTCCCTTTCCCATGTACTATCTTAATTAGTTTCTGCAGTCCTGTGAGATGGGTACTGTGGGTATGATTCCATGTTAGAGATGAGATATTTGAGGTTTCCACAAAGTAGTAAACTAATATGCCCAAAATTATAGAGTTGCTAGGGAAGAGTCAGGGTTTGAGTCTTTTTCTGGATCTAAACCCCGATCTCATTTCACCAGGCCTAGCTCTCTCCAGAAAGATCCAGAACACTGGATGAGTGAGAGGCCAGCAGAGCTACACGACTTTCCATCAAAGAGTCTCACCGGAGAGGCCATGGGCTCATCACTGTGGGAGCCACTGCATGCATGAGGCCATGTTCAGAGGTGGCGTCTGCAGGGTATATTCCAAAGCTACTGGCAACCAGGAACTCAAGGGATTTATAAAGAATAAAGGAAATTATAACAAATTCTAACCCTTTAGCTTGGCAGAATAAGGATCTCAGGAGACAAAGGTGGTGATGGAAGCATGATCACTGCTCAGACCGTGAGACATGGAACACTTCAATTCCTACATGCAGGAAAAGGAAACCAGAGATTAGCTAGGGTATGAGCTTTGAGAACTGGCTTCAGAAAGAAAAGCAAGAGGAGGAAGGGGAAAGTCAGTGCCAGCAAACAGGCTATTTCTGAAGGGCCCTGGTGGCTTTGGGAAAGAGAAATCCCCCTAAAGTCTCCATAGAAAGCCCATAGCTGGAGGCCCTGAAACATCAGGGAGGGATTAAACAAATTAAGTCTGTTTAGCTTGGATGAATAGGACCCAAAGGGAGGTATGATAACCACTCACAGACATCTAAGGAAAGAAATGTGCAGGAGGGACAGGCATTATAGAAGCTAGCCCAAGGGGATCTGGCCAGCAGCAAAGGAATAAAGTTAAGCCGAGGGAAATGAGGCCATCAGGGCACAGTTCACATTTTGCAGGGAAACCACCCATCACACCAGGAGCTCCTGGCCTTCTTTCTGTTCCTCAGCATGCTAGGCCCATTACTGTCTCAAGACCTTTGCACTTGCCACTCCTCTGTAATTCTGTAATTTTCTCTGTAATTTTCTTCCCCCCGGATCCCACAAGTCTTCTTTGGGCTTCTTTGACATGTTATCTCCCTCAGAGAGGCCATCACAGTCCAAATAGAGTAGCCCAATAACTTTCTCCCCACCAGTCATCAAATGACTCTGTTTTTTCTTATTCAGGGCACTTGTGAAATAATTGCCTATATAACTCTTTACTGGTTTATTTTTTTTTTAATCTTTCCTGGACTAGACACTAAGAATGTCAGCCCCTGTTTGTCTAGACCAGGAATCAGCCAAGCACTATCCATGGGCAAAATCTGGCCCATCACTGGCCCATCATCTGGTTTTATAAATAAAGTTTTATTGGAACACAGCAATACTGACCCATTTATGTATTATATATGGCCAGTTTCACTTTACACAGCATAATGGAGTAGCTGTGACAGAAAACTCATTGTCTACAAAATCTAAAATATTTACTACTTGGCCCTTTGAAGAAAAAACCTGTTGACCACTGGTCTCATCAGCACTGAATAATCAGTGCTTCAGACGTCTTTGATAAAATTAATGAATGGAATGAAATAAAGGTTTGAAGGGTAGGGGAAACTACATAATGCTCAAGCTAGCTGCGATGGCTATGGAAGTATTCAAATCAATGCATCTCTCTCAATATAATACAATAAGTTTTTCCAATACCTACTTGAGTGCCATGCACTGACTGCCTAGAAGAAATGATAGAAATAACACGCACCGTTCCAATGTTGAAGATTCTAAGAGCTGGTGTGGGAGAGAGACTAACAAATGAACTGCTGTGATTCTACGTGCTGTCAGAGGGCAGAGCAGAGAGAAGCTACTCATGCCATGTAAGGAAACAGAAGCAGATGAAGGAAAGCATCACTGAGTCTATGAGACTGCAGCCTGGCCTTCAATGTCATTAACAGTGGCTTCCATTTACTGAGCATTTTCTTAGTGCCCGGCATTGCATAAATGCTTATCACATTCCACCCTTACAATAAACCCCTATGGTGGATGCTTGTGCTAGGATAGGTTGCGTTATGCTGTAGCAACCACCAGTCCCCAAACCTCAGTGTCTTAAAACAACAAAAGTTTATTTCTTGTGTCTATAACATGGGCAATGCAACTGGTAACAAGTGAAGGGAAGGAGGTAGTTTGTTCCATGAAGTTGGCACCTGAGGCCCCAGGATGACAGACACTCCACCGTCTAATGATACCATCATTTAAACATGAAGCTGCAGGGTGAGGGCAGATGGAAAATCATGTGCCAGCTCTTAAAAATCTATGGCATGTGCCATTTTTCCTTGGTCAAAATAAGTCATGTGACCATGCCTAACTTCAAGGGAACCTGAAGTGTGCCAGGAGAAAACAAGAAATCGTGGTATGCATGAGTAATATCTACCATAACATTATTACAAATGAGACTATTATGGTGCAGAAAGATTAGGTAACTTGCCCAAGTTCACATCATGAGTAAGAATGGAGTCTGGATTAAAAACCCAGTTTAGTCCATCCTACTACTTGTTCCCTTAACCATTTTATGATTCCAAGGAATGGACAAGAGCTTCTCAGGGAGAGAAGGGAAAAGTTAAAACACCTTTAAGTAAATGGTTAAAGAAAAACTAGGTGAAGATCAGCAAGCCATTAAGGACGGATAGAAGGCCACTTAGTCACAGGTGCCGCCTGAAGACTGTGACCATGTGAGGAATGACTACACTCCCATGTCATGGTTTAGAGGATTTTAAGGGAATGTAAAAGTGACCGACAGAATAGGATGCCCAGAACATATCTCCATAAAGGCTATGCTATTAAGATTCTATGGAATACCAATTCACTTACTTTCCACCCCCCTCCCACTTCAAAGAATACACCCCTGAATTACACGGAGTCTGCCCCTACTGGCAATTCCTAAATGGCTTGGTGCTCTCTTGCTAGCCTCCAGGTCTTGCTACCTGCTATTTCCTCTACCTCGGACATTCTCCTGATTTCTTCACCTGGATAAGTTCCCCTGGTCCTTAAGGGCTCAGCTTAGACATCGCCTCTCTTGTGAGCCTGAGCAGAGTTGTATGTTGCACAGCGATCCTCTAGGACACTATACACCAACCTCATCAGTGGACACAGTATTTGAAATGCCTCCGCTACTATAAACTCCAAGGGCCCAGCCTAAGACTTATCCATCACTGACTCCTCAGCACCTAACAGACTGCCTTGCACCTTTTGAAATTCTCAATAAATATCTGTTGAATGAATAACTATATTTGAAAAAAATCCTGTAGACCTGTGCTTCTCCAACTTTGATGTGGATGGGTATTACCCAGGGATATTTTAAAATCAGGTTTTGATTCGGTAAGGCTGGAATGGGGTCTGAAATTGCATATTTCCAACAAGCTGTCAGCTGCTGGTCCATGGACACACTTTGATTAGCAAGGCTGTAGCAAATGCTGTTGATTCCCTACCTGTGTCCTCTCATCTCACTGTTCCCATGAAAGCCAACTTGACAGGTGGCAAGTGACAGTACCTGTGACTCTTTGCTTGAGGTCTTTCTCTGGCTGCTGGAGCCCACTGGGTTCATGCAGGGGGCAGAATGGAAGTACCTGAGAGTCAATACAACCCAGGAGGAGCCATCAACCAACGACTGATGAGCATTGGTGAATAAATACCCCAGCTCCCTCATCCCTTGTTGGAGTAACCTTGAGACATTCCCCACTGTGTCTCCCAGAGCTTCTCAACGAGACTATGCTTCCGCTGCCTGCATTGGTAACCTGCTTGATCATCCATCTGCCATCTCCTTTCCTCCGTTTTCTGTCCCATTTCCACTCCTCCACTGGTGTTTCCTGGGGTCAATACCTATGTAAACCACTTGCAATCACATTGTTCTTGCAGGGGCTGCTTTCAGGGGAAAGAAAATGAAGTCAGGTCCCTAAAACTTTAGCTATGTGATCTGTCTGCCCTGAGGCTTTCATCAGGTGTTCATTCATTCATTCATTCATTGCACAAGTGGGCATGCAGTAAAATATCAATCACTACTTGCAGGTGGAGACTAATCTTAATCTTTTCTGTGTTCCCAGTTCCTAGAAGCAAAGGAGGCAAAAACACATCTTGGCGAGGGAAGGAAAAAAGAAGGAAGAAGCTGGTCTGTCCCGACTTTGTGAATCCCGCCTTGACCATGGTGGGCAGGGGCGGAGCTCCCCCAGCAGAGGCGGAGCCAAGGACGAAGAGCCTTTCTGAAGAAGAGCATGGTGTTTAGGCTGTCAGGCGGTAAGTTCTCATTTCCTTCCTGCCAGTTTCTCACAAGGTACTTGAATTCTCTGTGCCTCAGTGTCCTCATCTTTAAAACCAGGCTATCAATACGTCCTGAGTTCTTTTTTTTTTTTTTATTTTTTGGTATAGTTATTGTAAAGATTAAATGAGATAATGCACATCAACTCCCCAAAGCATGTCTGACACGTTGTGCTCAGAAAATATTAATAGTAGATGTCACTACTGTCATTGTTATCATTGGCTTCCTCCACTAAGCCAGCTCCTCTGCTAAAGCCTTTATGACTGTTGTCTGAAATAGAGTCTAGAACAGAGGCAGGTGTCAGAGCTCGATGCATGGATCCCAAACTCTGCTTCCTTTCTCCTTAACGTAATTGTTTTACCTGTAGCAACGGAGCTTCTGGAATCAGATAAGCCTGGGTTCAAATCCCTACTCTGCCACTGGTGACTTTGGGAAATTCCTTAACCTCTCTGAGCCTCAGTTTACTGATCTGCATAGTGGGGATGAAAATGGTACCTCATAATACTAAGGTTATTGTAATGTTTAAATGGCATTATGAATATTAAAGTGCCTGACACATAGTAAGAGCTCCATAAATGCTTGCTGTTGTTATTATTATGACTGTTATTATTACAGACCTATGGAAGCTACCAGGCTTTCAGTTCTGCCAGCATTTGCTGCTACATGTGTCCGGGAATACAGGCTTCACTACTTTTCCTTGACTGCCAGCTTCAAAAGAGCTCTTCATTTTCAAAGGATACATTTGATAAGTTTGTGAATTTGCATGCTGCCAGAAGCCCCCTGTGGCTCCTATAAGTCCAGATTATTCTGTTTATTCCTTCAGTCACAGCTGTCGTTTATCGTGTGGCGGCAGCTCGTTTATTATGTCTCGGGCATCCTAGGCGCCTGCTCAGGGTAGCCTTTGTAAACTCTGTCTGCCTGCCTCTGCCACCGAGTGAAATGTTGACAGTGGCACCCATGGTCCTGGTCACCAGCAAAGGGGCCTGAGACAATGTCGGGGCTGAGAAGTTCCTGGGAACAGCCCCTTCTTTTCATCCTGCTGGGCCCCCTCAGACAATGAGAGCCGCCTGTTTCCGCTATCATTTTTCTGAATTGGTACCAACAGCTGCTTTCATCCTTACACAAGACAAACACAGTCATTACCCTGTTTTATTATTAACACATTCTGGCATAATTGCTTGGGCTCTCAACTGTGACCTGTTAGAGATTCACTCAGCCGTGGAATTTTCAAGGGGAATGCAACGTCATGGTCAAAGACCGCAGTACGCATGTTTCCCAACCAAATCTATTTGTCTGTAAGCCCCCAAGTCAAATCTCTTGTTGAATTTGTTCAAACATAAATTAATACTTGAATTTACATAGATTTAATGTCTTATAATCTTTCTGGTCTGGGAATCTATATTCAAGACTAGATGCATCAGGGCTCAGATATACCGTGCTTCATGCTGAAAATAATTTTAAGCCCTCTAAAGCCCAATCCTTTTGCACATTACCAAATCAAAGCAGCCAATCCTTTCTAATAAAACACACAAAAGCTGCTGCTGCCAACTAATAAACACACATTTCTAGGATTTGGGCCATGTGCATGGGGTCTGTTTTTCTTTTAAAAAATAAAAGCACAAATAACTTTCACAAGGGGAATGATTTGGTCATTTGCTATTCTTGTGGGTTTTCATCACCCCGTGATGAAAACACTGTTCATTTTTTAGGGTTATTGAAAGTGCTTGGGATGAACATTCCTTCAATCATATCCATACAAATGTCACTTGACTGGACTCTATTTATGCTGCTACCAATATTCACTGAGTCCCTGGGATGTTCCAGGCACTGGCCTGGGTGCTGCACATATATCAGTGAACAGAACCAGTGAAGTCCCTGCTGTCATGGAGCTGCCATTCCAAAGGGGCGCAGACAAGCAAACACACAAAACCAAATGTATAATGTGTCTGGTGGTGATAAGTGCGCAGAACAGAAGCCCAGCAGGACAAGGGCTAACTAACCCTTGCTGTTGGTGGGGCATGGCAGCAGTACAGCTTATCATGTAAAGGTGGTCGGGGCTGAACGAAAGGGGCAGAGAGCCACGCTGTTACCCAGATGCTGTGGACTGCTATCAACATGATGTGGCTGCTTTTTCTAAAAGGCAGGGTCTATCGCCCCACCTCCTTGAATCTGGACTTGCTACTGGTCAAAGCAACATCACACAAAGCAAGTGAGACCAATAAAATGTAGGGAGAATGGTTTTGTGCCAGTCTCTGAGTCTAGACCCTAAGTGACCTTACAGCTTTTGCTTTTGTTCACCCTCTTGGAACCCTGAGACCACCACGATGCAAGGAGGCTGAGGTGCCCTGGGGGACAGGCAGCACAGTGGCCAGACAAGTTAATGAGGCCTCCATGGACTGTGGGAGGACTGCATCTGCAGGAATGATCCCAAAGGAGCAGAGCAGAAGAGACACTCTACAGAAACACGAGAAATAATAAGTCAGTGTAGTTTTGTGGCATTAAGTTTTGGGACGCTTTGTTATGCAGCAATGGCTAGCTGCAACACCAGGGAAGGAGTATCTCCCAGAAGCGGTAACAGTAATATAAAGATCCTGAAGCAACTGTACTTGGAGAAGGGGGATTCATAAAGTGGCCAGTGTGGCTAGAATGGAATGTGCATGAACCCTTAACCATTCTGAATAATTTCTAAGGAATTCATTGTTCCTACTCTATGAACCTACACAAGCAGTGGCTACCCCTGTTTCCTACCATCTTCATACCCCAGCAGCTGCTATTGATTGAGGTATTTTCTTGTCATCTCATTTAATCCTCATGGCAGTCCTACACAAAACACATCACTGTTCCCTGTTTAGAGATGAGGAAACTTTGCCTAGAGAGGAGAGGTTTCTCACCCAGCTAGTGAGTGAAAGAACCAGAAACTGTTCTAACTCCATGGTCCATGTTGTAATCACTATGCTTCTCTGGCTCCCAACTCTTAATTCTGCCCCCGCCCGCATGCTCATCTGCTGGGGTAGTTTCTCCCAGCCCCACTCCCTGCACAGCAGTCATTCTCCAGTACTGATGAGCCTAAGAGCCTCCTTGCCAGGCCAAAACTTCAATTAATACCAACACCTCAGCCTATCTGAATGTGATCTTTCAGGTATAGCAAGTCCAGCTTAACCAGCTGGATGGTCTGAGTACACTCAGAGTTGCTGTTTCAACAATGTTAACACAAGTATTTTGTTCTTACTGAATTAGCCGATGCCTGTCTTCCTCCCCAACACATCCACAAGCTGTGCACAGCTACAAGCTTGTGATGCCTCTCTCTGGTTCCTGCCTTCAGTGTATTATCTGTACCTACAAGTGCTTTTATACTTTAACAAACCTTGTAGGCTCAAACTGCAGCCTCCAATACAACCAAAATTTCTAGGAAAGTGTTACCATTTAAAGTAGATCTATAAAATTGGCTGGTCTGGGACTGACTAGTAGTGAAGGTTGAAGGGAGGTATTTTGGGTCATTGATAGGGAAATGGGTTATACTCAGAAAATAAAGGTATTGGTTGTAATACCTCCTTTTTCATTTCTGATTGAGCTTATTGGGGTCCTTTCTCTTCTATTCCTGGTTAATCTAGCAAGAGGTCCATCTATTTTGTTTATCTTTTCGAAGAACCAACTTTTTGTTTCATTGATCTTCTATATAATTTTCTTGTTTTCAATTTCATTTAGTTGTGCTCTGACCTTAGTTATTTCTTATCTTCTGCTGGCTCTGGGTTTGGTTTGCTCTTCCAAATAGATGGTATGATTTCTATTTTTTGAATATGTTGAGCCATTGTTTTGTGGCCTAAAATATGATCAATCTTGGGGAATGTTCCATGTGCTAATGAGAGGGATGTATATTTAGTAGTTTTGGGTAAAATGTTCTGTAAATATCTGTTAGGTCCATTTGTTCCAGAGTCCCCGTTTAAGTCCAGTGTTTATTTCTTTTCTGCTTGGATGATCTGACCAGTTCTGTCAGTGGGGTGTTGGAAGTCCACGGCAATTACGATATTGCTGTTTATCTCTTTGCTTAGATCTGGCAGGGGTTGCTTTATGAATCTGGGTGCTCCTGTGTTAGGAGGATACATTTTTAGGATTGTTATGTCTTCTTGTTGAATTGTTCCCTTTAGCATTATATCTGTTTTTCTTTACTATTGTTGATTTAAAGTCAATTTTATCTCATATGGGAATGGCTACACATGCTTTCTTTTGCTTTCCATTTGCATGCAATATTTTTCCTTTTATCCCTTCACCTTGAGTCTGTGTGAGTCCTTATGGGTTAGATGTGTTCCATGGAGACAGCAGATCCTTGGCTTGTATTTTTTATCCATTCTGCCAGGCTTTGTCTCTTGAGTGGGGAATTCAACCCACTCACATTGATTGATAGAATTGATATGTGGGATGCTGTTGCACAGCCAAGGAAATAATCAACAGAGCAAACTGACAACCTACAGAATGGGAGAAAATATTTGCAAGCTATATATCCAATAAAGGACTAATACCCAGAATCTACAAAGAACTCAAGCAAATCAGTAAGAAAAAAATCAAACAACCCCACTAAAAAGTGGGCAAAAGACATGAACAGAAGCTTCTCAAAAGAAGATAGACAAAAATACTCAGTGTCCCTAATGATTAGGGAAATGCAAATCAAAACCACAATGAGGTATCACCTTACCCCAGTCAGATGGCTTTTATTAAAAAGTCCAAAAACAATAGATGCTGGCATGGATGCAGAGAGAAAGGAATACTTATACACTGTTGGTGGGACTGCAAATTAGTACAACCTCTATAGAAAACAGTATGGAGATTCCTCAAAGAATTAAAAGTGGACCTACCATATGATCCAGCAATCCCACTACTGGGTATTTACCCAAGAAAAGAAGTCATTTTATCAAAAAGACACCTGTACTCAAATGTTTATAGCAGCACAATTCACAATTGCAAAGATGTGGAATCAGCCCAAATGCCTATCAATTCATGAGTGGATTAACAAAATGTGGTATATGTGGTATATGTAGACCATAAAATACTACTCAGGCATGAAGAAGGATGACTTAGTGCCTTTTGCAACAATCTGAATGGAACTCATTATCCTAAGTGAAGTATCTAAAGATTGGAAAAAGAAACACCACACGTACTCACTATTAAATTGGAACTAATGATGAGCACACATGTGCAGAGAGGGAAGTAAATCTCAATGGAAGTCAAACAGTGGGGAGCGGAAAAGAAGGAATGGGCAAAAACCTACCTAATGCGTATAATGAACACTATCTGGGTGACAGGCACACTTTTAACTCTGACTCAAGCATTACAAAAGCCATCCATGTAACCAAAAACATTTGTACTCCCATAATACTTTGAAATAAAAAAAGAAAAGAAAAGAAAGGGTAGGGATAAACTATTAAATTTGTAGATGATAATATATAAGTATCATAGACATCTCAGGGAAGAATGTTGGGTCTAACCAAGTTTAAGATATTGAAAATTATTTTGAAAAAGGAAATGTCCAATATTGCAGAAGATAATGCTTTCTTTTTAGTAGTGAAGAACCAAGCTGGCATGGATGAATAATTGGAGCATGTGAGAAGCATGGGAATGCCCTTTGGGAATTATTCAGTGTATTTAAGAAAAACAAATTCCAGCCATATTTATATCTCAGCCAACTGAGAAAGGGATCTAAGGCTCATGGTATATTATTTCCTGAGCACTTCAGTGCAGTTTACGGCCCTGTTCCCAAAGGTCTGCAGAATACTTGTAGAAAACTGCATAAGACTACGTCCTGGGATGAGGCATGCAGTCTCCAGTTAGATTCTTAAGTGGAAATAATAAATTCCAACGGCCCAATAGTCTGTCATTCATTTATCCTTTTAGCAAATCTTTCTTGAGCATTGATTATTGATCAGGCTCCAGGCTGAGTGCTAGAAATATAACAGTGTCCTTGTTCTCAGGTAATTTCTACTTAATAATAGGGAGATGCTTGTTAATGATTGTCGTAGAATGTTCTAAGCACTATGGCAGATGCGAACAGGTGCTGTGCAATCATCCAGGAGGTCTGTTAGCCCTTATTGTGGGGGAGAGAGTCAGGAAAAGGGTTGGTTTGGAAGAGTTTCCTGGACTTAATGACACTTGGTTTGTGTCTTAAAGTAAGGGTTAGTCAGACAAAGAAAACAGTGACTGGGATTTTCCCCAAAGTGAACAGCTTGCTTGAAGCTCAGAGTCAGGACATGAGCATTAACACATATGGGGAACGTGACAGCTGAAGGACAGAAGGCAGGAGATAAAATTAGAAAGTAAGAACAGCCAGATTATAAATTGCTTTGTGTGTCAAGTCTGAGAATAAAAACTTTATTCTGATGCCAAACACCAAGAATTTGTACATTAATAATGATGAGAGAACATTCAGATGACAAACAATGTATTTTAGGGACCTAACCTCTCTCTCTTTCCCCCTCCATCACTCTTAGTAGGTTGGCTTTTGTCTTTGCTGCCTATCATTGCCAGATGGCTACCCTAGCTCCAGACATCACATCAACCTTCAAAATAGGAAGAAGGAGGGATGGAGATGCAATTAGCCCTGTGTGTTCTCTTTATCAAGAAGGCAAGAGCATTCCCAGACCCCAACAAGTGTCTGCTCACATCTTATTGTCCAGAACACGCCACAAGGTCTCTATCTAGTTGCAAAGAAGGCTGGAAACGCGGTATGCTTTTCCAGCTACAAAAGTAGGAAAGGAATTGTTTGGGCATGGTTCAGTCGAACAACTCTGCCTGATGTGAGATTTTAAGCACAATTTTCATTTTGGAAAATAAAAGAAAAACTTTTGGAAGCTGTGGGGAAGCTACAGGTTTCCTGCCCTCAGAGGGTCAATGATGTGGGAAGAGAAGGGGCCAGGCTGGAAATGCTGCTTCAAACAAGTGAAGGGCTTTTCATTTGCAAACTGGAAGGCTGAGCGGGGATTTCTAAGATATCCAGCAAAAATAATCAAAACTGGAAAAACCGTGCTAGGTATTGATGGTACAAACATGGGCTTCTCTACCAATTGCTATACTATAATGCCATAATATTCAGAAGTGCCTTAGAGTTCACAACACAAATAGTTATGCTCTGTCTTCCTTAGTCCTGTGACAACCCCAGAGGTAGAGGAAACTAAGGAATCAGGGACTGGAACCAATAAAGTAGCCACCCAAAAGGGACACAGATGACAAGTGGCAAAATGCAAATTCAAACGCAGCACATTTGGCACCACATCCACAATTCCACACTATCTCTTTGACAGATTATCAAAGAAGTGTCATGATACCTATTAGCATGTTTGACGCCTTAAAGAGTATTTAGATGTTAAGAGTAAAAGTTATGGAGTCAAAAAAGCATTGTAGGTCTCCACATTTGCATAATCTTAAAGAATTTTCAAGAGGAAATTTTGGCTGTATACAAATTTCACTCTTAGCATTGACATTAGAACCCAACCTCCCTGTAAGATGGGACTGCAGTCTTTCTAAAACGTTGCTGTGAAGCTGACATAAAATAGTACATCTCACATGCTCGGGACAGCATGCTCGGGACAGTGGCTGGCATAGAGTGCGTGCTCAATAAATGTCTGTTGAATAAATAAATGGACAAAGTAGTAGGAATAGTAACAATGTTTACTACATGCTGGACATTGTTCTAAGTCTTTGCATGTATTAACTCATCTAACCTCATGAGATAGGTGGTAGTGTTTTGCTCCATTTCATAAACATGCTTTTAACCAGCATACTACACTGCCTCTCACATATAAGAACAGGAAGTTACTATGTCTTGAGTGACATCTTAAATTGCTAAGACTGAAACCACCTTCATGCAGATACTCCTACCAAGGCTCTAGTGACCACTGGGCTGTGGCTCCACATCCCACACCAAAGGTATCACACCAGCTCATCAGTCAGAGTACAAGATTCCAGATGGCAGGTAGATGATGGAACGTCCCCCTTCTAGACTGCCTTCCTTTTCTAAAAGGAGGTCTCTAAAATCAGAACGGCTCTAAGAAATAGTTCATCAAAATGTCTCCTGAAAGCTGAGAACTCAGAGGCCCGGAAAGGAAAGGCACTGGCTCAATGTCACGCAGCACCTGAGTGCCCTTCTGGGTGTAGAACTCACGCCTTTTGGTGCTGAGGTTTCTGCGTGACTATGTGCTTTCTCAAACATTTCTCCCCTCCATATTTAATGGTCCTTCCTTCAGCTACATCAAAACCCAAAGACAGGGAAAAGCTACTTCATGTAAGTGAAGGGCTCCTTGGAGGAGAAGGTGGGAGAGCCATTTGGTCCAAATCATACACTTCCAACTGGCCCCAATTTGAGACATGCTCCAAATGAGAGTGTGTACCCAGTTACATGCTAACAATGCCTGAAAAAGAAAAGTGCGTTCCAGAGCAGGACCGGGGCAAGGCAAGGGAAGCAGCTAGGGTGCAAAAGTGACAGAGGTCCCATCCTGAGCAGAGAGCCTCCTTCAGTTTTGCACCCCCTGCACCTCACTTACCTCATCACAGTCCCAGCCCTGGTGAACCCTACAGCTTTACACCCGAGTCCTGCTACTGGCCTTTGGTATATAGCTAAGGAATATATTTTCAAATAAACCCTCTGATTATCGTGTAAAGAGTATGACTGTATTGTATCACATTTTATTAGTGAAAAAATTAAATGTAAACAGTGGATAGATGCCATCACTTTATAACCTCATTTTGGTGTTTCATGATTTTTTGAATATAACAAAAGCCTCAAGAAATACAAGTACCCTGGGCTTGTCAAAAATTGAGATGTCTCTAAGCATAGAAAGATTTTCTTTTCCCTCTGAATTCTGCTTTGGACTTAGATTCCTCAACCTTTTGCTTCCTGTCCTCTTTCTTCACTCCTAAAAATCCACTTTGGCCACAAGCCCCGGACTCCTCTGTCCCTCAGCCCCTCTCCCGTGGCCTTCCAAGCCCAGCCCTCTTTCCCCCTCACCCCTGGTCTACTCCCACGGGCATGTCCACAGTTGGCGCGGGTTCAGGGGCCTCCGCCTCACATCACAAAGAATTTCCTCTCCAGGGTTTGTGGAGCTCCCGAGCAGGGCGCCTGTGGGCTTCATGCATAATTAATGACAATTCAGCTACACATGTTTTCTATTAGCAATTCAGACTCTTTTAGGACTTTTTAAAACATACTTTGCAATTCACCAAAATTCTGAGAGGCATTTAAATAGGAAAAATCCATAAAAGCACAGAATGTCTGAGATTTCTGGAAGGAGGCTTTAATGAAGAATTTCTCCCCAGAGGAGCATTTCCTGAAATGCTTTTTGCTCTGTACCACAAGTTTCTCCAGATGAGTACGAGACTAAATCGCAGGCCTCCTCAAAAACAATGTCAATGGAATACATTTTTTAAAAAATGGTCCCAGGTTACCATAACAACCAAGGTTCCAACATCATGTTGACTAACTGCAAAGTGATATGATCAGGAAGACCAGAGCAGAGAACAAAAGTATCGGGTTGCTATAGCAACTAGATACACAGAAAATGGAGTTGTTTCAAGAGGGAAGTTTTCAGGGCAAAAGTAAATATAAAGAATCCTTCTAAAGGGTGAATGATAACCCAGGAAATTTTTACATTAGACAGGAGTTATCCCATCATTTTGTCTGGTTGCCAAAGCTCTAAGACAGAAGCTGTATCTGTTAGCTATTGCTGTATAACAAACCGTCTAAAAACTTAGTAACTTTAAACAGTAGCCATTTATTTTTCTCATGAGTCCATGGGTTGGCTGGGAAGTTTTGCTGACCTGGGGTGGGCTAAGGTTATATTATCTGATCTATGCTCATCTGATTTCAGCTGGTCTTGTTCAGGAGTCTGCAGTTAGCTAGCAGGTCAGTGGGGGCTAGCTGGTCTAAGAAGGCTTCAGATGAGATTATTTGGCTTTATTCCATGTAGTCTTTCATCCTCCAGTAGGCTACCCTGGATTTGTTGGAGCAGGGTTCCAAAGAAAGCCAAATATTTTGGGGTTCAGATCAGAACTGGCAAGGTATCACTTCTACTACATTCTGTTGGCTAATGCAAGGCACAAGTCCAGCCTGGAGTTAATAGGTATAGAAATAGATACCATTTCTTGATGGAAGAGGCTGAAACATCCAATTTCAAAGGGTGTGGATACAGGCAGGAGAATGAGGATCATTTTGCAAACGACTACTAAGATGCCAACTTTTACATATAATATATCCTTGAAATTATACACAAAAGTTGAACATGCAAAAGTAAAACAATCCACCTACATATTAAAAAGCATTTGGCTTCCAGAGAGCAAAACAGTATCATAAAGGGCCAAATTATAGCTCGTGTATTAGACACAATTTTTGACGATGTATTTGCAGGATTTTGTACTTGTTCTTTAATTTCATTCCCTTCCTTCAAAACTGCACAGAGTCAAGCAACCACTTGAGCCTCAAAGGGCATATAACTGGGGATGGACATGAGATTGCCTGAAATGTTCATTCATTTGCTGACGCAGAGAGGAAGTTTAGTGAGATGATGAAAAGTGTGGGCTTTGGCCAGGCGCAGTGGCTCACGCCTGTAATCCTTGCGCTAGCACTCTGGGAGGCCAAGGTGGGAGGATCACCTGAGGCCAGGAGTTCGAGACCAGCCTGAGCAAGAGTGAGACCCCATCTATACAAAAAATAGAAAAACTAATAGGACATGGTGGTCCAAGTCCCAGCTACTTGGGAGGCTGAAGCAGAAGGACAGCTGGTGCCCAGGAGTTTGAGGTTGCAGTGAGCTACGATGATGCCACTGCACTCTATATGGGGTGACAAGAGGGAGACCCTGTCTCCAAAAAAAAAAAAAAAAAAAAGTGTGGGCTTTGAAGACAGACAGCCTAGGTTCAAATTTTCTTTCAAACTCTGACCCGTTACATAAACTCGGGTAAGATACCTGGTCCCTGTCATCTCCAGAACCCTTGTTTGTAAAATGAGGATAGAACATTATTTTATTGATCCTAACATACATTTTAACTTCCCTAAGCCTCTGACGTGTATGCCAAAGGTGTATTTTCCTCTTCCTCCTGGGGAAGGGGAAGCATTTATTGAGCATTTACTGGGGACAGACACTGTTCTAATCAGTCCACATAGACTAACTTAACCCTCTGAGAGGGAAGTAGACATGCAAAGTGCGTACATTCAGGCTGCACGCAGTTTGAATACGTAAAGCGGAGCCCAGTCTATGTCCGCTCCTGGATGGTGTCTTTTCAGAAGACGTGACGAGAATTGAACTTCCCTGACTACTGGTTTGTGCCAGCAGCAATCTTTCTTGATTGTATTTAACTGTCACATCAACTGTGGGAGGATAATTTCATCTGCCCAAGTTACTAAAGAGGAAACTGAGAATCACTGGGGTGCAGGGGTGGGGGAAGGGACCCACACTTAAGGTCACAAAGTCAATTAGTGGCAAAGAGAAGTTGCACCCAAGTATCTTTGACTCCCACTTGTTCTCAGTCATCTCTCTTGGGACAGGAGCTAGCAGACGGAGAGCAATGCATGATTCTATAACTTTAGTGCTCAGAATTATGTGTTAAAAGGGAGGAGGGGCAGCTAATCAATGCTGATTGAGAACTTCTCCCTAGGAGGTGGTCAATGGCAGCCATTTGGTGGGAAGCAGGGTTGGAGACTTTGTCTGGAAACAATATTTGCACAGGAAGCACATTTAGATCTTTTATTTTTATCTCAATTGCCTGATTGTTTGAGGGAGGTGTGGAAATGTTGTTAACAGAGATTATAAGGGACAGGCCACCCCTCTGGACAACCGGTGCAGCCTATGAAGTGCTACTTAATCCTTTCTGTCCCTCAGTTCCATGTGCTTATAAAAGTACCTTCTTTCCTGATCAAACTCCTGGGAGCCGTCACATGTTTTCACCCGCGTCTGTATCCCTGTTCTTCGGCACAGACTCTGCCTCTGATTATTTACTACATAAAATGTGCTGATGCCTACACAATCCCCCAGGAACTTATTCCATATGCAGAAGTGATGTCCAAAGAACAGATGTCCCCAAATGTTGCATACTGCAAAGGGATCTCCTTCCTTGGGCCACAGAAAGACTGTAGAGTGATGCTCTCATTCTAAAGTGAGAAGCAAGAAACCATGGGGGATTTCTCAGTGCCAATTAGGCAAGAGGCGATCAGCCCTTAATTCTACCTGCACTTCTGCAGGTGCACGTGGTCTTTCTGGAATTAAGCTTCCGTGTGTCTCAGCACTGCAGCTGCTGGTGGGGACTCTTATTTACCTGAGGGACAGCTTCGTGCTAGGAATCAGCCAGGTTATCTTGCAGATGCTCAGCGAATGAGTAGAAGGAAAGAGGCAGGAGAGGAATCAAGGGAGAGAAGGAAAGAAGAAGGAAGGGATAGATTAAAACTTTCCACCTTTGTTCATTTCTTTTGTAGAATGTTTCATTTCCTCAAATAACAGACGATATAAAATGAGGCAGTGATAATTTTCTTGCTCTCAAAAAGATCATTAAAACGTTCCATGAGTCTTGCAGAGAGAACACTTTTCCTCCCACCTCCCTTTACAAATTCATTTTGGAGTTTAGGGCCAGAAAATAAGTTAAGTTTTATCTGATGGGTGTGTATGAGTTTCTTTATCTAATAATTAGCTTACTTCCCTTGCATTGTTCATACGAACTTGAGCCATCTCCGCTTTTATCCCACACGCAGGTGTTCATGTCCTAAGCAGTTTGCTTGCAAAGCAAGTCTCCTATTGAGTCGTCTGCTTTGTTACTTGCATTTTAGGGTTCATGGTGAAGACCACTCTTCTCTATGAGATCATAGTGATCTGGCGTGTCACACCCAATGGGCAGCCACATGGACCTCACATGCACCTGTTTTGAGTGACACAGTAGCATGAAAATGGGCATATATTGTTTTATAATGTATGTGACAGGTAGACAATTGTTTTGCTGCCTTAGTTTGCTCTTTTCTTTCACAACTAAGAAGCCAGTGCAAAGTTTTGAACTTAGTCTCTAATATTCCTCTATCCGGACTTCCCCATTTAGACTCTAAGTAGTCCAAGGTGTGAGTCACTCTGACTTCTATCTGGTCTGCTATGACTAGGCTGGTGTGCAGATCTTGGAACTGGGGTCCCCAATACATGTTGAAATCCATGGACATAACTGCCTCCTCTCCCTCTTATCTCTTATTTTGTGGTTTGGCCTGACTTTCCCTTACTGCACTGTGGTTTTCAATTCAACTTCAAAGTCGCTTTACCAGTGGGTGTTTATACCATATAAATAGCCAGATAATTAAGACTATATTCCTAGCTGCCATCTCTCCCAGGCTTTCCCTGTCTTGGCCTACATCATAAATCCCATCTGCACTGGTCTGGCCAAGTTCAAGTCTCTCCTTATTCTATGTTCACTGTGTTCTTCCCCACAGCCTCCAACCCTTCCTGGCCAACCACACAGCTTGCTGTGGCTCCTGTGTCATGCTCAGTCTTGCCTCTGGGCCTTTGCTAACGCTCTGCCCCTCCCTAGCAACGAGCAAGGCTCCCCTTCTACCTGCCACACTCTAAAGCCCTTCCTAAACATTAAGGCAGACAATGGAAACTATTGGTTTTTTTTTTTTTTTTGCTAGTGATTAAAGATAGCCAAAATTTAAAAATTGAGTTTAGTTTAAAAGTCCAGATTTCTATCATCTCTGGAAAGAATGGAAGATTTGGTTACACTGGACTTTCCTTCCTGCATGGCTAATGGCAGGAGATGAACCACGGTTCGTTTCTTCAGTCTGTATTAGCCGGTTCACTATAGTCCCTGCCACTCAGACAAAACACGTGTAGACACCAGCCTCATTCACACATTTCCATTATCCATGTAGCTTCTTATATATTTCAGCAGTAAACCTAATGTATTCCCTAAGTCCTAATTTAAGGCCATTTATTCAGAAAGTATATCTTAATGGTGTTTTAGTTGTTTCTCTGAGGGAGTAGGGGATGTCACTTGTCGACAATGTTCTAATTTACTAGAGTTTACCAGTTACTCACAGCTTTGTTGCATCCTGGAGGTTCCCAGCTGGTAACCAAACAACTGGAGGTATCCCCAGCTAGGACTGTTCCTATGGGAGAGAAGCTGGATCAGATGACCTCCGGCAGCTTTTCCAACTGGACCTAAGAGTTGCAGGAGAACCTGGATTCTCCTTATCACCTACCAGGACAGGGCTGAGCATGGTCTCGTTAGCTGAAAATGGATGGCACGGGGAGCAGACAGGGGCTATGATTCAACCAACCAAAGGGGTTGGGGACGATCTTGGGAATGATGGAGATGGTTAGATCTGGCTCTGGGTTATAAGACAAAGTCATACTAACCAAGAACGTGGGAAAGTATGGAGATCTTCATGGGCTGGGCTCAGGGTAGGGTATAGGAGTATCTCAATAGTGTATGATGCATAGCAATGAAGATGCAGAGATTGAGGCAGGTAGGCAAGTATGTATTAATGAAGTCAGCTGGTAGGACTGTAGGCACCTGGCCAAAGTCCAGGTAAAATTATCTCCTCCATGGAGGCAAAAAGGGATGGGTAAGAGCAAAGCACGTCTTCATTTGACTGACAGTGACCAAGAGGTTATCGCGGCAGAAATCTGGATCGGAAGAACAAGCAAGACTCCCCTTTATTAAAGTTTAGTGTGTGCCAATCACTGTGCCCAGCACTGTGCGAAAGCTATGACTACCCCTCCTTTACAGATGAGAAGACTAAGGCCCAGAGGACATTAAATAGCAAATTAGACTTGGACCCAGGAATTGAACCAGATCTTTCTGACTCCAGTGTTTCTTTCTCTAAATGCTCTGAATTGGATCTGAGAAATTTGGTTGGCTTTGGACTTGGGGAACACGGCTCTGAAACAGAAATTTAACAGTTGAATAATGGGCACATGCTCTTTTAGTCATTCGGTGTTCAATGAAGTTTTTCTCCATTTCTAGCCCACGTACTTCAGGTAGAGCTCCGTTGTCGACTCCAGAAGGTAGAACCATTGACCAGTCCAGCCAGAAAATTCTACTCCCCTGGCCACACAATGAACTTGTTTAAGGATGAGCACATGACCTAAGTCAGCCCAATCAGGGTGAATTGCAGGACTTTTGTAGAGGCTGCTGGGAGAAAACAGCTTTAAGAAAAGCTCATTTTTTCCCATGGGCCCTGAATGTGGGAGAATTTGAGGATAAAGTTGCGGGTCTCATCTGGCCACTGTGAGATTAGAATCGGTCAGAGAATTAAGTCGACACAGAGATCTGAGCCCTGAGATGAATAAAGAAAGAGAAACTGAGAAATAAGGTCTGGTGACATTATCTGAGCCCCAGTGAAGCTGCACTTGAAGCTAGGATGACTCATACTTTTCATATTCCTGCTGTTTAGACCCGTTTGGTCAGGTTTTGTGTCACTTACAATGAAAGAGTCCTACTCAAATTCTGGACAAGTGGTAAAGTTGGAAATACGTCAACTTCCGCAGTATCTGGCCAGGATTCTTACGTCTACCCCCCTCCTGATCCTAGTTGTTCCTGATGCTGGTCTTCAGCCAGTGGGACTGGGTGTTCTCTCCCGCGACCTAACACCGCATCGTAAGCCAGGACCGTGCCGTTTGGCAAGAAGCACGCGCTGTGTAATAAACAATCTCCCGCTAGTGGAAGACAACGTGGGCTCCACAGTCAGGTTCAACTAATTTATCAGGCCTCTTTGGGCATCTGGCTAAAGTAGTCCTGTGGAAATCATTTAATTAGACTAAGACAAAATAAGAAGAAAAAGAAAGAAAACCTTTGGCAAGCTTCCACATCAAAAGCTGTTCAAAACACCGCATTGCCATGGGATTGGGGATGTGTGTGCATTCTGCCATGAGTCAAGGATTTGCTCAGAAACCAGGAATAGAGAAGGAATGAGCAGGCCCTTTAGAGGTTGGGGACATGTAACAAGTGATGCTTCTGAAGGATCAAAGGCAGCACTTGTCTCACTAAACATCTTTATGAAAAATGGAAGATTCATTGCAGAGTAGAAAATCCCAAAATGTAGATAATGGCAAGCTCCTCTAGCTGGTGAGAAGCCAAAGAGAAGGCAGAGAGATGCCGACTGGAATCCCCATCCAACTAGTCATTAAGGACTGATGAGTTAACCACAAAATCCAGGCTGACCAATTGCAGGGTGGCATTTTAAACTACCCTGCTGTTGTGGGCTTTTCTAGATCACAGAGAACTCGAAACCGCTGCCTTATCCCTCCTCCATACGGTGTCTGGTAGAATGCTGAGCACACACTAGGTGCTCAATCATTATGTGATTTCAGATGAGGAATGTGCTGCACCTTGGCTATCTCCGACCTGAGTGGGCAACTGGAGAACTACACTGAGAAAGAATCCCATCCCTGCCATGGCTACGCATCAGTGTTAAGATTGATTAGCAATGTCTGCTACGGAAAACCAAGCAGAGGGCAGTGCAAAGATGTTGGAGTATCTGCACACTGGACAAGGGTGGATCTATAACATTATCTGAGAGCAGGAAGCAACGGGGTCAGACAGGAGTGTACTTCAGCAACTCAATTGCCACCAGGAAGTCCCCAGAGCCAGGGAGCAAGATGAGAGCTGGTGCAGATGAAATGAGGTCTAATCTGGTAGAAAAGGTTTCAATTCCTTCATCACTGGTGTTTATCCCAGTTTACCAGCCACAGACATCCCTAAGACTCCAATAAAAGGAGAATACAGATCGGGTTCAAATCGTGGCACCTACTTCTTGGGGCTTCTGGCTCCTCTCGCATCTTAGAGAGCTTGAGTAACCAGCCAATCTTTTGGGGCAGGGCTGGGTTTCTCTGATTTGGCCATAAGGAAAATCCTTAAAGCACAGATTTGGGGTTCTGACAACAATCAACATAATCACAAGTAAAAATAGTAATAATAATAAAAAAGAGAGAGTTTTACAGAGGTCGGGATGTGTTCACCTTCCTAGAGTAACACATTTAGTCCTATCAGAATCCCAGGGAGGTGTCATCATCACTGTGTTCATGGATCCAGCTGAGGGTGCTCACGTGTCCTGCCTGCTTCACATGGTCAGGGATGCATGGAGATTGGGGCTGGCAAATATCAGGCATGTCGCTCAATCAGTGAACTAATGAATGACTTGGTTAATTCACCCAGCTTTTCTGACCCAAGTATTAGTACCCTGTTTTTCCAGTATTGGTGCCCAAAGGACCCCTCCTCTATTCATTGTTAGGAATAAAAGATAATGGTTTTGTGAAAAATGGTTCTGCCTCATCTGGCCTGGTAGTTTTCTGTAAGCAAAAGAGATCTCACCCTATAGTCAATATTCAAGAAAAAGAAAGAGACACAGAGAGAGAGAAACAGGGAGGGAAGGAGGGAGAGAGGGGAGGGAAAGAAGGGAGGAAGGAAAAGATCCTGCCCCAGTATCCCCACATTCCTCATCCTGAACCCCTGAACCTGTCACTCTGACCAGGCCTCTACCTGCCTCTGCACATGTCTGGGTCTCTGGCTATGCCTCATTCTTTGAACCCGAGACTTAGGATCCCTTCTTTGGGCTTCCCTGGTTGATCCCAACTTAAACTCATCTTTTGGATCATACTCTTTGCACCTCACTCACAAAGGTCTAACCCACAGGGCCTCCCACCCTAGCCCAGGCCTTCATGGCCACAGCCCCCTCCTCCACTCCAAATTTGAACTGGGACAATGAATGGGGCAAATGATGCTCCCTTGACACCTGTTCATTTGAACTGATTGTCAGGACATGAAGGTCCAGCTCAGCGGTTCTGCTTCTACAACCGCACGCACTCCATTTCCCTCTCTGGGACTCAGTTTCCCCATCTGCACCAGGAAGGGGCTGAGATGTTCTCTGAGGACGCTTCCAAAGCCAAGATTCCAGAGTCATCTGCTTTTGTGTGAAATAAAGCAAAGGCAAAGGATACGACAGAACCCATTTCTAACCCTGAGTAGATTCGCCTCTGCCTTGCGGAGTGAGGGGGTGAAGCGGAAACGCAGTGATTCTTTTGCCCTGGGCAAGACATGATGGACAGGAAAGACTCCGGTAATCACAGAGCAGGAGGGAGCACAATCCATTAGGACCTTTTAACCACAGCTGCCACAGAGCCATCCACCTCCCGCTGCGTCTGTGAGCCGCGTCACCCCCCGGTTTTCTGGGCCAAGGAGCTCTCTCCTGCTGGCTCCTTTAACTCACTCGTGCTGCTACCCTGCCCCAAAGCCTACATTTAAGCCAACCAAAGAGCCTGCATGAAGCAATGCAATCTAAAAATATTACCATCACTTGGGACCTGATTTCTTTTTCTTCTCTTGACAAATGGAAAATCTCCAGGGGTTGCTCTGAGCTGATGCCCAGATAATGCTCAAATAACAAGCACTGATACAGCCCCTAGCTCAGTCCCTTTCTCCAACACATGGGGGAAATTAAGCATCAGAAAGGTCTGGTGACTTGCTAGAGATCACACAGCCACAGTTACGTAGCTCAGAGAGCATCTGTAATTCCAGGCTGTAATTGGGCCAGGTTCCTTGCAATGTGTGTTGCCTCCCACGCAGCATGGTTCAATTTGGACTGCTCCACCAGGACCTGCTTGAATGTCTCTTTCTCAGGGAGGACTTTCTCAGATTGCCATCAAACTAAATTTTCATTCTCTCTCCTACTTTCTGGGCAGGACTGTGGCCTTCTACCTCGGTTCTCAGTGAGACATCCCCTCTAACTCCCCCAATACATTCCACAGTGAGATGGAGGTGTCACTGGTCCCCGATCTCTCTTCTTCACACGGACAGATGCAGTTCAGCTCCACCTGTGTGACATTGGGTAAATTACACAATCTCCCTGAGCCTTGGCTTTCCCACCTATCGAATGGGGATTGCATGGTTGAGTATCCCTTATCCAAAATGTTTGGGGCCAGAAGTGTTTCTGATTTGGGATACTTTCAGATTTTGGAATGTTGGCATTGTCCTTACCAGGTGAGCATCCCAAGTCTAAAAATTCGAAATCCAAAATGCTCCAATGAGCCTTTCCTTACATGTTGGCTTAGATTTTGGAGCATTTTGGATTTTGGATTTTTGGATTTGGATGTTCAAGCCTATACTAACTTCACAAGGTCACGGTGAAGATTAAATATGACATACAATATAAACTAGTCTGCAAAGTATACCTAGTGCTAATTATAAATATGGATACATTTTACAATATTAATCACAACACAGATGCTGAACTTGTCATCTCTAGGATATTTGCATGACAGAGAATGCTGAGCATAGGTTGATCTGTGTTACCATGCAGATTAAAAATAAATAAATAAATACCTACGTGTCGTGGCAATTCCCCCCCAAAAGGGGGAACCACAATGATGTCTTTTGTGATTTTTTTAGGAGGTGGGGAATGGCAGAGAGAAGCTCCTTCTAGTGAATAAGAGAAGAAGCTGACGGCACCCTACAGTGAGCACACATGGCAAAGAGCAGCCAGGAAGATTCACCTCCTGCTAGAGAGGAGAACCTGTGTGAACACCCAGCTTTGCTCCCCTGTGATGGTTCTCAGAGCACCTCCGTGCCCTCTGCTCCTGACTACGGGTTCAAGGAACCCATGGCCACACTTCCGGTTGTTGGCAGGAGGGCTTCCTTGAACCTTTGGAATCTGATGGGGTCTTTGCCACCAAAATAATGACCTGGTGCAGTTCTTACCTTTCAATTTGATTTTGGTGAAGATAGTCACTTTTCTTTCCCCACCCTTTTCTGACCACTTGTTCTCAAAACCTTCCACCTTGGTCTTCTGGCCACTGGTTCTGACATTGAGCCACCAGCTTCCTTGATCCCTTGATAAAAACTGACAAGGATTCATGGGTGACAAGCATTTAGCCCTTGCATTATTAGGTAAACTGAGTCAATTGAGAGAGGAAGTCAATTTGAATGGAGGAGAATTAGCATCCTTATGGAAAAACAGGGATCTTAATGCAGTCTCTGTTTCCCTTTCTCTCTCTTTCTCATGGAGGTAAGGATACATTATGATGTAAATCCAGTCTGCCAGGTGTTGTGTTATGTTTATACTCTGAGGGCATCTTTATGAAATGTCCAGTGAGCCTAAACCTTGTAGATCGAAAAGACAGATCATTGAGAACTCTTGGCCCCAACTGCAAAGCTTTACTGCCCACACGAATCAAATCAATCAGACCACTTCTTTTGGTCAATGCAAATTCAGTCATTGTGAGTTACCATGTATCAGTATATTATTCATCCCAAGAACACCTAAGAGGAGAGGAAAGAAAACAGAGCTTCCATATGCACCCTCATGCAATGGTTCCAGAGTGGAAGTCTAAAGGGACAGTCACTAGGCTCACAGGATTTGAGGATTTTAAAATAAGAAGTTTAATGATTCTAATGTGGGAAACTTTTCTTCAAAACCATAAGCTTTAGCACGTATCAGTAGCCTTAGCTCCATTAGTGGGTGACATCCAGAACTAGGCTGCTGCCATTAATCCAGTGGCAGTTGTATGTGAGGCTTTCCCTGATAGTTCCTGTGCTTACCAAGTCATTGTGTTCCCCAGTCCCCAACCACGATGACCCAGAGTGTTCGAGTTTCCCCTACTGGCATCCAAGCTTCCTAATTCTCATTATCACTTGAGCACCTGCTGTGTGCTAAGCAAAGAATGGTGCTTTACAAATATCATCTCCTTTGCCCTCGCAGCTGAGGACTGAGCCTCAGAAAGGCTAAATCACTAAATGCCTTAGCCACAGCCACACCTCTTCTCAACCCCAAAGCAGAGGTCTGGGGCTGGGCCAGTCCAACTCCAATCCTGTGCCTTCCTCTGACCTCAGCAGGCCACCTCCCTGAGGGAGCCCCGCCCCTCTCGTTAATGATTTGCATGAAAGAGCAATTTTGGATGAACCAGAAAAGACCAACTCATCAAATTTAAGAAAGGATAATGGTGGTCTGGCAGGACTGAGCAACTCTGAGTTTAATCTCATAGGAGCAAAATAGAACACTCAGATCTAATTTTTGTCAGGTCCTCATTAGAACACCTTGTCCAGGGCTTGGAAATGCACATGACTTCAGGGGCCAGTGCTGAGATACTGGGGAGTGAAGAGTCTCTGCTGAAGGTGAGAACGAACACCTTTTTGTGGTCAAAGGTAGGGCCAGGCACAAATATTTGCTTCCCTTACCTGGGGCACACGGTAGAATCCTGTGTCACCACCTACTTAAACTCAGGTGTGCCATATGACTTGCTTTAACCAATGACATACACTGTCCAATGACATGCAATGACATGCAGGAAGAAATGCCCTGTGTCACTTTAAGAGCCAGTGCGTCTCCTGCCAAGCATTCCTTTCCTTGCCTTTGTGGTGGCAGAAGTTTATGCTATAAGGGAGCCTCCATCAGCCAAATCCATGATCTCCTCTACTGGGCAGCACACCCCCTGCTGATGCCAAACAGCCATGTATTATGACTGAGAAATAAACATTATTTTAAATTATTAAGATTTCTGTGATGGTTGTTACTGCAGCATAGCTCAGCTTACATTGTTACACATGCCTAAGCATCCTTTGTAAATGATAAGAAAAATAATAAATAAGAAAATAAATAAATAAAAGAGTGTATTGGTAAAAAAAAAATTGCATACACATGTTAGAGTCTCTTTTGGGGTCTCCAAGCAAGTTTGTTGAGTCTGGAGTGCCAAATACTTGGCCAGAGTCATGCACAGGACATACATGATAGTCTTAAACCAAAAGCCAAGATCTCCTTGTCCCTGGTTGATCAGAACCACGCTTCCTAAAGTCCCAGTTTTGGTCTTCCTGAAAAGGAATACTCCAAGTTCCCTTTCAGAATGCTATACACATCATCATAAGATCTGCTTCTTTCCTAAGACCCTGTTGCTTAAAGCTTCTAGAAGCAGATATGTTTATTTTTCTCTATGCAATATTTCTATGACTTTGAACGTTCACGCTAAATAACAATAGCAATGAGTATTAACATTTATTAGTTGTTCCAAGCACTGTGATGAGCACTTAAGCTGACTTATCTCACTCAGTGGTTGTAAATGAGAGACCCCATACTTCCACCTGCTCTCACAGACTTACAGAAAAACATCGTGGTCATCAACTCATGTGGGATGTGGATTGTCAAGGAGCATGTCTTGTGTTGCCAGGACACACCTGTAGATGGCAGAGCTGGAAGGGTAACCTGGAGAGTGGCTTTTACAGATGAGGAAACTGAAGTCTAGAGAGGGAAAGGGGATTGCCCAAGGTAACACAGCAAACTAGAGCCCTGGGACTTAAGCCAGTGTCCTGTCTTGTTTCTAACGAACTTCATGGAATCATCTGAAGGCAGCTAACAACATATGCTACATAAGATGAAAAGACTTAAAGAAGCTAGACAAAGCAACTTTTAGTAAATTGGAAGTCCCTGTCTCAAACCAGATATGGTTTGCAGAGATAAAGGCCCCTGCACGGAAGGAAAGTGGCACAGAGAGCAAAGAAGAATGTGGAAATATTAATGTATTCTGGCTCAGGCTCGGAGAAGCACCAGGGATGATGGTGGGGACGATGGCCAAGCACATGTCCCATTTGAAATGGTCTGCGGCTACGTGCTACAGCTGATGGTGACGAGGGAGGAAATACAGTCCCAGCATTGCTAACTCTTTTGAGTTTTTGAGAATAAGTCAGATATCATTTTTTTTTAATGCAGTTGCCTAACTTTTAAATGTTGGCCAAAAATGAAAGGAAGGAAGGGAAAGCAGGAAGGGAGGGAGGGAGGAAGAAAGAAAAGGAAAAGAACATTATATAGGCCAAACAGAAAACTTATGCAACATCTGGAAAGCAGAAATCTGGGCAGCAAAGAAGGTTCAAGGCAAAGGGAGCAGACAGCAGCGTATCCAGGTGCCTGGGCCTGTCTGCTAACAGTTTCTTGCTAATACATGCAAGTCCCCTCTGCCTTGGCCCACAAAGCTGGTCTGCTCCCCAGTTATCTCCTGTTTAAATTCATCTCCCCCAACCCCGGACGTCCTCAGCTCCCCATTGCTCACTCTGGTCCAGCCACACGGATCCTCAAACACACCACGCTCATTCCCACATCAGCACCTGCAAACCTGTGCTTCCTCCACCTGCCGCTCTCGGAGTGCAGACCACACATAGCTTATCCCTTTCCCCCATCCGGGACTCGGATCAAACGTCACCTTCACGGGCAAGTCTTCCATGGCCCTCTGCTTTAAACATGTTTGCTTGGCATCACTCCCCATCACTTTTGCCCTTCCCTGAACTTATTTTACTTATTTCTCATTCACATCCCTTGATTGCAATGCAAACTCACGAAAGCAGAGACTTGTCACACCAAATAGATAAAAATCATGTCTGTATCTGCATTGCTCAGAGTAGCACAGATAGGTATCTAGTTTGTATGTGTTGAGAGAAAAAGGAAGAGAGAAACAAAGAAGAAAGGATGGCAGGAAGGAAGGGAGGGAGGATCCAGAGAGACTAGAGAAAGAAGGAAGGAGGGAGGGGGTGAGAACAGGAGAGAGGGAAGGAGAGCGATTTGGGCACCCCACAGCTGCAGGAACACAGGTTTCTGGCCAGACAGACCTGAGCTGTAGTCCCAAATGTCTTACTTCCAATCAGTGTGATCCTGGACGTACCATTTAATATCTTGAAGCCTCAGTTTCCTCCTGAGTAAATAAACACAATAATATTGACCTCACAGGGTTTGTTCCGAAGATTAAAAGAGACACCCTATGAGAAAAACATTATTAGTTTCACCTGCCCTGTAAGGAAGGGTGGGCTTCCTGGATTAAGCTTGTCGGGAATGCTGGTGGGAAGAAGGCTGTGTGATCTGCCTGGAGAAAGCCCTGAAATCTGCATATGGTTCCCGCAGTTGTCAGTCTCCGCTTGAGGTCTGCAGGGTAATTAAAGACACAGTAGGCAGGTGTCATTAACTTGTTAACCTGAAGGTTTCTCCCCACCCCCACTCCTACTGGAAGAGAGATTGCAAATGGGTTTGGATGAACCAGGTCTGACTTAAATAGTTTCCTTTCAATTATTTTCCTGTAGCTTTGCACATTTGTTGGGCTCATTATTAATGTGCATGGCTGCGTTGTATTAATCCACAACACCACTCTGTAAGCAGATGCACTCAGCAGATGCCAGCCTCCTTAAAACTCACTGCTCCCCCAAGGAGATCCTTGACCTGCTGACCACATGGTCCCCTCCATCCCAGCTCCCCACTACAGAGAGTTTTTAACATTTCCAGCTAAATTGCTCAAGTTATGCAATTAGGCCTTCTGAGTAGACACTTTATCTTGTGCGTGCTTCTGAGGGCCATAAAGGCAAGGATTCTCCAAATGGCACGTTTGAAACATGGAATGTACGGCTCACGGCAGTAACAATGGCCCCGTGCCTTTGCACAATTTGCACAGTGTGTTTGTACACCTCTGGTCATTTGTCACCAGGGCGATATGTGTGTGCATGGGGTATGCCTCTGTCCACTCAATGCACAAGGACGCTGAGGCTCAGAGAGCTCAAATCACTTGGCAGAAGGTGCCTGGTTAATAAGGGGTGCTGAGGGAGTCACATGCAGGTTTTGGATCTCTTAGCTGAGACCTTGTCTGTGTCAACCCCTGTCCCTGCCTTAGCTACAGCACCTTGCACAGTGCCTGGCAAATGGAACATGCTCAAGTACTATTCGTTGGTAACTATTTGCTTCTATAGAAACAAGAATAATTCATACCATTATGTGCTTCATACGTAAGAGTGTGTGGACATGTTCATCTGCTTACAGAGTGAAAGCAAAGGCATATCCAATCTTATGAATTCATCCCAATTGATGGGGTGCTGTGATATTGTAAAATATATATTTGGTCTTCCACCCATTTCCTGGCATATAACTGCTAAAATCCTTAGAATTTCCAGAGTGATGTCTTTTTGTATGCTAATGAGTTGACTGGTGGCCAGGGTTGCCTAGGTAGCTTCGGGATGGGGGCTGCTCACCAGAGAGACCCAGGCAGGATTAGAGCATTGGGACTTTCAGCTCCACCCCCCAGTTCAGGGAGGAGAGAGGGGCTGAAGGTTGAATTGATCACCAATGGCCAGTGGTTTAATCAATCAGGCCTATCTAATGAATCCTCCATAAAACCCCAAAGGGACTGGCTTAGAGAGCTTCCAGATAGCTGACGGGACAGATGGAGGTTCCTGGAGGGTGGTGCCCACAGAGAGGGCATAGAAGCTCTGCACCCCTTCCCCCATACCTCACCCTATGCACCTCTTCATCAGTATCCTTTGTAATAAACCAGTAAAAGTAAATGTTTCCTTAAGTTCTGTGAGCACCTCTAGCAAACTAATCGAGTCCAAGGAGGGGGTCGTGGGAACACCAATTTATAGCTGGTGGGTTGGAAGTACAGGTAAAACCACTTGGGGCTTGCATTTGGCACTGGAAGTGAGGGGGCGGTCTTGTGGGACCGAGCCCTCACCCTGTGGGATCTGACCCTACCTCCAGGTAGACAGCCTTGGAATTGAATTGACTTGAAGGACACCCAGCTGGTGTCTGCTGCAGAATTGATTGCTGGCTTGGTGCGTGGGGTTTAAAAAACCCACACATTTGGTCACAGAAGTCTTCTGTATTGATTGCTGTGGTCAAGAGCAGAGGAAAAAGAGTTTGTGTGTTTCCCACTCAAGGACACATACACAGGCACACACGTTCACAGCTGTCTCATGCTCCGGATGATTTCCCGATACTTTTCCTTATTTTCCTTCCTCCCTCACCTTGCCTTCGCCCACAACAGCACCTCCTAGGCTTCCAGCTTTTCACTCCACCTTCATAATTTTTGCCATTGCTTAGGAGATTTATTCTATTGTTTTCTCAATATTTTCTTTAAAGTAACTCACTTTTAAAAAAATTTGGCCACATTTAGATAATAAGGAAAGTGTTATATCATTATTGCAAGTGGAAGCCCACGATCAGTTGCCTTAAGTGAAAGGCAAGCATGAAATTAAATTAAATGAAAACAAAATAGTAGTCTTGAATTTTAGCTAGATATCATCATTTTCCGAGGCTCCTTGTCTTCCTCTTTGTTTAATAGGGGACATTAACACATGGCTGAGAGGTGTGAAAGGCATTATGATCAACCGAAATATGCTCCTTGAAGCACTGAAAGGAAACAAAGAGAATGACTTTCTTGCTGTGGGATTCAATGTTATTTAATGGTATGTCCTAGCACTGCTTGAAACTGTCACACACAGTCACACATGTATTCCATGGTCGAGGTTCCGTACAGGAAGGATTAAGTCCCAACTCCTCCAAGTGGCATTCCCAGTGTTGTGCCATATGGCCGGCTCTGTTTCAGCCTTTTCCATGTTGCCACCTGGACATACCATTGGTTCCAGCCTATTATGGGCTGAATTGTTTGCTCCCTAAAATTCATCTGTTGAAGACCTAACCACCCCTGACTCCCACCTCAGGATGTGATTGTATTTGGCAATAAGGCCTTTAAAGATGTAATTAAGTTAAAATGAGGTCATTAGGATGGGCCCTAATCCAATCTGACTGGTGTTCTTCTAAGAAGAGGAGATTAGGACACAGGCACACAGAGGGAAGAGGACTGAAGACACAGGGGAAGGTGGCATCTACAAGCCTGGAGAGAGGCCTTAGGAGAAACCAACCCCGCCGACACCTTGATCTTGAACTTCCAGCCTCCGGAATCATGAGAAAATAGATTTCTGTTGTGGAAGCCACCCAGCCTGTGGCACTTGGTTATGGCGCCCTAGAGAACTAATACAAGACCACGGCAGAAGTTGCAGAACTTCCCGAACTTCTCGCGTTCTCTGCTGCCTTGCTTCTGCCCAGGCGTCACCCTCACACCTGATGGGATCAGAAGTCGTGTCTCTCTTCAAGCACCACTTTGAGCGCCTTCTGCATCAGACATGTTCCCACCATCTATGCAAATGGAATTGCTGCTTTTGCCCAGATCCTACAGTCTTCTGTGCCTGCGGCCTGTGGTCCCTGTCAGGAAGCGAACACTTTCTACCTTTGGCTCCTCATCAAGAGCTCAAGTCCTGAGTCTTGCTCATACAGCAGGAGTTCAGCAAATGTGTCTTCAGTAAGATTGAGTTACGTGTAAAAAAACAAACAAACAAAAAACAGAAAATGAACTGACTGGAGATGGAAGGAACTGAGTAACAGCTGAGAAAACAAGGGCTTTAGAATCAAGGTCGGAGCTTGCATTCTGCCTCTTTTGTTTGCTCGCTGTGCGACCCTGAGTGCCCTGCGAAGCACTCCGGGCTTTCATCTTCTCACCTGGAGGGCAGGGTTAATAACAGCACCCTGCAAGGTTCTTTTAAGGATTAAACTTGATAATGGGGTCTTCCCGTGCAAGATACCAGCTGGCAATGACCGGGTTCACTTTCCACCAACTTCCCACTGAAATAGTCATGAAAATGCACACAGCAATATGTGCAAAGTTGCTGCAGCTCTGGGAACAAATATTGATCAAAATCTTCTGGATCCTTGAGGAATTTTCACTAATCAAAGAAGGGACCAGGCCCTGATGCCAAAAAACAGGCCACACCCTCTGCTACAACTTCCCAGTCACAGGGGCTTGGAGATGAGTGCCCTGTGTCAACCAGAGGCAGGGAAGCTCCCCCAGTGTGAGAGAACTCAGGAGGTGCCCATGATTAGTCAATGAGTGACTTCTACACTCAGGAAAGACTACAATGCCCAGTTGTAGAACTCAGCTATCAAGTGGCTTCTCTTAGGTAGGAAAGGACAGAAATAAGGAAATCAAGGCAGCTATAGCTTTCTGTTCTTTTTTTTTTTTTTTCTTTTGGCAAGAAAGGATTGAAAAGAAAACATATCCTAGTTAAGAGCACAGACTTCAGCACCATTTTGCTTAGGTTTGAATTCTGGTTGGACACTTACCGGCTGTGTGATGTTGGGTGAATTATGGTGACTCAGTTTCCTCATCTGTCAAATGAGAATACTAAGAGTACCAGCCTCATAGGGTTATTATGCAGATTAAATGAATATAACAAGCTTTGGAATAGTGCCTTGTATAATGCTTGTTAAATAAACTATAGCACATGTATGTATACACATACATGCGTAGAGAAATTTCTCTGCATGAAGCAGAGGTAGGAAATACCTCCTGAGTCTTAAAGAACCACCCTGGCTAAACAGCTTCTAAGATGGCAGAAATGGTGCAGAGTAGTGAATATCACTGCTATAAGAGAAGGGTCCTAAGAGCAACCAGAAGTATCACATGGGACATAAAAATGAATCTACAGAACCTAACGTGGGCAAACAGCAGGCTTGAGTAAGACTTCGTCTTGTCCTTACATGAGTAAATGGCTTACAAGAACAGCTAAAACTTGTACAGCAAGAACGATGGCTCCACCAGTCATGAAACACAGACAGAACATGCTATGGAGAAGATATACTATAGGAAACCAAGGTGGTTTTTTAGAAAACATACGCTTTATGCTCTCTGTACAATTTCAAAAACATAAACTCAATGAAATAAGAAATAAACCTGAAATGACAAAACCTAACTGAAATGAAACAGAAGAGGTGTTGGAAATAAGCTAGAATGTGTAGAGCACGAAAATAAAATAAAGAGAATTAAAATATGTATTAGAAGTGGTCAAGGAAAAGGTATATTTCAATACATAACAAATATATCATTAATCTAGGAGAAAAATTTGGATGTTATAAAAATGCAGAGAAACAGCAAAAAAAAAAAAAAAGATGAAAATGTTAAGAGAGATGGAAACTTCATGAATGATAGCTGTTCCTAAAGAAGGGGCCAGATACACAAAAAAGATCAACCATCAGTCTTAGGAAGATTTGATGATGAACAAGGTAGGCATGGGGCGTGCATGAGCAGAACTCACGGTCTAGTGCAGGAAAATTCTGGGAATCAAAACAAATGCTCCAGTGTGGACGGTCTACACTGGCGTGCCTGCTCATTTTCCATCTTCCTACCTTCTGCAAGTCCTAGCGCTATGTTCAACTAAATTGGTATTTCCCAAACTAAATCCCAAGGGGCAATGTTTGCAATATATTCTGGCTTTTCTGGGTAAAAAAGTTGTCTCATCAAATAACTATGGGAGAGAATGTGTTAAACCAAACTAAAAAGAACTCTTTCCTGCAGAGCTTTAATGCTAACGTGCATGATGAATTTCAAAGACAGTGATATTATGCTGCGTTTTTAAATTCAGAAAGTCTAGAGGTCAATTTTTTTCTGATACTTTTCACTGTGATGCTACCCCCCACCTTTCTTTTTCATCTCTTGTAACAGCTACTGACATCTCTCAGACACAGTTGAGAAATGCCAGAGTAGACCCTGAGCAAGCAAATGCCAGGATCATAATATGTCAGGCTCTCTAGATGTGCTCTCAGTACTACACCCTCAGCCTTTAGAGCAAGTTGATAGACGAATTACACATTCGCACGGGCTCTCAGTGTCTTTTGCAAAATTATGGATGTGGACAGCACTATCAACCCCCCAGGAGAGCACTGAGATCCATAGGTCAGCAATCAATCCTGGTCCTGGCTCTTAAGTGCCTCAGTTTACTTTTCCTGCCACGCTAGTGCCTGTGACCATAGGACATGGCAAGGCTCTGGGGCCCTGTTTCCATCAGGTTGCAGCCTTCACTGAGACATGGATGATTTGTTTGTCTCTATGGTCCTACAACATCACATGTGCCTGGGATCCTACTCTGAACAAGCAGCCTCTGCTACCTACCAGCACCCAAGCATCATCTCAAACTGGAAATTCCCCATGCCTGGCCCCATCCACTGAGCTAGACTCCTGGAATGTTGAAATGGATTTGAGTCCCGAGTTTGCCCATGCCTAGTCCAGCTTCCTCCTTTTTTCCCCTGGCCCAGGTCTGCCTCTGGGTAGCATGCCTGCAATGCAGGGACGGTATTTCACCAACGCCCATCCGTGGACTCCTGTCCATCCCTCCTTCTCCCTCTTTTCCTACGGAATGGTCACGTGGCTGCTCCATGGCACTCCTGCAGCACCAAGTAGCAAGTAGAGCAGCTCTGATGAAAGATATGCTGGGGAGCAACAGGACTCACTGGAGGTACAAATACGAGGCTTGGGAGGCACTGCCGAGTTTCTTCATCCACGTGATGTACTGCACCCAGTATTTCAAGGTCGCAAAGAGCAGAATCCTGGGGCCAGACTGCCTGGTTGGAATCCCAGCAACACCACTTCCTAGCTGTGTGATTTGGGGCTGTTTGTCAAACTTCTCTGTGCCCCGATGTCCTAATCTGCAAAATAAGGTGAACAATGGATCATGGAAGATTCAAACTGCGACTGGTTGGAGGCAGTTAATCCAGGCAAACTTGCATTAGTCCAAACGCTAGTCAGGGCCTGGGCTGAGGTGGTGTCAAGGAGGATGCAGGGAGGGCAGAGTACAAGAAGAAAGGGAGGGGTTGAAGTGTGGCTTCTCAATTTTTCACTAGGGTAGCTGAGTAAATGCAGGTGCTATGAGCCACGCTAGTTCGTAAAGAAGACTTGTATTTGCTATGCATGTCACAAGGAGGGGAGCATTCCAGAGGCACTCCATGGTAGTGATTACTTAGCTCTTTTCCTTCTCACCACTACACTGTGGTTATAATACTCAAGAAAACTGATGCTTGACATCTGGGACTTCACTTAGTCCTCATAAGAACCCCAAGTCTATTATGTAATGTTATGTATGTATGCAATGTAACAAGGTAACTGAGCCTCAGAGAGGTTGAGCAACTTGCCTGAGATCACATAGCACACAGGCTGGGATTTCAACCCAAGAGAACTGGCCTCCCCATGCTATAAGCCTTCCAGAATTGAACACTGCCTTTCAAATACACTCTGCCAGAGAGGCATGCCAGATTTCATCACCTGTGCAACCTTCCTGCATGAAATAGTTCAGATTCTCCTACATACTTTTTATTTGAAACCCTCCTTGTATAACTGTAGAATTTGCCCTAGCTAGTGTAAAGGTGCCTTGCCATACAAGCACTTGTCACAACTGCTTTATAAATCTCTCTCTGTATGTTTTTTGTGTGTATTATGTTTACACAGCATGGTTTCAGTGTCAATTAGACAACGTTGGAAGCTACTCCATGCGCAGGTGGATATGTATATAGATATTAGGAACACACAGCATTACCATTTTAACATAAAAGTGTGCTTAAGAAGAAGAATAGCAACTTTTTAACTCTTGGGCACTATTTGCTTTGCCTATAGCTAAGTGAAATTGGGGGGTGTTAGAAAGCTGTGACTAATGTTTAATATTAATATTATAGGTTACCTGGGAAAAAGGGATTTTACAGTGTAAAGTGATACTGCGAAAATCCAGCAAAAGGCTTAAAGTTTAAACCACTCTAAATATCGATTTGACTCAATTGTGCAATTTAGAACATTCCTATTTCCCTGAAGAAGAGTCATTCCCAAGGAAAATTGTGAAAACAGAATGTAAAAAAGAGAAAGAAATAAAAGTAATATTGCAGATCGACACTGAACATGGTTCACTTTCATCTTTTGGAAAATTTATTTCCACCCCCTCCAAAAAAAGAGAGCTGAAAATAATGGTTCTCCTGATGAAACCATCCCAGCTGGATCATGCTAAAAAGCTTTTAGGAGGAAGGCAGTAAGTAAATTCAACTGTTCAGATGCATTTGGATGTAATCCTAAAGCGGTAGCCCGGGTAATCGCCACGCCATCAACAACTAAAAGGATTGAGACTATTAGATGCGGACAACAGAGAAATAATGGATGTTAAAGAGGTCGGGAAACAGAAATGATTGCATTCACCCACCACGTAGCTTTAAAGCTGATGACAGGAGAATGGAGGCTCCATTTTTACAACTACTGATGTATTAAAACACACACACACACACACACACACACAGATAAATGCTAGCATCACTTTTATTATGTAGATGGTTAAACAGTCACTTTCTTCTTCAATGTTTTGAAATAAATGAGGACTTTGGTCTTTGACTCATTTCAGAGTTAAAGGGGAAGAATGTCCTCCTTCTCTGTCAACATTCAGACCGGGAGGGTTTGATGCTGGGGCGTCAAAGGTTTCAGAACCCTGGAGGCAGGATGTTGAGACACCAGGCAAGCAGGGATGCACAAAACGTCTATTTGTGATCTTAAAGAATTTCTGGATAAGAGCCAGTTCTGCTTCTCCAGCCAAGCTTGTGCTACTTGCCAGGAACATTATGCTTCAGGAGATCAGCGATTCTTCCAGTGTGGTCCACAAAGTCTATCTTCATCAGAATCACCCTCCTTAAAATTCAGACCCCAGGCCAGACCTGCTGAAGCAGACTCTCTAGAGGTGGGGCAAGGATTCTTAAGCCACTGTTCATTGAGACTGACCATGGTACTTAATGTGATTAAATACCATGGTTTGACCCAGGACAATCTTAAATTGCAGCCTTTTTGAAGTATTAAGTCAGCAAACTATAGCCCAACTATAGCCATGGGCTAAGTTTGGCCACCACTTGTTTTTGTAAATAGGTTTTATTGGAATAAAACCATGCTCATTCATTTTTGAGCAATGGCAAAGTTGAGCAGTTGCCACAGAGACTTTATGGCCTGCAAAGCCTGGAATACTAATTTATCAGACCTTTTACAGAAACAAGTTTGCTCCCCTCCAAGGTAGACCAATGGTTTTCAATCATTTCTGTGCATCAGAATCATCCAGGGTTTGTTGGTGTTGTTCTCTATTTGTTTTAAACGCCACTTCCCCAGCCAGACCTATCCCCAGAGATGCTGAATCAATGCGCCTGCGGTAGGGCTGGGAGAAAGGTATCTTTTAGAAGGCTGTTTAGGTGATTCTAATGTGTCTAACGAGCAGCAGGATAACCGCTGCTGTGACGGAAACTGCACATGCTTTGGGCCCAGGTTGAGAAGGACTCGCTTCATAATCTCACCTCCCCAGAGCTGAGTGTATGCAATTTGTGTCTCAGTTGCTTATCTGTAAAATAAGAGATATCAACAGTGACCTTGAAGGGCAAGGTAATATAAAGATTAGGTATGCGTACCTCCCAAGGCAGGGCTTAGCACACAGTAAGGCTAAACAAATGTTGGTGACCATGATGATGACAGCAATGAAAACTATGATGAAGGGCAATACGTATGGCTCCAATAATACAATTGAATATGCATTTATTAGGCACGAGCTGTGTGCTCTGGGAGGGGAAACTGAGATAAACATTAACAACATGTGATAATGATCCTGCAGGAGCTCACAGTCAAGTCAGACAAACAGGCACATAAAAAGATGTTGACAGCAATAGCAAAGAAAAAGGGGCCAAAAAATATGGACAGACAAGCCAAAGAGGAAGAGAATCTAATTTCCAATAAATACACACAAACATGTTCAACTTCAGTAATAATCAGAGAAATGAAAAATAAAACTTCAATGAGACATTTTCTCCCAGTAAATATGCAAACATTAAAAACACTGAAAATATTCTGCATTCATGGAAGTGTAATTTTTACAGGCTTTTTAGAGGGTGAATTAGTAGGTGGAAATCTGTACACTTTTCAAATCCTCTATTTCCTGTCTAGGTATCTAGTCTACAGAAATAATATGCACTAAGAGACCAGTAAAAGAACATTCACTGGGGCATTATTGCAACAATGAAAAACCATCTAAACACGCCTAAGTTGGGGAATGGCCAACTAAATCATCCTGCAATTCTAGGTAATTCAAGGCTGAAGTTAGTTAAAATGAAGAATATGTACAGGTATAAAATGGACAGTCATCCAAAATATTTCATGGAGAAGTTGCAAATACTAATAGAAAATGTAACCACACACGTATGATAAAGCACACATACACACACTCAAAATAAAACTTTACATTTTTATCCCCATATAAGTATGTAAATTCCTAGACAAGATTACCTCTGGGAAGGAAAGATAGATTTAGAGTAGGATAGAGATCTTTAATTTTACCTATACTCTTTGAATATTTAATAATGTGAATGTATGCATGTACTTCTTATGTACATTTTTTAAAAGCAAAAAACTGGACTTGTAATTTAACATGGTGAGCATTATTATCAAAGTGTTTATAAGGTATAAAATGATGGCGGTCCCAAAATGAAGGTGCAGAATTCTACTCAGGTGGGATAGAGAAAAAGCGATGTTACAGAAGTAAGGTAACACTGAGCTAGACCTTGAAGCATAAACCATTGGGCAAGAGAATGGCGTCATCCCAGATAGAAAGGGACCATCGGAAACGTTGCATTCATTCACTCAACAAGCATTTAGGGAACGCCTGCTCAGACTTCAGGACTGCTCTAGTGCTCATGGTACAGGTGCTAGTCTACAGGCTCAGGTGCTGGGGCCACAGGAGGGAAATGGACTGGGAGAACATCTGTTAAACGATACTATATGCAAAATGTTCTCTTAACCAGCCCTATTATCCCTCTTTGCTCACATAACCCTCACTGCATGCCAGCATTCTTACTCTGTTTGTTTAGAGATGCGGAAATTGGCTCTCAGAGAGGCTGGGATTGTCCAGCTTGCAGGCAACGGAGCATGAAGCAACATCCAAGCCTGCCCAGTTCCACAGCCTGTGTTTTTTCCACTTAACTTCCCAGACTCTCTTTCAGGTCTTAATGAGTGAGTCTCACCTCCTATGCAACCCCCAGTGGGTGTAAAGAGAACGCCTGAGCTAGGGCCACTTTTTCCTAATTTATTATGAGGATACTTTGGGCCAGAATCTAAATCAGGGTTAAAACCACGCCTCTCTCTTCCTGCTGGGCTGGGCTGCTGTGAATCGAGCCAGAGGATCCAACTGACATGCTTTCTAAATGATCATTCTTCCCTTTTGGTTTTTTAATTTGGGACCAATTTGCTCCTCTCTGCTTGATTAGGATCTAACACATCCCTAGTCAAAATAAAATGCAATGATAATCAAGTTTGCCTTTGTGGAGTGGAGCGGAGTGTGCTTTCGCGTGTGCAAGCCTTCCCCAGCCCCTCCCTGGCTGCAATACAAACATCCTCCTGGGACAAGCTGAGTCCTACCAGCATTCTAAGTTTATTCTGATAGAAACGAGTGAGTGAGGAGCCTCACCCCTGCCTGAAGGAGTGTGGCCTGGGGTTGTTGCTGGGGGCTGCCTGATGACCTGCAGCCAGCTCTTTCCCCGGTTCTACTGGGGTGGTCCATGTGCCCAGGTTTCTGCTTCAGCTCTGCTCATCCTTGCCGTATCAGATCCCTCTTCTCAATCCCAGCAACATGCCCAAGCAGGCAGCAGGGACATGCCGTCCCCCTCAGAAGGGAGCACTTGGCTGGCTGGACCCACAGCCATCTTGACAATGTCAACACCCACGGCTTTACCTGGGGTCTGCTATGTAGATGCCTGTCTCCCCACTAGGTACTTGGCATAAATCAGATCATTTAATTCTCTCAATAATCCTGTCCTTCGCAAATATTTCTTTTGCATTTCCTACGCGCTAGACATTGTCCTAGAGAGGCGGCAATGACCAAAGCAGGCAAAGACCCCTGCCCTTGTGGGGCTCACGTTCTTTGGTGGAGGAAGCATTGTTTAAATGAGTATTATTATCTCCATTTTTAAAGAGAAAATAAGGGTTGGAGAGTTTTCATAACTTGAAGAGATGCAATTCAAGCACTGGTTTTTAAGAACAAAGGCCATGTCTACACTACTAAATCCTGCCAAGTCCAGTGAATGGCAGGTCTCACTTCTAGAATTCTTCTGATTCGGTGGGGTGAGACTCAAGATATGACACAGCTGGTGCCCAGGTTCCCAGGAGAGGTTCAACACTGGTTCTTACTGACTCTGCAGGTCTTTCACTTAATCGGTTACAGAGGGAGAAAAAGCGCAATTCTAACTTATAAATAAGAGTGCCTATGATGCGCCAGCCAGGGCTCGAGCTCATTTATTTGCATTGGTTCACTTGCTCCCTATCACTAACCCAGGAATATGGACGCTTTTAATATTATTTCTTTTCTTTTTTTTTTACAGGTGAAGAGACTAAGGGATTGAGTGCTTATGTAACGCTCCCAAAGTCCCGGAGCTAGGGAAGCGCAGGCCTGGGATGTCAACCCTGGCTGGCTGGTCTGCTATTCACCACCACACCCACTAGCTGCATAAATGAGACAAAAATCCATCACATTAAAGGAAGTAGCCTTTCATGGGACTTCCAGCTGCCCCAGGCGCCATGCTACCTGTTCACAGGCTTGACAGATCTCGCTCTCATAAAGAGCAAAAGATGTGGGGGGACAGGAATTTGGTCTTGACAGGTGCTCGGGGGATGGGGAACGGGTGTTCTCAGCAAAGAGGTCAGAGTGCGTGGAGATGCAGCGGGCAAGGAGGAATGGATCTGGGTTCCTCAAAAAACGAGCTAGGGGATCTTTCACTCCTTTTGACACTGGATGTGGAAATGGTGGTCACTTGACCAGGAAACAGCCCCTCTTCGGTCAGTTCCTCCAGGCCCGCGTCCTTCCCCTCCTGGGACTGGTGCTTCAACAAGCCCAGCAGCTCTCCCAGGCAGGACCAGCTACACACTTTGCCGAGCCCAGTGCAAAGTGCAAATGCAAGGACTCTACTTTGAAAATTATTAAGAATTTCAGGATGGCAGCAACAGACCATTAAACCCAGAATGGGGCTCTTCGAAGTGCAGAGCCCTGTGTGATTGGTCCATGAAGCCAGTCCTGCCCCCAGGTCTGCCAGAACTATGACAATGCCACATCTCTTAGCTCATTTTCTTCTCATGACGATTCTGGGAACTGAGTGTGATCATGCCGGAGTTCCAGTGGCAAACAGCGAATCTCTAAGGTGAAGCAAGACTTGACCAAGTTCTCAGCATTACTGAGGGACTGTGTCGGGATGGGGATGATAATAAAAGGACAACTGACAGTTAATGTGCGTGAAGTCCCAGAACTCAAACCTGAGATTCTCTGACGCCAAAACCCACATTGTAGACACTCTGCTACTCTGTCTCCTGCTTGTAGCTCAGGGCTCTCTGTTTAATCTAGAACTTGGATGGCTTCCTGCCTGGATTATAAAAAGTGGCCTGGACAAGTGAGGCTTCTGCCCAGAGGTGGAATCAACACACATGTCAACCACTGTCCAGTATCATGAGTATCTTCCCCAAAGCCTGGAGAAGAAGCTCAAATGGAGATGCTGGGTAGTTTCAGTTTCTTATACGCTGTGTTGTGGCTGCCATGTCAACTTCGTCCCCAGCTGGCAGGGAGACTAGGCCACCACGCCACAGTCAATGAGCTGATTAAGAAGCCTCTGTCTGATAACCAGTCACACTCATTCAAGGGAATAGAGTGATTTATTTAATTATCACAATATTTAAAGGGTTTTAAAAATATAGCCCCTACCTCATGCTCACTTACTTTTTTACTACTTAGTCTTTACCCCAAATTAAGGAGACTCTCTGTTATACAGATTATTTCTTTCCTGGGTGATGGAATACAGTCCAGTCAGATCTTTAGTTTTGCAAATTGCATAAGAACATAGAGTCAGCTATTATTAAGTTTAGGCCTAGCCCCTTGTATTAACCTCTCCTAAGCCTTGATTTCTTCATCCATTAAATCAGGATAATAACCAAATGCCTTCATGGCAGGGTTGTTGTGACTCTTACATGCCTAGTGTATGAGCAACACGCTTCATGAATGTTGACAATTAGTAGGATAATTGGCAGTAGTGCTAGCAAGCTGTTCCCATCTAATTCCTCTGCTGTCTCATTCACTTGTTCATCCATTTATTCAACAGGAAGAAATACTGCTGCATACTTGCTCTGTGCCAGATCCATGCAGAATGTAACAGAAACACAAATCTAGAAGAGCTCACAGTCTAGTCAACAAGGGAGGCATAAATGTGGATCTAAATAATTATGTGACAAAGTAGACAATGTTCATAGAGAATATGGTGACAGGAACCCGGGCTGGGTGAATCAAGGAAGGCTTCTTGGAAGAGGGAGTATTGCCCTGGGTTTTCAGATTGAATAGTGAGTAGCTCCCTGGGTCATGTTTCAACTACTGGCCAGTGAGAGCCACAGAAATTTCTTATGAATGGAACGGTCTATAGTTTCCTGACAACGTGGCTACAATCCAAGGTAATCCCCAGTTCAGAGATTTACCTTTATTTTTGAAAAGTAAAACAGATTTCACTTGAAGTTCCACTATTGGAAGTAAAGCAGATATTTCTTCATATTCCAAAGGTCTGCAGTTGAGACTTAGGCAGTAGATATTTATAAGCAGGGACACTTTGAAGAAAAAAGGAAAGTGCTGATTTGTGAATAAGGATTCCTAGGCTCAGAGGTCTGCCATGTGTCACATGGGATTTTCCAAATGCTGAATCCACAATGCATGCACATGCCAAATATTTAGCATTTAGCATTTAAATGTCATGTAGGAATGTCTTCCTTTCCTTTCACCTTGTAGCAGAAAGTCCCGGTGGCTCCTTCTTCTTTGACAGTGTGAGCACCAGTGCCACTTCCCGTATCTGATTAGAGGATACATCTGATTAGCCCAAACAATTAGGATGATTCCATTTCTCTTGCCCATGCTTCTTACAAAGTTGGACATGTAGCCCAATTCTGAAGAACAGACAGGAGCAGAAATCAGCTGGGAGGCTTCTGAGAAAGGTTTCCTTTCTGATAAAAAGGGGCACCAGAAAGTAATGTCATATCTTATTTTTCCACATTCCTATTCCTCTGGACAGAGTTGATTCAGGATGCGATGCGTAAACTTGTTGCATCTTTTTCATGACCATGAGGAAAAGCTAGGCTGCGTGGAGAACGGACACATCACAACAGAGAGGAGAAGACAGGAATAACCAGACCACTGGTGACATCATTGAGCTACTGAATTATCCAACCTTGGAGCCACTCCACCTTCCAACTTCTTCTTATAGGCAATAATAAATTGTTCCGAAAGTGTAAGCTAATGAAACAGAGCTTTCTGTTATTTGTGGCCAAAAACATCCTTTCTGATGAAGCCCCAGTACATTGGCTTTTGAAGTCAGACAATTGGTCCTGGTTATCACTGTAAGGAGAAACTAGGAAGGTTTCCCTCCCAAAAAGGATTTTGCTTCTAAGCCTTCTTTCTAGCAGTTCCTTGGTAGACTTAATTCCCTGTTACTGCCCATGTTCCCATGAGATATCTATCAGCATTGCAGAGGCAGTAGTCAGTCCTGGCCTTCAACTCTTGCCAAACAGTTGACTTCACCACCCCTCTTTGTTACCTAACAAAGGACCTGTGGCACATCACCAGCCAATCAAAAACCATCGCCGGTGGCAGCATTGCAGCTCTCCTGGGACCTTAGTATGATCCAAACAAAGTGGCTGGAGTTTCTGGGTTTGTGGCCTATAGATCTGAATAATCCCACAAAATAGAAAAAGAGCACCAGTGTTCTCAGGAGCATTTTGGATATCAGATGTGGGACCCAAGGTAACAGTGAAATGGTGGCAGATAATGAGCTGCTCGGGGAAACGTGGCAGTCAACCAAACCTACAACTGGGATCTATCTTAACATCAGGTGATTTTACTGTACTTTCCTCTTGGAAAAATTTGACCTTTTGTTAAAAAGCGACACATCTTCTTTTATATCAGAGGTAATTTAGGAGCGTAATTTTTATTCTCTGCAAATCTATGAAAGAACAATGTGTACCCACATGGTCTGAAGGGGATAGGATGGAATTAAGTAAAAAAAATAAAACTGAACCTTACCCATTGGTAACTTCATTATTAATGGAAGGCGGGGGAGGGAATCCACAGAATAAAATCATATCCCAGAACAAGCACCTAGCTGGCCAGGCAATTGCAAGCAGGTCACTTAAATAATTTGGCTTTTGGTTTACTCACCAAATGTGGAAATTCGGGATTTGTGACCTGTGCTAGGATATGCTTTGTCGATTTGGCTAAAGCTAGAATTACACAAAGCTTAACTAAAGATCAATTGAAAGTGTTCTGTAAACCGTGAAGCACCATGTGAAATGAGACTTGTTTTGAAAATAAACAAAAGCAAAAACTAATACAAACAAAACAGTCCCGGGAGCTCTTCTTACATGTGACTGTTATGTCATAGTTCTGAAGGGAAGATGAGTTATCCAACTGGGCCATAATGCAACAATAACTAATGACTTGTTATAATGAGCAGAGATCTCACTTACGGACACCTCCTGGATACCATGCACTGACCCAAGTGCTCTATAGACATTGTCTATAATGCCCAGAACAATCTCGCAGGGACGGCGTTTTCAGATGAGGACATTAAGATTCAGGTTAAACAACTTCTTGAGGTCACACAACTTATAAGTGACAAAGCCAGCGTGCAAATTCATCCATGTCAGACAGCAAACCTCATGTTTATTCTACTCTACCCTGCCATATCAACCAAAAAATCAGAGATAAGAGCCTGTTATGATAGGTCCTTTATACATAGTGCAATTTCAAGATAGTCAAAAACGTTTTTAATTCTGTTCTTCTGTCCATTTGAATATCCTTCCTCTTAGACAAGTTGTGCCAATGTTTGGGGCAGAATATAAATATATAGTCACCACACATATGACCCATAGATATAAACAGTCTTTATGGGGAAGTAAGTGGGACACATAGTACATCAATATGACGTAATCTTCAGCCATTGACAGTGAAAATCATCTCAATGTTTTAAAAACATGGAAAAAAGAAATAAAGTGAGGCAAGGAAAAGAAAAAAATAACAAATAGTGTTTACAATGAAGTGACTACAGTTATTTAAAAAGCATTTTCATAGAATAGAAAATACTGTGCAAAAATGGACCTTCTTATTGACTTAGAGCAGGATCAACACACTAGAGTCCACAGGCCAGATCGGACCTGCTGTTTTGTACCACAACCTGCAAATACAGACACGCCCCTTCGTTTTCGTGTAGTCTGCAACTGCTTTCACGTTACGATAGAGCAAGTGTTCTCTCGGCCTGCAAAGCTCAACATATTTGGTGTCTGCCCTTTACAGAAAAAGTTTGCGGAGCCCTGATTTAGAGAGATGGGATTATGAACATGTTCCCTCCCCCAGTTTTCAGTATTAGTCCATTAGTAATAGTAGATGAAGAGTGAGCCAATGCAAATCATCTACCGCTAACGTTGTAGACTTAGATTTCTTGATTTCAACCAAGATTCACCTAAGAAGTATTTACAATTTTTCTGAGAAGGAAACTTAGACTGGATGTGCTTAGAGGTCATGTTTATAAGGGGAGGGGCTGCATGTCTGATGTGGGAGCCTAACACACCACTGGGCATCCTCCCTGCTCTGTGGGTCTCTGTTGCACATCGTAACCCATGAATGGCCAATTCATAGCTCTCAGTGAAACTGACATAGCGTGGTGCAGGAACTGCTAACTCAAATATCTATGGTGGCTAGGCAGGTAACACCAATGAGTTAAGTGGGTTGTGTATAAGACGACAGGGAGTGGTAGGGACAGAGGTCAACAGGATAGAATGTCCACCCCATCCATCTAGTGATGGAGGCTGGTCACTGCTGGCAGGAATGCAGGTCTGCTGTGGATAGATCTTTTAACTTTTCTAAGGAAAAGCAAAATACAGTTATGTATGTAAAATTGCCATTATACAAAAATTGGCAACAAACTCCTCCTCCCCTCTTTTTTTTTTAATTGCCAGATAAAATAAAAGGAATCTGCCAGACAAATTTGGCCCACAGGTTGATGGTGGTTCAACTCTGCTGAAATTAAATTCACAATGCATGGGTTTGCAATGATCAGTATCTCACACAGGTCTGCTTTGAAGTTTTGAAGCTCCAAACATTTAAATATTAAAATCATGTTCTATGAGTGCTTGCAGCAGGCAAGGAACTGTCACAAAAGCTTTATATGCATGAATGCACCTATTCCTTTATGAGGCAAGGAACATCTTCACCATCCATCCCCATTTTACAGATGTGGAAACCGAGGCATAAATGATTAACTCACCAAAGTTTGAAAAACTAGTACATGTAGAGATTGGGTTTGAACTTAGGCAATGTGGGCCCCAGACTTTATGTTCTTAGCCAGAGATTCTCACACTTGAATGTGCACAAAGATCTAAGTGAATGCATCTTCTGGTTTAGAAGGTATGGGGTGGGGCTTGAGATTTAGTTCCAACGAGCTCCCAGATGCTGCTGATGCTGCTGGTCTGTGAGGCCCACTTTGAGTCACAAAGCTCTTAACCACTATATCAGAGGTTATCAGAGTGTGTTCCCCAGAGCGTCAGCACCAGCCTCACCTGGGGGCTCCACAGACATGCAATTCCAACAATCTGTGTTTAACAAGCCCTCTAGATGATTCTGATGATGCAAGTTCACGTTCTTAGAAATGGCTGTGGGAATGGTCAGAGTGAACCTTTCCTCTGTCTTAGGACATTGATTCTTGCTTGGGCAGAGGAGATACATTAGAGTGTGACCGTGGCTCTTAGTATATCTATAATTCCTGGTGTACCATAGAGAGCAGCACTTCTTTATGTAGACAAAAGGGCTGTGGCCCTAGACCCTCTCCTTTTTTTGCACATCGCTTACCCTACACTCAGGCCAAGATCAAGCAAAACAAAACCATCCCAGTTTGAGTCAAATCATTTATCTCCTTGATACTACTACCAAAGGTCAAAGGTGACTGCTACTACATTCTCTGGGCTTCATACCCCTGCCCAGAAGCTCTCCACGCCCTGGGCTTCAGACATCATGGCCTTTGGAAGGCAAGATTAGTGGGGGCCGGGCGTAGTTGGAGGGGCAATGTTTAGGGGAAGCTCAGAAACCACACAGCTGTTATCTGGAGCACCAGAAGTGTTTTGACAGTTTTCAAGATGGACATTAAATCACTGGCTGGGGAGAAAGTGAAGTGGGTGTCTGTCAGGCTAGGGATGGGGCAGGCAGCTGGGAAGTAGCAACTGCAGTGACTGCGCGATGCAAGTCTGAATGAGAATCATAAATCTTGATTATTCTCTGTCTCAGCTGATTTGAACCAAACGCCTTGGACAGGGATAGAGTTCACATCTCGCTGAAAACTGCAAAAAAACTGATTAAATGTACAAACTGATATAAATAGCCCTCGATCCATGTTAATGTTCAAACTGTCACCGCTTAGGGAAACAGGCGACATTTTGCAGAACTGGGATCTGTTTTGATAAGAAGTGGCATTGTGGATCCCCGGGAGCCAGAGAGACCCACCACCCTCCCTTTGTGTTTTCACTCTAGTGCCAGCGAGTATCTACCCTCGGTTGCCAGAATGCTAGCTGCTCTTATAATGAAGGCAATTAGTACAACCAGCCTTCCTGATTCTGATTGCCCTCCTGTTAAAATTAGGCACCCTATAGAAAAATGGAAATGCAGAGTCGTTACCATAAAGCAATAATAAAGTGAGCCATTCAATTATGGATGGGGAAAAAGGCACTTGTATTAATAAGAATACTGTATGCTTAAGAGCATTAAAATACAAGCATATTACCATTTTTGCATACATAATAAATGAACTTAGAGACCAGAATGATTGGGACATGAAAACACTAGATGATGGTGCCCTTTCTCGTAAGTCAATGCTGTTGCTTGGGTTACTTGGGGCCTGGAGGTGGAGGGGCATGTGAATACCACGGGATCCCTGGACATTCACAACACTGTTTGGAAGTAGGGATTGAAGGGCGGGATGAAGGGGGAGCAGATGAGAGAGAAAAGATGAGTAGCTGGTGGCATCCATTTGCAGGATGGGAATGGGATGTTTTCCATCCTTTGTTGGAAGACCTTGGTCCTTAGCATCAAGATGAGGAAATTAAAGGTAGCAGGGTGTAGAATAGGGACTGCAAAATCACATGGCTACAAAAGCCAGGCAGGTAACATACACAATGAGCTGGGACAAGTGAAAGGTAATTGAGAATAGTGTGACTGTATTGAAAGTAAACAACTGCTTTCTACTTAGCTCCAGCCAGTTTTGTTTTATTTGGTTTCGTTTTTCGGCCATGAGTGAAAACCAGGGTTGCCAGATCTTCTGATTTTCAAGAGAAGGTAGGAAAATTGATGTTTGAGGTTTCCTGATTTTTCAAACACTCTGAACCAAACACAATGTTTGTGAGGACCTGATATGGCTCTGGAGTCACTACTTGTGGCCCTTGGTATAGTATCAAATTCTCAAAAGTAGAGGGTTAGGATATTGTGTCCTTTTCTGAATTTGTCAATATCTGGCTGTTTACCCTAGAAAAATCACATAGCCTCTCTAAGACTCAGTTTCCTTATGTGTAAAATGAAGTCTTCTCGGCTGGAAGTGCATTGAGTACAACCATGATGTCACTTTGGCTGATCGTGGTAAGCCCAGAGCATAGCAGCAGGCCTGGCAGACAGTGGGTGCTGAGAAAATGTTTGTTGAATGACTGAAAAAAATGGAAGAATGAATGAGAGCCCTTCTCGGAATTCTCACAACCAGTCTCCTGGTTTCTCACTGTTAATTCTGACCAGTCCCACCATTGCCTTTCCTGTTGATCAAGACACAAACCCTGGTCTCTGAGTGTGCCACTTGCTCAATTTACATTACATTTTGTCCAGGTCCATTCATGTATTTCCATCCGTGAAACCTTAATGTAGTCTCACTGTGCTGAGTGGAGTCCTGTGCTGGGGACTGGGCACACAGAGATTAAAAGGCATTAGCCCTCCTATCAGGCAGCACCCAAACTGGAGAGGTTGAAGGACAAGTGAGTGTAAAAATGGAATGCAATGTGATGATCAGGTCTGTGATGGAGATTCATGCAAGGGACCATCTCGGCTTGACTCTCTGACCCATGTGTCTAACTCACCTAATTACAGGTGAGTTAGAAAACAGACTCTAGAGTCCTGCTGCTATTACCTGAATTCTGAAAATTCAAGTCAGAATTTCCTCTCTGCCCTGCACACACAGTCCTTCTCTTCATAACCCTGGCAATCCCAAATCTCCCACTGGTACCATCTGTGAGGTCTGCCTTTAGCTTCCAAATTGCATTTTTCTAGGCTCTTGTCCTTTCAGCTCTTCTTGGCCACACATCCTAACCCTATAGCCTATCCCTTTTCATCAGGGGACTGTGAAACCAGTCCCCTGAGGACTCTCCCCAACCTGAAGGTCCATAATTCTGATTCCAGATGGAGCCTGTGAAGTTGTTAATGACTGATAATGAAGAAATGTTTTCTCCATACAGGATTTTCATTTAACAGTAACTCCTCATTAGAAAGTGCTGCCTTGGTATGGTGTTGTCATAAAAGCTCTTCATTTTTTGTT
>CM052448.1:15245422-15298091 GCA_028533085.1 Varecia variegata | reverse complement strand
CCCCCCCGAGAGCTACAAGTTAATTGGGCAAATGGCCTACTCCAAAGTTATCACGAGGGACAATTTTACCAAGCAGTTGCCACTGCCTAATAAGGATCATCATGTGAGTAACCTCTAAAAGCAGTTTCCTTGCCCCTCCCCAATGCTAAGCTAATGCTATATATTTTAGGATTTTGTTATAAAATCACCCCACTGCTGGTACTAATTTCTGTATTACAGAGAAGGCTGCTATCTGACAGAACGCTCTGCTCTATGTAGTCCAGCAAGTAGACACCACCAGAATGTGATGCAGTTATCTCAACAAATGGCTTCTTGCTGGACTGTGTCTGAGTAATAGGTGGCTGGGAGGTCATGCAGTCTTCCCCTGCCTGCAGCCTCTTAGCTGGAAATAATGTCAAATACGGTCCTCTTGTGTGCTCAGGAGGAAGGAAAGCATCAGATATGAGTGAGCATTAGACATTTCTACCTCATTGACTTAATATCTTCTTTAAATTATTTGAATGATTTTTACATAAAAAGTTCTAATTTAAATTAGAGCAAATAGTTCATGAGAAGTTATTTGTGTAAGTAGACTTGCTATATCTTCCATGAAGAGATATATAACACTGTTGAAAATAGATAGTAAAGACAAATGATATAAGAAACAAACAAAATACATTTTTAAATTTTATGTGGATATTACTGTTGATCAGATGTCCGAGTCTGATACTCACTCTCTCTTTATTAAAAAAAGAGGATGCTAGCTAGTGACAGAGGGGTATTAAAGATATATTAGCCAAATTAAGACACTCTCTTTGGCATAATCATAGAAAGAGATGTGAAATGTGGAAAACTTCCTTGTGATGCGATGCAGTGTTATTTAATGCCCTGTCCATGTAGCTTCTAAAATGATCTAGTTTGTACCAGTGGTACTTATACCTATAAATTATTCTGACAGAGCATGGCTGGGTAGACAGATATGTGGGGCCTGGTGTGACAACCACATTTGGTGGAAAGTCCTAGATACTTTTTGCATGAGAACAGCCTCATCAGAGTCCTCCCGGTTTGCAGGAACAAGACATCAATTGAGAAGGTAAAATCTACCTGCATATATTCTGTTCCATGCAAGCCATACATGTTTAGGCTCATTCCTGGATTTCTGTTAACACAGGGTTCCTCATCCTCATCACTACTGATACTTAGGGGCAGATACCTCTTGTTGTTGGAGGAAGAAGGCTGTCTTGTGGATTGTAGAAAATTTAGCACCATCTCTGGACTCATCCACTAGACTCTAGTAGCATATCCCATTTCCAGTTGTGACAACCAAAAAATGTCTCTACACCTTGATAAATGCATTAATACCTGGGGGGAGGGTTACAATTACCCCTAGTTGAGAAGTACTAGTTTAACCTAAATCCCCCAAATTGGAAAGACATGTTGTAGAGAAAGGAATTTGGCTTCAAAATAATAGAGGTCTGACTTTTGTCCTGACTTGGGAAGTAACCTATAGATCCTTGGAATGTCCTGAGTGATACGAGCATCTTTGTATTTATGGTGGGACCCAAAGATTAATATTTGACAGTTTATGCTAATCAGATGACTCAGGGTGGGAGCTGGCCACGCCAGAAAGACCAACCATGTAATTGGAACGTTAGGGCTTCAACCCCCATGATATCAGCCTGACCTCTGGGAAGGAAAGGAGGACTAGGGTTTTAGTTCAACCATGTGGGCAATATTAATAATTTAATCAATCATGCCTAAGTGATTGAGCCGCTATAAAAACTCTGGACACAGAGGCTTTGGTGAGCTTTCTGGATTGGCAGTACTACATACATATTGCCGTACATTGATGTTACGAGCATAAGGAATCTCTGAGGGTGGCAGAAGCTCTGCATTTAGGCTGTCCACCCCCAACCAAATTCTGCCCTATGCATTTCTTCCTTTCATTGGTTCTGATGTGTACCTTTTCACCATAGTCAAACATAATTGTAAGCATAGCACTTCCCTGAGTTTTGCAAGTTATTCTAGTGAATTATTGCACCTAAGGGTGATCATGGGAACCCCCAAATTTGTAGATTGCTGGTCTGAAGTGAGGGTGGGGCTGAGGACACCTGAACTTGTGGCTGGTGTCGGAAGCCACAAGGCAGACTTGGCAGTCTACAAGACTGTACCCTCAATCACCAGTTTGGCTAACTCCAAATACGTGTCTAACAGGGTCATCTATTTTACCATCAATTTCATTAATTCTGTCTTTAAAATGTTTTCTCCAGCAGTTCATCATAGCTCCTTGTTGGAAATGGCTGTATTCAGTCTGCTCTAGTTCACCATACTAGGCAGGAGGAGTTTCCAACGTATTAAATCACAAAGGTGTGGTGGAAACAGCTATGGACCTCTCAATAATGAATTCAAATCCAAATTCTAGTTTTGTTTTTGCTTATTTATGGTGGTCAAGTCACTTCAGCCTTTTGAAACTTGGTATCCCCACATGTAAAATGGTGATGATAGAACTTTCATTCATTAAGTATTCATGGAGTGTCCACAATGGGTCAGGCACTGATCTAGCCCCAGAGATACAACAGTGAACAAGATGAGGTCCCTACCCTCATGGAGCTCACATTCTAGTAGGAGAGACAGACAACAAACAAATCACTATGTCATATAATTTCAGATGATCAGTGCCATCAAGGAAAATAAAGTAAGGTAGAGCATGAGCAAGTGAGAGTAGGAGTAGATGCTCTTTTTAATAGTGCAGTTTGAGAACACCTCTCTGAGGAAGAGGTATTTATGCAAAGACTCTGAGATGGAAACACGTTTGGCATATTTGATGTATAAAAAACCTGGTCATACAGGATTAAATGAAATGAAGCCTATAAAATTGACAAGCTTAGTAAATAAAAATAAAGCATCTGTTAGGTGAATCTGCATAAATGCATGCTGAATGTTTTTGGAAAACATCCCCAGGAATAATAATGGCGGAATGCTATGTATGCTTATCATACATTGTATATTAATTGCCTTATTTGATCCTTATAACAACCTCCTGAGTTAGATAATGTTGTCATCATCATTTTTATAGATGAAGAAATTAAAGCTTAAGCATTAAGTTCATTCTCCCAATTCACACAACTTTCCAGTGCTAAAACCAGAAATAGTAACTGGGAAGTCGTCTCTCGAGCACCTTTGCCCCTAACCACCCTCCCATACTGCGCATTTTAACCATGACAGCTCTAGCCCAAGATTTGGTCTCCTTTACCTTACCTCTCAAAATGGACTGGGACTTTTACTGTGAATTTCTTATTTAATAAATCTATTTATTCAACGAGCATTTATCAAACACCTGTCAAGTTCCTGGCCCTTGAACAGGCACTGAGAGTATAAAGAATGTGGCTCAGCTTTTATACATGCCGGAATGTGGGGGTAGAGACAAGTGCAAAATTATAACGCACTCTTTTCAAGGCTTGAAACACCATTTAACTGTCTCATATGTCTTCAGCTCATCTTCCCAACCGGGGTATGTTAGCAGAGGTTGTGATGTCTAAAAATTATTGCTAGTGTGTCTGGACATTTTCATAAACAATGGAAAAAATATTAGTGGCTTCTGAGAAACAAAAACTATACTGGCAGAATTATAAATCTCAGGACATCTCCAATTGCACTTAGAAGAGACTCCACTAACTGAGTCTCCCCAGCTGCCTAAATCTTGATTTTTTTTTTTCTCTTTGATCTTTCTTCTTTACCAGAATATTTGGCTGACTGAATGAGGAACAAACCTTCCCTTTCTTTTCAGTATTGTTGCATGTAACTTCCTCTTTCCCTGGTCCTCAAGCTCATACACTTTGACAGGAAGCTGTGGAGTCCTCTTCCCGTATGCCACATGGGAGGAGGTAAAACATGGATCTCTGTCTTCTTGTTTTATAGCAAAATAGAATCGTCTGCAAACCACACCCTGCTGACTTATCTACTGAGACACAGACCCTGTTGCCTTGGTTGATTAATTCTTGAGACTGATTTGGAATTTGCGCATACTGCCTTCACGATCATTAAAGAGGCATTAATTGATTATTCAGGTGTAGAATCCATTCTGTTCTTCAACTCTATAGCCCTCTCAATCTTTTCCAGAAACTGCAAGGGTTGTTTGGCCCTAGTCCGGCTTTCATTAATCTTGGCTTGAGTAAGGCAACCCTAGAATCGGTAGACTTCATATCCTCATTTCTACGGTGTAGATCTCAACCTCATATATCCCTCATAGTAGTTCTAATAGATTAGTAAAACATAGATATCTCATCTCTTTCTATTATAACGCCCACAATATTTCCATTATAACCCCATTCCTTACATACACACAAACACACACACTCATACTTTCTCTCTCTCTCTCTCTCTCTCTCTCTCTCACACACACACACACACACACACACACACGCACACACACACACCTGTTGTGAGAGTGTCGTCAGCAGCTCACCAACAAACCCAGCCTGAGGTCATGTTTCATTGTACCTGCTCATGAATTTTTAGCAGTTAAAATTGAATGCGTTTAAGTACCACCTGGACCCTCTAATTTTCCATGATCCCTCCCAACCTTCATTCTCTGTTTTCATTTATTTATCTTACCTGTCTGGCCCTTGGGAGAACCTGAATTTGCAATCCCTATCTCTAGTCCGACTTCCTAAGATGCCAAGCTGTGTCCTGGCTTTAGGCACCTGCACATGCTGGGACTTGTTTTCCAGGCTAGTAATAAGAGCCAAGGATGTGGCACAGGCAGGGCACTGTGCTATGCACTGTCATGCCGTAGCTCGTGTAATCCTCAAAACTACCCTTATGAGAGAGGAACTGTTGTTATCCTCATTTTATAGAAGAGGCAACTGAGGCTTAGCGAAACTAGGATAATTGTTTAATATAGCTAATAAATAAATGGTAAACCCCAGCTTAGAAATCAGTCCGTCACCTCTAAAACGTACCTTATTTTCCAACAAGATTATCTCAGTAATTCTGCCTTATTTTTCAACAGTCAATTCAGACATGCCATCCTCTGTGAAGCTGTCTTTGCGTCTCCACAGGCAGAATTAGTTATTTTCTCTTGATGATTCTCTAAGCATTATATATAACATCTCTTTGTGAAGTTACCAGACTTTGTTGCATTTATTTGATTCCAGGTAAATATCCCACTAGACCAGCATTTCTCTGACTTGAAAATTACAGACACCCAAGGATATAGGCATACATTCCCAGGTTTCCTTGAACCTGAATTTAAAATTCCTACCCTAACAAACAAAAATATATTTTTAAATTACATTTTCTACACTTTCATGCCACTTAGGCTACAGAAACATTGAAAATTCCCACCCATTCTGGTCTATAGACATCTTGAAGGCAGGGGCAACATCTTACTCATCTTTGGATCCTCACTGCTAAGCCTCAGGCCAGGTTCAGAATATAGCTTCTTAGAATGTTAATTGAATAAAGGAATGAATGATAAACTGGGCTTCCCAAGAACAAAGAAGATATGGACCATATTATTAGGATAAATCAGGCAAAAAATGAAAGGCTGACATTGCAGAGCTGACTCTCCAAGGTCAGTGGCTGCAGTTCATTCAGGTCTTAGAGCTGAGACAGTTGAGATAGTTTTAAGTCACATTTGTAGTTATCTGCAACATAGGGGCATTGCACTTCCCAGCCCCATTGAGGTTCGGGGAGAGCACGTGACTTGCTTTAGATAATAAAATATGAGTGGAAGTGAAACACAATCCTTCTGGGTGGAAGGCTGTAAGAGCTTGTGTCCAATTTGCCATTGTCCTTCACTTTGTCACACTTTCCGTGCATGCAACATTCCAGATGACAGAGGCCACATCCACCCACACACCTGAGTAAGTTGGGGCAGAAACTCGAGCCCACTGCCAAGGACAGGAAACATGAACAGCAAGTGTCCCTTTGTTGTGTTAAGCCACTGGTATTTGGAGATCACACTGCAGCAAAGCCTAGCCTATCCTGACTGATAAAAAAACCAACATGCATTAATTAATTCACTCTCTTCACAAATATTTATTGAGCACTCAGTATGTTCCAGGTGCTATGCTAGCAGCTAAGGACATAATGATGAGTGAAATCAGATACGGTCCTTGACTTCATAGAAGGCAGAGTCTATTGGGGAAGACAAACATCTGTGAGAGAAAGACATGCATTTACATTTGCAACAGTGACAAATGCTTTGAGATAAGGAAGGAGCCTGATGCCATGAAATAAGTTAATGGAATCAGGTGATCGCGGATCAGAGGAGATGTCCCAGAGGAATTCATGATTGAGCAAAGAGCTGAAGGAAGAGAAAGATTAATTAGGTAAAGGGTTTAGGGGAGGAGAAAACATGTAAGACAGAGAGAACAGCATGTGCTAAGACCACAGGACAAGACCCATGAAGGCCTCTGTAGCTCCTGTGCAACTGGCGCCGAAGTTCCTCACTTTCTCTTACCCCGGGCAGCGTGGCAGCACTGGGATGCTGGGCGTGGGTGCTGCTGACTGAGATGGTACATGTGACATTCCCTAAAACCCTGAGGGTGCCTAGTGAAGGAGTGAAGGCTGTGCCATTCCCAAAATATGTCCGATTGGTATATTGATTTTTTTTAGTTGAAAACATGGGAGAAATTGTAGTTTTAGAAAGGGCTAACTGACCTGTCTCTTTGTGCAAGACAGCAAGCTGTAAAGATTCCTCTAGGAGGGGTGCCTTGCCCCTACCATGGCAAGAAAATAGCCCTTATCACGAGAACTGGGCATTGGGGGCTGCAATAGACCTGAATAAATATACTTACCATTAATTTTATACCCCCCATAGATCTCCTAGTGACTCTCCTCGAAAATGTATTGCCAGGTCCCCTCTGTCCTGTCAACTCTTCTAAAAGTTATATTCTTTATGTAAAAAGGATAAAAGCATCTTGCTTTCGCCACTTCTTCAGACTTCACTCTCTTGTAAAGAGCTCCATGGACAAGTAGGACAATAAAATTTGCATGCTTTCCTCTTGTTAACCTGCCTGGTACCCGTTGGTTTCTAGATCTGGCTGAGGAGCCCAGGAAGAGCTGAGGGAGGGTTGGAGGTGATCCCTGGCTCCCCTACACTAGGACCCCGTGAGCGCTTGACAAAGGCCAGCTGAGCCTGAATCCGTGGCCGCATACACTGAATGCCTGCTCTTTTGTTCAGCAGTGGCCAAGTATCTTCCTGCCTTGGGCCCCAGAAGTTTATGTCCTTGTGGGTGGGGACGAGAGAAAAGCTGTACGGTGAAGCAGCACCCTTGATATTGCCTCATAAACCCCCATTTCCACTCATAGTTCATGAAAACAAAGTATAATGTCCCCGGAGGACATGGCCATCTAATGGATTCAGGTGCCTGTCTTCACTGCATGGAGGTGCACATTAGAGAGGGAGGAAATGGCTTAGTCTTGGGTCTGCGCACCTTAGGCGTCTGTGCAGGTGTCCAGACAGAAGCTGGGGATGAGGAAGGATTCGAAAGAATGTGACAGGGCAGCAATGGTGATTGAGTTCCAGGGCACTTTCAGATATTGTTTTAATCCCCTAACTTCCCTGAAATGCATTACATTAACATGCTTATTTCGCAAATGCTTGCAGAGGCCAAATGACATGAGAGATAAGGAAACTGAGACACAAGAGAAGTCATAAAGTTGGTAATTGGTAAAGCTAAGACCTGCATCCAGTTCCATCTGATTCTGAGTCCTCTTTAGCCTTTCTGATGCTATCGTCTTAGTCTTAAAAAATTACCAAACAGCAATAAAAACCACCTCTTCGTACAACAAACAAAACTGTGCTTAAGCCTCATTTAACTGAGTGATTCCCAGCTAGTTGTGATTTTCCCTCTCAGGACATACTTGGGGATATCTAGAGTCATCTTTGGCAATTTGGCCAAGGATACTTCTGCACATCCTGCAATGCACAGGGCAGCCCCCCGCGACAAAAAATGACTCAGCCCCAAATAGGAACAGTGCCGAAACCCTGGTCTAAGCTGTGGTCCCTCAAGCTCTTGTCTCTGGTTTAAAGGGTTCTTCCTCCAGCTGACTCTTCTCCAGGGCTTATTATCCCCTCCCAGCTACTGTCTGCCAGGAATGGCACCATGATCTTTATTTGCTTTTCATCTGGTTCGCCTTGTTCCAGACCTGAGCTAATTCTTACTAATGCTGAAGGTCTTGAGTTATACTTGCAAATCCAGCTTAATGTTCAAGTGTATAAGAAACAGGAGCAATTCAACTCCAGTCAATAATGTAAACAAATCCTGGTTTAGATAAACCCCATTACCAGGCTGAAGTGGCCCAGGGCACCTCTGCTACTGCTGATTAGCGTAAATGCTAAACACAAACCAATTAACACACTCTAAGGCTGCTTATCTCCTGTCACTTAGCGTGGAAATAAAGCCCAATGCTAAATACACATATTGATTTAGCCATTAAATTCAGCATCACTCAAAATAAAACTCATTATATTATTGAGTAAAAACAAAGTCACCTTAGTTTTCAGGATGGGCTGTATTATTTAAAAAATTCACTTTTGTACTTTTCCATTGATTTCCCAAACTAGCCTGAGTATTTCCTCCTACTATGAATCCTTCCCAGCTCTTGGACAAACTCAGGGAGTAGAGTTTTACATTCACTTTAAGATGATCTTTGCTTTTAGCACTAAAAATGCATACTTATATGGGAATCCTTTTTCTTTAAACTGCTATTTTAACATAGAAGAGGAAATTTTATGCTTGGAAGAAAGGTTATTAAACGGGAAGGTGAACTGGGATATTAAAAAAACAACTACAAAAACCACAGGCATTATCATAAAAATGGGTTAACTTTGAACATTAACCATAGGCACTGATCCGACGCTTATGGAGACAAAAACCGGAAATATATCTCCAGTTCAGGTATAAACAACTGATGGAGGAATCTGACAAAAATGCAATCATGAACTCACATCCAATGAATATTTTAATTTATTCTGCATAATGTATTAATGTGCCACATTGCACATTGCACAATCTACCATGATGGCAGCCATTGTATTTTACCAAAATGATTTAAGTCTTCCCAGTTGGAAACTGAGCCCCAGTGAAGATTTTATCTTACTGACTTCCATATCTCCATAAGTCAGCTCAGGATGTTAGCATGTAGAGGACACTACTGCATATGTGTAACACAGAGACATTGGCCATTAGCTGCCTCATGAAATGCATGCTTTTAAAGAGGTGCCCATAGAATTTAAGTGTCTGTACCTTGTGTTGCATTTTTCCAAAGACTTCATTTGAGGGTTTGTTTACCTTTATTTCTGATTGATGGGATTGCTCTTTGATGAACACATGGTCTCAACCCTTAGAAGTCTCTCTACCAATGCTGCCTTTACCGCAGAACCTTGGTGGTAAACTGGTTACATAATAACCAGTTTATTTACCAGCTGCTCTTAAAGCAGGTTCTTAAGTATTACGGATCAATGGTAGAGACAGAAGTGTACTTACTGCTTATAGAAGTGCGTATAGTCCATAGTATCTCCTGCTTATCTGGCACACCTTATGGATAGGGTATCTATGGTACCCAAGAACGTCATTTGTCAGGGTGGCAAGAACTATTGCCTTAAAAAGCCTTCTACAGGGATTTAGGGCACTGATGTGGAGTGAACCTATGCATTCATCTCCTTTCCCTCCAGAAAGATCACCACAATGACCATAACTACATGTCAAACAGTGTAAATACACATGGACAAAGAGAAGCGGAGAAGAGACAAGAGTGGATGAGGAAACTGCTTGGCAAGATGCAAAAGGCTGGGACTATGCATCCTTAGTGAATGCACCAAAATAAAGCAAGTGAATTTGTTCCAAAGAAACTCGGAAGACCCAGGATTTGGAGGCACTGCCAGAGCAGGAGTGCATGGATGGCATGGAGCTAAATGCTGTCATGTTGGTTGAAGTCTACTTTTCCCACCCTGCACTGCCAGGCAACTCCTCCCCACCCTACTCAAGCCCACCTCCTCAAATGCCACTCTGAAAACATCCCAACATGAAAAAGATGGAAACAAACACACTTCTTGGCTCTAGAAAGGGGGCTCAATCACTCTAGTTCATTCCATTGACCATAGAGGCCAGTGGAGAGATGGCTTTTTCTTAGTTCTACTGTGAGTCACTCTCAGAACTGCTGCTGAAAATGGTAGGCAAAAGACATAGTCTTTATGCTAAGATTACTCAACTGGTCACATCCGAGCCTGCAGTTCCTGGTGGTCATCTTTCCCCAGGGAGAAATTGCCTGAGAGTAAAGTCACTAGGAAAGACAGTCCAAAATCTGAGAGAGGCAGATTCATGGTAGACATTGCTTGAGTACCAGGATCCAGCCATGCCTGAAGCCGATTATCCCTAGATAAAATTAGCTAACACTTCTTGAGCATTTATCGTGTGTCAGACCCTGTTCTAAGAGATTTATTTATATGAACTCAATTAACTTTCACTGGAGCCCTAGGACATAGGTACAATAATTGTCTCTGTTTACAGATGAGAAAACCATGTGGACAAGTTAAGTGGTGACACGACGATTCTAACTCAGGTCTAGTTCTATAGCCTGCAAGTTCAAATATTATATGATATAATCCCTGAATGTTAGTTCTGTGAGCCAATCAATTCACTTAAGTCAGTTGGAGTTGGATTTCCATCCTCTCTAATGGAGATTTAACCAATCTATGTCTTGTCTACCCAACAATCTTTACGGATGAGAACCTGCCAAGCATGTTAATGCTATTTGAGTAAAAGGCAGAAACCAATGCCTTTATAAACTCTGCTCCTGTGAATCATTTCAGGTAAGCAATTCTAAGGATGCATCTAGGAAGCTAAAATCCTTTCTCTTGAAACTTCTGGAGAGGATGACAAACACCAAACATCAAATAACCCAAATCTTGTGCTCTTTCTAAAGTCCAAATTTTCAATATCTCTTATTTCTTGGATTTCCCCTAACACCTAGATACACTTTTCTACCGTTCATCTGGGTTTGTCAGCTAATCCGATTTCTGGGCACCAAGGAATTTGGGTCTTAAACTCGTCCACTATTTCTGGTTTATTTCCTCTATAATAAAGAAACTAGAACTTGGTCCAACTTTGCCCCATGTGGCCTCGTGACATATACTTCAACGGTGGTGAATACTGACCCCGTGCTCTGGGGTGCTCCATTAAACAGTGTTTCCAGAGTTCTAAGTTATCCTCTCCCTTTGTACACCTTCACATTTCCTGAGTAATACCAGCCATTCTTGAGGCTTTAATGGCCATTTCTGCACAAAAGATCCACAAGCTTCACAGGGAGCTTTGACTCTTCTTCTGATTACCGTACCTATAATTTCAATTTCCCACCAAATATGTGTAATCGGGAATCTCACAGAGACAACAATGGCCAAACAATTCATTCTCTTCCATGCTGCTGTTCCAGACCCTATATCCACCTGCCTCTCTACCTATGTTTCATTTTAGTCAAGGGCATTATATCATTGACTCAGCATTCTAAAGCAGACAACTTGGCGTGTTCATCTTCCTTGCCCCAGCCCTCGTGGTTCAGTTAGTTACCAAGTCTTGACAACTCTCCCTTAAAATACATCTCAAAGACATCCTTTCTTCTCTTCTCCTTGTTACTTTTTGGCTGGATTATTGCAACAGCCCCCTAAATATCCTTCCTACCCCTAGGTCGTCTCTTTCCCCATCTGCCCTCTCCATTGAAACCAGCGTGATCTTTCTTCAAAAGAAACTGAAATTTCAGAGCCTTGGAGAAAATGCTATAGTTGGTGCAAGCAGTGAGGCAGCCCTTTCTTGAATTTCCTTTAAAATGCCTTCAAACACCCAATAAAAGAATGGTGCGATATCGCTGCTAACAGGATGAAATCAATTGCATTCTGAATCAGGGATGTGTTTATATTAATTGCAGTGTCTTTCAAAATGGACTTTAAAACATGTTATTTACCACAAGCTGGTTGAAAAGCTTCAATGACTTCATTGTTGCCTACAAAAAGATAAACACAAATATTTTTTAAAGTTTTCATTTGGAAATAATTTCAAACTTATGGGAAAATCGCAAGAATAAAAATAGTATGAAAAATAGCTGTCTATGCTTTAACCAGATTCACCTATTATTAATATTTCATTAAAGCAAAATGCTGCATCATTTGTTCTTTCTATATAAATTCACACAGACACGCACAGAGGCAATTATTTTTCAGAACCAATTTAGAGTACATCGCATAGATCTTGATCTTTTACTCCTAAATATTTCAGTGTTTGTTTCTAAGAATAAGAAGTGTTTTTATATAACCAACATAGTGATCCTCTTTGCTAAATTTAACATTGATTCAATACTTTTGTCTAATATACTGTCTGAATTCCAATACTGTCAATTGACCCCATGATGTTTTTTAGTGCTTATTTTTCCCCTCTGGTACAGGATCCTGTAGAACATCAGAGATTGCATTTAGTTGCTACATTCCTTCAGTCTCCTTTAATCTGGAACATTTCCACAACCTTTCCTTATCTTTTATGACATTGACATTTTTGAAGAATGCAGTACTTTTTTTTTTCTTTTAAACAAAACTTTTCTCATCCGGGGTTTGTCTAATGTGTCCTCATGGTTAGATTCAGACTAACTGTTCTCTGATGGAATACTGCAAAAGTAATACCCTGTCCTTCTCAGGGTATCATGTCTATGAGGGCCAAATACTTTCAATGTGGCAATCAAAGTCCTTAAAATTTGACTGTTCCTAGAGTCCACACACTCCTTTTGATATTCCCCACTGAACCTTGACTGGCTGACCTCCCAGGCACACCCTTTGGAAAAACCATTTGCCTGCCCATAACGGTTCCTTTGGGGAACATCACTCCCCCAATTCCTGACTAATACTGCTCAATCTTCATGGTTTGCATAGGACAGATCTATTTCTCTGTTTCCAGGGATACTGCTAAGGATCAGGGCTGACCAATCTAAGTCCTTCCCCTCCTTAGTCACAAAAATGCAATCAAGGATGGGCACAATCTCAAATTAGGCCAGCATGGATTTTCTCTGGACCTTTCAGGATGTATCCCTTTCCTTTGAGCTCTGTTAATTATGAGGAAAACATATGTTTGGACCTGTGGGGGAAGAAGGGCATCTTATCACAATGTAAAGAAATCCTTCTGAGAATGAAGGGAAACGTAGCTACAAGTTGAAGTGTATGCGTGAGACAGAGAAAGAGGGGAAGACACAAGTGACAACATCATTTAAGCATCTGATTCTGGCCATGCCTGAGGCCTTCATTATCCAGAACTTCTCAGTTGCATGAGCTGGTAAATTCTCATGTTGCGTAAGCTAAAATGGGGTGTCTATGTCTCACAAACTGTATGAGCCTAACTTTTACCTTTTTCATACTGGTCTGTGTTGCTGAAATCCCAGCATGATAACAGATTGGGCAATAATACAGACACTTACTTTTCAACATGTGCACATTCATCTACAGAACAGATCAATAGTTCTTAGATTCTGTACTCACATACTGCTGTACATACAAACTGTTTATCCTTGCTCATGAATGATCTAACAGAAAAAAACCAGATATACAGATCAACTATTTAAAATTCTATTTTCAACAGAATGTACAATGTGCATTTTTGAGAACCCCTGGGATGTGTCTACAGTAGTTTTCAGAGGAAAATTCATAGTTCTACACATTGTGGATTTTAAATTATACAAATGAAAATAATAAATTATATTTAACTTGAGGATCTAGAAAAAAGAACAAGACACAGCAATTTACAAAGATAAAAGGAGAAATTACTAGATTACAGGCTAAAAAAATCGTTGAAATGATCAGTATTATCTTAAACACGGATGATTTTTTCCCCCAAAAAAACAGCTGCTCACCTAATCAGGAGAAAAAGAGCAAAATGCAAATATACAATATTGGAATGAGAATGGAGAAATAATCTCAGACGCAGAAGCAGTTCCACTGCTAACCCTAGCAGACTATTGTGCAGGTAAGAAAAACCATCCCCTTCCTCAAGTCATTTTTTCTTTTGTCAAATGCTTAAAAAATACCATACAAAATTAATACTACCATGTGAAAAATTACTACAAATATGAATCGTGCCCTCCAGAATTGCATAATGAACAACATACCTACCTAATTGCACAAGGTGAACCAATGCCTTTTGCATAGATTTTAAGAATATTGCTCAATTCTATGTAAACTAATAGAAAAACCTAGGTGAAATGGATCATCTAGGAAAAAACATAAATAACCAAAACTGACAGCAGAAGGGGTATTTTAAAGTCTAAAAACATTATTTATCATGAAAAAAATTAGGGAAAAATTCAAAAACTTAAAAGAAAAAATACATGCCCAGGAAGCTTCAGAAGCGAATTCTATCAAATCTTCATGCTTATGTCATTTAACCTGTTATAGAGCATTCTTTTAAAGAATAACACAATGAGTGCTTGGAGAGAGATTAAAAACTTATCAAGGCACTTTGGCAGGGGAATTTGCTAGTTCTCAAAATTTGACTATGGATTCATCAACTGAAGAAGAGGGGAAAGTTCATCCCAGGAAAGAGGAATTTTTTTAAAGTCTTGGAAGCATGAATATAGAGAGAAAATATTCATCAAATGGCATAAGCCTGGGAAGAATGAAAAAAAAAAAGATTAAATTTCAGCACCAGGAATGCAAAATACTCTGACAATCTGGAGTGATGGAGCTGATTCTAAAAATACCTAAATATGGCACTAAACTTTGGTAGTTAAGGCCAGGAAAGTAGTCACACCTGTGATAAGTTATTCAACTAAATATGACTCAGAAATGTAATGTGAATAGCAAAATATGAAGCAATCCTTGATTATACTAACAGAGGTATATTATCTAGAATGAAAAAGATGACTATCCCCCTATACAATACTCTGGTCAGTACACTTTGATAACAGTGCTCAGTTTTAAAGGAACATTCATTTTTTAATAAGAAAAAATATATTGAGAGGAAGGCTAGGATACTGAGGAGCCACTTGATAGAACCTGTTGTTTTGCCTATTCCCATTCTTAGGGGAGCAACAATTGATTTATTTTTAGGGGAGCATTTCCCCATATTCTTAGCCCATCTCGGGTCTCAAAATCAGCTATAGCAGTGGGTACTTGACCCAGGAATGTCTAATCACAGTCTCGTATCCTCCTGGAAAAGGTGACTAATTCATTTTTAGGCTCGTGATCACCAAATCAAGTTAGGAGTTTAGTTGTAACTATTAGGAAAATATTCACTTTCTGCTGGGATTGCTGAGTTCAGACATAAGTCTAGGGCTACTAGGGTACACCATGACCATGAAGTCAGTGGAAAAAATATCACAGATAAGAGATGAAGAGAGACAGGTTCCTGATGTCATTGAATAAGAACGTTGGTCCAGTCTTTCCTGAAGTAAGTATGATCTTTTCGGTTATGTGAATCTACAAATGCTCTTTAATTCATTTGAGTTTAGTTTGCCATTTTCTACCAAAAGATTTCTTGCTAATTCAGCCTTAAAAAGATGCTGTATGAGAAATGATTTTTTTTTTTTTTTGAGACAGTCTCGCTCTGTTGCCCAGGCTAGAGTGAGTGCCGTGGCATCAGCCTAGCTCACAGCAACCTCAAACTCCTGGGCTCAAGCTATCGTACTGCCTCAGCCTGCCGAGTAGCTGGGACTACAGGCATGCGCCACCATGCCCGGCTAATTTTTTTTTTTCTATCTATATTTTTAGTTGGCCAGATAATTTGTTTCTATTTTTTAATAGAGACGGGGTCTCGCTCTTGCTCAGGCTGGTCTCGAACTCCTGAGCTCAAACAATCCACCCGCCTCGGTCTCCCAGAGTGCTAGGCTGACGCCAGGGCACTCACTCTAGCCTAGGCAACAGAGCGAGACTCTGTCTCAAAAAAAAAAAAAACAAAAACAAAAAACTATTGAGTATGCAATTAAAATAATACATGACTGCTCTTTTAAACTCTTAAACATGATTTCCTTGAAATCAAAGACAAAATAAGGATGGCCAGCATCACTGGTATTATTTTGCATTTTCTGGAGGTTTTATATGAAACAAGAAAAATAATTTATTGCTGACTACTGGAAAACATGAGAAAATATTTTTTTCTCTTTGGTGATATGATTATAAATCTAGAAAGCCTAAGAGGCTCCAGTTAAAACCATTTTATTTTAGCAAAGTGGCTAGATGTAAGATAAATACACAAAAATTAATACATTTTCTAAATCAAGCACTCCCTAGCTAGAAAAGAAAGGAAATATTATATTCATGAACATGATCATAGCTAAAAATACTTTGAAATGCATTAAACTCAAAAGATATGGAATTTAGATGAAATTAAATTTCATGGAATTTAAAACTGTGTTAAGAATATCAATCAAGATATCAATAAGTGGGAAGAACTATTATATTGATGAATGGGATAACTTAATGGATTAAATATCAATAATCTCAATATTACATATTAAGTCAATATAATTTTAATTAGGAACCAAATTTTTGTTAATTTTTTGAAATGATGTTAATTTTAATATGGAAGAATAAATTCCCCAAATAAAATGTATGACTAAGAAGAATAGTGAGGAATAATTTGCCTTGGCAGATATTAAAACATACTATGAAATCACTATAAAACAGTGGGTATTGATGCAAGTGAATAAATAGATCAGAGGGGGAAAATTAACCTTGAGACAAATTGCATCATATATGACAATTGTGCATATAATACAAATGCTGGTAACTAAAGCATAGTTTTATTTAATAAACAATACTGGCAAAATTGCCTCTTATATGGCAAAAAATAAAATGGAGTCTATTAGCTTATATTGTATATTAAATTTTAGCTGGATCAGAAACCTAAATGTAAAAGAAAAATGAGATAGTTAAAATCCTGGGTTATAATTTTAAATGATATGCATTTTTCTAGATATTTAAAGCATACAGAGTACCTAGAAGCTATAAAACTCTCCTCTAGCCACCTAAATTGTCCTCAGTCTCACCCTGGTGCTCTGGGGGAGAAGGAACAATCACATAACTAATGGAGGATTCTTCTTAAAATGTAGGAAGGTATCAGGCATAGTGCTGTCACCACTAACTCCTGCAGAAAATTGCTATGACCAACAATTAGAAGGTGTTTTGGTCCCAAATCTTATCTGGTCTCTCATCACATTTCTTTGCTCGTTCTCAGCTAAGGAAAGAATTTCCTCTATCATTATTTATACTGATTATCTTCTGGTCCATCTTATCTACAAATGCTGCCATTTTTTACAAGGAAGAACAAATCAACTAAAGCAAATATTCTTCTTAGTAAGGTGACACACAGTCCCTGTTCCGACATACAGCCCTGGTAGAGTCTGGGGAAATGGAAGAAAAAGCATTAGAGAAAGCGAGTAAAGAGAACTCGTTTATTGTTCACCTCCCATGTGCAAAGTGTTTTATGTCTCTCATCTAAAAGACAATGAGAGTACATGTGTGTTATTGTTTCTGTCTTACAAATGAGGAGACTATGTCTCCACAAGGTTGAATGACTTGCTTAAGGTCACTGTGGTAGGTATCCCAATGTATTTTCCTGCTTGTTCTCTCTCTTCAGCACTCTTTCGATTTCTCCCTGGGAAACCACTCCACCCATATTTTCAGTCTTTGCACATCCAGGGTTGAGCCCATGGCTGAGGTATAACCAGTCACTCTGTCACCCCCTGGCCACAGCAACTGGTTGAGGGATAGGCATAGAACCCTGGCTGCTCCCATTAGAGTTGATTTTAAATTTCCATTGGAATTGTTGGTAAACAAAAGTTCTTTCCATTTGGGTAGCTGAGCTGGTCAACTAAGCCTAGGGCTGCCAGAAGCCTCCCTGTGAACAGAGCCAATCTGAGAATATGGCAGAATAGATAAAAGCATAATCAAGAGCTGGGGCAAGAGATGGAGTCTTGATTATATAGTTTGAGTCCCTGGATCCAGCCATACCTGAAGCAAATGCTACCTTTGGACTTTGCAGCCACATGGACCAATAAATTCTCCTCTTTACTTAAATCACTTTACATTGGGCTGCTGTTCTGTGTGCAGAAAATATCTTGATTAATTGAATCACACAGAGCTAAGAAGTGACAGAGCCAAGACGAAGGCCATGCTTTCTGGAAAAGTGCCATTTATCAGCTGGTGGAGTAGTACAGCCCACAAAAGAATCTGCTGTGATCCCTGACGCTTTCTCAGACTGCTATGAACTCTACACTGTCTTTGATAAATGGGATTAGGGAAAAACATGCTGGGAACGTTGATGGAAATGAGATTTAAATTGTTTAAAAAAAAAAAACCCAGCAAACAATGAAGTCTAGTTCCCAAGGATTTGGCTGTATTCAATAGGTAGATAGTGTTCAGGGGAAAGAACACGTTGAAGTAGAAAGACCAATGACTCGGAATCAAAAAGACAGAAAGATAACTGCTGTTTCACCATTTAGCTGTGTGATTTTGAGAAAGAGGATCTAGTTCTCTGAGGCTTCTCTCTCTTCCTCTTGGGAGAAGGAAGAGCTTTAGTGAAATAAAAATGAGATCTTGGCTGTTAAAGAAATTTATTCATTCTTTAGTTGCAAAGTACTATGATGTACTATTATTAAATATTGCTGAGGTATTTGGGTACAGTTTAGATTTCCAGTGTTGTTATGAACAATACATAATGGTGAGCGACTCTTTAAACTCAGCATTAAAAACAAACAACATATTTAAAGAAATGAATACTGGTTAAAAATAAATAAGTGGGATCAAGTTAATTGCATTTACCAATAGTAGAAATTAGCCAGAAGACAGTATTGAAAAGACAAAAATGGTGACTTATATAAACAGTGTATATCATGTGTTCTTTGTAATATTGTATGAAATGGTGATATATGTAGCTAATATAAATAAGATAAAATGACAAAATGAAGAGAATAAGTAAGTTATAATAGGAATAAAAAAATAAATCTAAAAGATTAAAAATACCAAAGAAGACTATATAGAGTAAAATACAAAGTGTGATAAGATAATAAAGGGAAACATTTAAAGTTGAGAGAGTTAAATAAAATTATGTACTCAAAGGAATGGAGGTGTTAGGGACAGAATTTGTGTGTCTCCTCCGAATTCACACATTGAAGCCCTAACCCCTAGTGTGATGGTATTTGGAGGCGGGGCCTTTGGGAAGTAATAAGTTTAGATTAGGTCATGAGTTTTGGATATTCATGATAGGATTAGTGCCTTATAAGAAGAGAAACACAGAGGAAGATAGATCTCTCTCTCTCTCTGAACACACGTGGGTGTGTGCACACACACACGCACACATACATACAAAGACGTGATCATATAAATCACACAAGCACAAAGCAACATGGAGACAATCTGCAAGCCAAGAAGATGGGCCCTCACCAAGAACCGAATCTGCCAGCACCTTGATCTTGGATTTCCCAGGCCCTAGAACTATGAGAAATAAATGTCCATTGTTTAAGCTGCCCAGTTTATGGAATTTTGTTATAGCAGCCTCGGTCAAGCTAAGACAAGAGGGATTCCAGTCGGCAACCAGTACCTGGCATGTACTGAGTGCATAGTATGTGCCAGATGCCAGGTATTTAGTATCTCATTGGATCCTAACGACAACACTGTGAACTTGGTATTAACACTCCCACTTTACAAACAGGGAGGCTGAGTCCCAGAATGGTTAAGTGATGAGCCCCAGTTCTCACAGTAGGTAAAAGTGGAGCTTGGATGGGAATTTCAGTGTTTTGGTTTCCAAAGTGTAGCAGCTTTCCCCTACACTGCCTCTAAAACAGCCAGGGATACCCCTCAGCTGCCTCCCCTACCCCAAAGGCTGGTGCTTGCTCTGAGTGTCATTGGGATTTCAAGACAGAATAGATGTCATTGGGGGTGAAATAAAGGCTGGATGGATCCACCCCACATCATTTCAGTGATAGCCCCATTTCTCTTTGGGAATCCACCCCTCCTACACTCTCAGCCCATAAAGCCTGAATGACGCCTCCTCCCCAGCTCTGGGGTGGAGTGTATAATGCAGGCCTCAGCCAATCAGCTCATTGCATTCCATGACAACAATGACTGGTTCCAGGGTGGGCAGATGACGCAAGAGGGCCAATGGGAGCCAGAATCCTGGATGAGCTCACAGACACTGGGATTCTCAGCCCCATCCCACCCCATCCCACATCCCCCCATCTGGACCTAAACTGACAGTAGGCAGTACTGCAATAGTGGTGGTTCTCTGCCCACCACAAAGGGGTGCCCTTGCCTGAGACTGGCCGCACACAGTGCAAAGCAAAGCTGCACAAAGGGGAAGGAACGACCACATCTTGGTGGCATCGCTTCACCCTCAATCAAGCCAAACCTGAAGCAAAATGATCCCCATCCCATGCAAGTGCTGGAGCCAGTGTGGCTTGTGTTTCTGATCCCATAGCCTCAAATTTACCAACTGGGACACCAGCTTGAAGCCTCATACTCCTATTGTGGGACTCCGTGGAGGAAGCCAACAATGCTTTTCATAGCTAGCCTCAAGGTGTCACCAAGGTGCTCCACCACGGGGCCCTGGGTGTCACTGTCAGACCAGACAGCCCTAGGTGGGCACTTGCAGCAGACCTCGAACCACTTGGATGTGTCCTTTGAAGACTGAATATTTTGATTATGTGTGGAAGAAGATTTAACATTCCCTTTTGTGTTGGGTTTCAACAGAGTCAGATAAACCTGGATTCAAATATTAGCTTTGTCACATACTAGACACAAGAACTTTGGGAAGTTGATGGCTTCTCTCTGTGCCTTGATATATCCTGTTTCCTCTACCTGAAGTACTCTTCCACCTCCCCCATTTACCTGGATAACTGCCGACCATCATCCAAGTCTCTGCTTAGACATCAGTTCCTCCAGGAAGTCCTCCTTGACTTCTTGCCCCAAGGTCCAAATCAATTTCACGTTTTCAAGTTTCCAAATCACTTTCATTCCTCCCTTGTCCTAGCACTTATCTCACTATTATTATATAATCATAATGAAAAGATAGTAATAAATATCTAGTTCTCTGACCAGACTAGAAACTCCATGAGGTCAGGGAATGTGCTGGAGTTTTCATCATCACATCCCCAGGTCTTAGCACAGTGCCCATGGTAGGTACTTTATAAACCTTCCCATTTTCTCATCTAGTGGGCTTAAATGTAGTCAGCTTCATGGAATTGCCCGGAGGTGTAATTCTATATGTAAATAGTCCAGCACATTCCTGGCACCCAGTGGGTGCTCCATAACTGTCATTAATAATTCCTTTTTACTTCATTCATGCTTTGCAAAAAATTTGGAGTCATTCTTTGCTAATCACTAACTTGATCTCCCTGACTGCCATTAATAATGCTAATAAAATCCTCACAATTTCCTCAGGACAACTTAGGGGTTAATGATAATCTGTCTCAGTTTGACAGAAATGCCTGGGTCACAATCTCTACGGGAAGCTCTTTTTCTCTCAGTAGCTGTCAACACAGAAATAAAGTGATTAAAAGTGTTAAATATCATATATAATAAATGGTACCAATATAAAACTTAATGCTCCTAATATTTCCTTTGAGTTGCTACCTTTTGCATTAATTGAAGCAAGAAATGTTCCACTTAGTTGAAATATCTACTTAGTATCCTGCTCATAAACACATCTGCAGCCTGAGTTCCCTGGTTCAGTGGGTTTAAATTAGTTGGTATCAATGTTATTGATGATAGGGGAACTCGGAGAGCATGCTGAGGCCCTAATGAGGAGGGTGATACTCTCGATTTCTGCCTTCTCCAACTAGCATGGGATCAGGGCTCTGTTGGGGTAGGGGGTAAGCTGATTGCAGGGTTTTACAACAAAAGCTACAAAGAGGACCACAACAGGCCCCTTGGTGATAGAAAAAGAGTCAAACCACTTTATAGAGACCCTGGCATCATAATGGATGTCTTTCCTGAAATGATTGGAAACTGGCCTCTTGTGTGCCTGGGGCAGAAGAACACATTTTATTGAGCGTTTATTATAGATGGGGCAATGTGTAGCTCAGTGTTAAGGGCACTGGCACTTGGAATCGTCCAGTGTATAGCATTTTCAGATTGGAGTCTTTCACTTAGTAATATGCATTTAAGTTCCCTCCTTGCCAGAAAAAGTCAGGCAGGTTTGGGGTTGAATCCAGTTCTGCCACACCCTACATAGGCTTGGGCACAGCACTTAATTCGCTCTGATCTGCTGTTTCTTCATGTGCAAAATAGAATAATCGAACCTGAATCATGGGTTACTATGAAGATTATGTCCACCCAGGAACTCAGCACAGTGCCTGGCACATGCCAAACACTCGATATCACTATTGTTATAATACATGCATGATGTCATTTAATCTTCACACTGGTTCCTTTGGGCATGCACTGTTATCCCCCTAGAAGGCTCATTGAGCTGAACATCTAGGTTCAATAGCCGTTCAGAACGGCCAAAATCCAAAACACTGACAACGCTAAAAGCTGGCAAGGATGTAGAGCAACAGGAACTCTCATTGGTTGCTGGTCAAAACACAAAATGGTACAGCCGCTTTGGAAGACAGTTTGGCAGTTTCCTACAAAACTAAACATACTTTTAGCATATAATCCAGCAATCATGCTCCTCGGTGTTTATCCAAAAGGGCTGAAAACTTATATCCACACAAACCACACAAACCAATGTTTACAGCAGCTTTATTCAAATTGCCAAAACTTAGAAGTAACAAGGATGTCCTTCAGTAAATGAATAGGTAAACTGTGGTCTATTCAGGCAATGGAATATTATTCATTGCAAAAAGAAATGAGCTATCAAGCCATGAAAAGACATGGAGGGAACTTAAATGCATATTACTAAATGAAAGACCCCAATCTGAAAATGCTATACACTGCATGATGCCAACCATATAACATTCTGGAAAAGGAAATACAATGAAGCCAGCAGAAAAGGTCAGTAGTTGCCAGGGGTTAGAGGGTAGGGAGGGATGAGCAGGCAGAGCACTGTTTTAGATCATGGCGCTACAATGGTGGGTATATGTCATTTTTACTTGTCAAAACCACAGAGTATACAAACACCAAGAGTGAACCCTAATGTAAATTATGGACTTTGGGTTATTAGAATAAATAAAGTAAATTAAAATGCGGAACAGACCTGAAGGATCCCTGAGCAGGCAAAGCCAGTTAGGCTTCATAAGTGATCTTAACTTTGCTTGATTTGCAAATACATGACACGAAACCTAATTTGAGCTATTTCTCATAAATGCCTATATTCAAGAAAAATGAAACTGAAGGATGGCTAATCAGAAGACACCAACTAACTTATAGTTGTATAACTACAGACTTCCCAGCAGGACAGACCAAATAAGGCAACTGTTTAACTGTAACCAATCAAATATTCTGTTCTACTTCTATGTCCACCCTATAAAAGTCTTCCCTTTGCAGTCCCTCAGTGGAGCCTAGGATCACTTCTGGATTCACTTCTTAAATGGCTATTTGCTCAAATAAACTCGGTAGAATTGGATCATGCCTCAGTTTACCTTCTAACAATAAAACCAAACCAAAACAAAAACTGTCCCAAAGATAACTTAGCTATGTCATCTTCGATGATGTATGTAATCTCTCCAAAGGCCTGTGTTCTTATCCATAAAATGGGAATGAACCACCCAGGGAGGACCCCATGAATTTCAATGAGGTTATGCAGTAGAAAACCTCTGGCTCACGGTAGGGGATCAACAAATAACTGTTCAACCCAAGACTAAAAGGCATCCACAGTTCCACCTGGCTTCCACTTGGGGGAGGGCATCTGTTCCAGGGGGCACAGCCTGGAGGGAGGGGGAGCTGGAGCCAGGCACAGAGCCAGCACTGATGGGAGGAAGCGGAGTTGTTTACATTCCTAATTACAGGAACCAAGGCTTCAGCACAGCCAGGTGTCATTCCAACAGACAAGGTTAATAGGATGTGAGCAGGCCCAGCTGCCACCTCTCTGCTCATGGACGACAGGCATGCAGGCAGAGTCAGATGAATTAACCGGCAGCCTGGCCATGCCGGTCAACTTCAGCTGTTTGGAGGCACAGGTTAAAATTCAATCTTGAGGATTCTAAGTTTCTCCCACAACCTCCTCAAGGTGCCAGTAGGAAGCCACAGAATGGCGCTGCCATGGGGGCAGTGGCCAAGTCAGACATTCGGCCACTGGCTCCGACCATCATTCCCTTTTACCCCCAGTGGTGAGGTTCAGGAAGGAAGGGGTGCATGTGGCCGTTAAGAACACAAGCTCCAAAGTCTAAGCCCTCAGGTGTGGATCCCATTTCTGCCACTTTCAAGTTGTGTGAACTTCAGCCAGCCATTTCACCATTTTGGAATTCAATTTCCTCATCTGTAATATGGGAATAGTCCTTTTAAGGTTGCCATGAGGATAAAATACTTACAGGCATGGAGAAAACTAGCTCAATAAATATTAGTGGAAATTATTAGCTGGACTGCTGTAATGGGCTACCTGGGCAAGTCGTGAGTCCAGGCATCCATCAATTTGTGGTCCATGCCCTGCCAGCTGGCGGACGCTTTAACCAGACCAATTAACAACCTGTTTCTGATCAATGATTTATGGCTTATGTTTCCCTGTTAATGAAATGTAATTGCCAAGCCTGAGATGTAGCACGGTGGCAAAACAAACTGCTGTTGGAAAATTACATCCTGGGTCCCATAAGTAAAGCTGCAGCCACAAGCTGGAATGTCTTATGATCAGAGTCGGGCACCACCAGGCCTCCCTCCGAGAAGCTTGTTCTGTTTAAGGCGGCAAAGGTGCTCCTTGCCAACGTATTCTTCTCCATAAAAATTAATGCCGTAACAGGACGCCAAATGGCCTCAGCTAATGTGCTTTTGAATGAGGGCTAAATTTTATTCATAAGCATCAGTGTCAGGACTAAAATAACATTTTTATGGACACCGTGAGCATAAACAGGAGTGCTGAGTCAACCAGGGCTGCCACCGAATTGACTCGTTTCCTGCCCTGGATGTGGCCGCCTTGGACAGCAGGGGACCGGAGCATGGGCTCAGGTCATGCCTCGGCTCCTTCTGTTTGGTGACATTGGGAGCAAAGTAACTACAAAGAAAAGTGGAAACAAACACCCCCTGACTTTCAGTCTTATCACCTGTAAAGTGGGGATACCAATAAAATCAACCTCATAGAGATGCTATGAATATGAAGCTCATTGATTCATAAGTTCATAATGTCAGTTTCCATTCTTGGCTCTGGGGCAGTAATCAAAACCGAAACAACCTGCTCTCGTGAAACTTACATTCTAGTGGGAGAAGACAGAGAGTAGAAAATGAATGAGCATACTGTATCTTACGTGATGGAGAGATAACTGTTATTTAGAAAAATAAATCAGAATAACGAGATTGGGTTGGGGTGGGGGAGGTAGGCCATTTTACATAGAGGGGTCAGAGCAGAAATAAAAGTCAAGATTATGTGTGGAATTGATGAAGAAGAAAGGAAACACAAAGATCTATGCCTTAGCAAATGTAGGCTTTAAGGGGAAAGGAAGGAATAAGTGAACACAAAGAATAGCCAGAGAATATGAAGGGAAATAGGCAGGAATCCTGTTGTACTGCAGAAGCTTAATAGGGGAGAAAATGAACTTGAAGTAGGAGAACCTGCTTCCCACCTGAGCTCCATCCGCCACCATCACCACGTTGGTGATCTTCAGCAAATTGCTTTGCGTCTCTGGGATATTGCTCATCTCCCACCACTTCACTGAATTCACTCTCTATAGAACTGCAAGCGACCATCTAAATGGCCCCGAGAGTCTTGCTACATCTCCCATTCTCCCTGTCTTCCACAACTAACGACCACCTCTTAGCTTTTTTGAAACTCTTCCTTCATATTATCTCACTTCACCTGCATTGAACAACTCTTCAATGCCAAGCACTGCAGGTAATTTTTCATATACCTGCTCTCACATGGTTCCCACAGCAACCCTGTGTGGGTTGTGCAAGGGATACTCATTTTATAACCAATGAAACTGAAGCAGAGAACATTTAAGTAACTTGCCCGATACTGTGGGACTAGTAATTAGTGGCTTGGGAGTGTAACCCCAGTGGCCTAATTTCAGAGCCAGTGCTCTCAACCACTAAGATGCCTACACAGTGCTAAGACCCTCGACCCTGGGACTCCCAGTTTCTCTTTCAAATGACCAGATGGAGAGTTAGGTTGGCAGAGTCCACCTGGTACACCTTGTCATCTTGGAAGGATGCTGAGCTGCTGCTCCAGTTCTCCAGAAGATATGCTGCATGTCTCCCTGGGATCCAGAGTCACTGCAGGACCAAAGATAACACAGTCCTGGGTTGCCCTTCAATAAACCTCCCTCCCTGAAAGCACTATGTGTGTGCGTCTATTCCTCTGGGTTTTCAGACACCTGACTCACAGGCTGGTGAATCATGGGCACTACACAGCATGCACGTCACACTTTCATTCATTCATTCATTCATTCACTTAGCAAGCCTTGACAGAGCCCCAACCATGTGTGGACCACACCCTGCTAAGAGCTGGGGAATCACAGCTGAGCAAGACAATCTCTGGTCTCCAGGGACTCAGGCATCCACCACGAGAGACAACTCACGGAGGTGAGTGTGGCCAGCCAAACAGTAAAAGGATGTTTAGAGGGGTCCTAGGAGGCAATGCCTCCCTGAGACCGAGGGGGGTGTTACTAAAGGAGGTAGAAAAGGAGACAAGAGGATGCCAGGTGCGACACATGCACCAGGAGAACACGTATACTGTGTGCAAACCACAGGGCAAGCCTCGCCCTAAGGGGCGTCTGTGCTTCACCTCATTTGTCATCCACAAAAATCCTGGGATGTAGGTGCTACGATCGCCTTTTATGGCTAAGATTAAGCCTAAGGTCATACACAGTTGCAAGGAGAGCCGTTCTACCTCACTCTGACACCTGGGAAAGATTAGGGGAGGTTGAAAAAATTGGTAAGGCTGGGTATAAGTAGGTTGGGGTGAAAGGGGTGAAAAGTGGTGGAAAGTGGACAAGAAGCTGGACTTACATGGTGGAGGGAGCCGAACCACAGCCACCTTCCCTACCCTATCACTCTCCTTCCACTCTACTCATTTTCCTTCCAGCGCTTACCGTGTAAGAGGTAATATATAAGTAAGTATATATTTACGTATTTATCTGACATTGCCACCTCCCTCCACTGGACTGCAAGCTCTGCGAGGGTAGGGATCGCACCTGTTTTCTTCTGCCAACTGGTGCTCAAGAACTATTTGCTCAATAAATAAGAGGCTGTTTCAGATTGAGGACTAGGACTGTAGCCTGGAGACACAGGTTTTTAAACAAGAATTGAAGATTTTAAACAGGGAAATGCTGCGGTCAGTTTTAATTTCATTAAGAGAGCTGTGGCTGGGAGGCATTTGTCCTCAGGAAGTAAAGGCAGGCACCTGCCGTGACAAAGGAAGTGAGGCAGAGGTGACAGAGTCAGGATGAACCTACACAGGTTGCCAGATGGTGCTCCGACTCAAGATGTTTTCACAAACATGGTCCAACTTTCTCCCTGAGGCTTTTGGAAAGCACGGGGATGGCTACTTGTCAAAGAGGAACTATGAGAACATCAAGAAATTCAAAACCCAGCTGGGTGAGTGAAGAGCAGAGAACTCAACGCAGATGGAAGCATCAGTTTGTCTCCCTCAACATCCTCCAGCATCCCCAGGTGTATCCAGGGCCAAGCCGGATGGATGCTCTTTATCCTTCGAGAGAAGCTTTCCTAAAGGTGGCACGTGTAGGCATAAACAGGAGCCACCGGGCATGTGTGCACATGTAGGCAAGTATGTGAATGTACACACACGTGCTGCTGCACACGCATGCACTAATCTAAATTCCCCATGGAAAGTGACTGCAGCTGTTCATGAGCTTTCATGCTACCAGGGGCCATTAATCCGGCACCAACTACGTGTCACAGCGGTGCTGAGCATTTTCCATTCCTGATCTGTCAGGTAGAGATTATTGTTAGCTCCATTTTTGCCAATGAGAGATGCATCCTCCAAGATCAGGCAGCTCTTTATTGAGTGCCTACCTCGTACCAGGCTGGGAACACAGTGCAGGTAAATATGCCTCGTGTCTCTGTCCAGCTGGGCTTATAGTGCAGAGGTTTGTGGGATACAAATGTTTATTCTAAGAACTCTACAGTTACATCAGTTGTGTGATGAAAAGGTATAGTGTGCTATGTGTGATTTCCTAATCTAGCCGAAGGAAGTGATCTGAGCTCAGGTGTGAAATAAGCACAGGTGTGTTAAGCATTTCATCTTATTCTGATGCTTTGTCATCTCGGGCCTTGCCGGCACTGGAAGAGACTGCCCCTCCCAGGGTTAGCTAATTCCTAAAAACAGCAAACAACTCGCCCTGGATTGCACCTTTCATGTGCAAACCAACCTACCCCAATCCCATAGCCCCAACTACCTCCTTATGGAGCTCTCACAAGCCAAGCCACTATTCCTCTTTTCTCGCAGAGCCAGGTACCATGTGATTAGAAACAACTTTTATGCTCCTGAGCCTGCTGAAATCATTCAATTAGCCAATCCTAAACCTGCCTCATCCATTCCTTCCCACCGAAACCACAATAAAAGCTCTTCCATGTGTTTTTGTCTTGCTCTGTCCTCCTTCTGACCAGCCCTGGCGCTTCCCCACGTGGTCCCGATTGGCCTGGCATGCTCCCTGCTTCTAGGGATCTGTGAGTATAAACTTCTTTCTTAACAGTCCTCTCCATGTCTATGTTTTACTATACCTGAGTAGAACAAATCCCAGGTGCATTTCAAAGCAGAGTCTGCTAGGTGTGTAAGTGCAAAAGTGGGGAAGATGCCATGGGATGGCAGAGGGCAAGAGCCTCTGTCTGAACCTCGGTGGTTGGTTCTGTACATCCTACTGAATTTCTGTCCCCAGGAACCAAAGGAGATGGTCACCACGCAGGGCACATGGAGAATACAGCAGTAGATGGCTCCATGGAACTCACAGATAAGACATGGTGATGAATGCTGTGGTCAGGAAGGATGGAGTCAAGAGACCAAGAAAACTTGGTCCAGCCTTAGAAGGAAAAAGCAGCAGAGACAGTTTCCCAGATGAAATTCCACACTGAGACATCACCCAAGAGAAGCAGGTAAAGTAGGAATAGATGTGTCCCAGGAAGAGGGCTGAGAGCATGTTGTGATTCAGGAACTATAGGTCAAAGGGCATGTCAGGGACAACACAGGTCAAGCTGGAGAGAACACAGGGCCTGGAGAGTCACATCCGGGGACTCAGACTTCATCGTGGGGACAACCTGGAGCCACTGAAGAGTCTTAAGCAAGGTGCACCAGGTCGAGTTTTGATTTTAGAAACACCACCACACTTGGTGCATGGACAACAGGTTGGAGGAGGGCGCGCCTGAGGCAGGAAGACCAGGAGGAGGTAGCGATATGATCCAAGGCATTGAGGTCCAAAGTGGCATCAGGGAAAGTGGAATGGAGGTGGCCAACCCAAGAAAGAGGCACAGAGGAAGGGTGAGGGGTCAAGGGTGACATTAGGGTTATGATGTACATAATGGGGAAGGTGGCATTACCATTCACTGTGGATGATCCACAGCAGGAGAGCAAGCCAGGTGTGGGTGAGGGGAGCAGAAGAGCCATGCTCGGTTTGAGAGTCATAAAGAGAATAGCAACAACTATAAGCTCATTTTTAGATGAGGAAATTGAGGTTGGATTTGCTCAAGATCACCCACGTGGCCAACAAAAGACATGAGATGTGAACACTGTGCTATTCCCACTAAGTTCAAGACTTTGGTCGCTATACCACATGCCACGTGGTAGAGACCAGAGGTCGGTGGGCTATGGCCAAATTCAGTCACCAACTGTCTTTGTCACACAGTTTGATTGTAGCACAGCCATGCACACTCAGTGTTGTCTATGGCTGTTTCCCACTACAAGGGCACAGCTCAGTAGTTACAAGAGAGATCACAGCACCCACCAAGACTAAAATGTGTACTGTTAGGCCCTTTATAGAAAAAATGTTGCTGACCTTTGCACTAGAAAATGCCTCTTTTCTTTATTCTAAGGATTGGAATTTCTGGATCGGGAGAACTAGGTATCACTGTGCCAGGTCATATTATATGGCAACCCATACACACATATTTAATGCAAAGCCAGCTTTGGCTGAAGAAATGGTACCGGTTAGTAGCTACAGGGCCTGAGTACCTACTGTGTGCCAGACACACTAAAGGCAGCCTCATTCTTCTCTGCCACATTCTTGCATAGTAGACATTTTTATCATTGTTTTGCAGATGAAGAAATAGAAGTTCAAAAATTTGAAGGTATTTGACAGAAGTTACACAGCTAAAAAGTGGTGAGGCTGACTGAGCACCTGGGCCAGTCTCTCTCCAAAAGCCTTGCTTTTTCCATTACAATCTGCCGATCTCCAGGAAAGACCTCTGGCTGAAGGACCCAGGCAGGGGGCAGCAATCTGTGCCTGACACTGCTGGACACAGCGGGGCACCCACTCAGAAGGTCCTGGAGCTCCACTTCCCCTCTGCAGAGGAGCTGAAATCAGACTGTCAACAGCTGTGGTTGCTACGGCTTTAATTAAAGAATAAACAATGTCCTTCCACTTTTCTTTTATAGGCCAACTATCATGGGACCAGGGATTTGAATTCCAAAGCAACCAGCCACTTGCTATGGTGTTAACAGTGTTATGTTTGGGGACGAGGTTTTCAAAATCATTCAAGGGCAAGTTCAGAAAACCTGGGCGTGCTTCTGTGGGGTAAACCATTTAAAAAGAAAGAAACTTCAGATTGGATAATATAATGCTGGATATGTAAAGACTTTTAGGTCCTAGGGATCTGTACTGAGAGGAAACAGGTTGGGCCATACCTAAAGAATTAAGATATAGAATGTGGTAAGAATTTAAAGGTGGAAAGAGGGCATGGTATGTTCAGGGAACTAAAAGTGTTTCAGTGCAAGTGGAATACAGAATGCAGGTAGGGAGCAGTGAAGAATGAGGCACGAGGCATAGTATCCCCATTTTCATGGGGCAAGAGAAACAAAAACATAAACTGCCTCTGATGCACCAAGGATGTCTACCCACACTAGATCGTTAGAGTCACACTCCAGTAATTATGTAAGGTGGGAATTAGTCCTCATTTAGAAAATGACAACTCTGATAACATATTACAAAATTGCTTTAGTGTAACAAGCACAATCCTAGTTATTATTAACATTACATTAAATATAAATAATTAAAATTAAATATATTAGTTACTTAGTCCCTGCCAAGTCATGGCCAAGTTACTTACAAATACCATCTCTTTCCATCTCACGAAGACCTTAGGAGGGAGGTCGGCAGGTTGCAGCCCATGGGCCAAATCCTGCCAGTGAGCTCAGGATGGCTTTTATGTTATTAAGTAGTTGAAAAAAATCTAAAAAAAAAATATGAATATTTTGTGACATGGGGAAAATGATACAAAATTCGCATTTTAAAGTTTATTGGAACACAGCCACAGTCTTCCATTCACGTGCTAAGGCTACTCTTGTGCTATAAGGGCACAGCTGAGGAGTCGGGACAGTGACTGTGTGGCCTACAAAGTCAATAATACTTACTAGCTCTGGTCCTTTACAGAAAAAGTTGCAGACTCTGGCTCTAGGACATAGCCAGGTATTGCTTCTAGACCCGTTTTACCGATGTGGAAACAACATTTTAGATAATGCCTTCCCTGGCCAAGTTTGTCCACCTGGTTTCACCAGAGCCGTGGAGAGCAGCTGTCACTCTGATTCCAGACACTGCGTACCTAAATACAAACACCGCACTGCCTCCCACCAACCACACCTTGCACAAGTATGTGTCTGCAGGAAGCACGGAAAATCTGCTGGAGATTCACTGATGAGGACAGTTGAGAAATCAACTGACACCGCTGGAGAAATGTGAGCAGAGTACATCAATGAACAATCCACAAATGATCAGTGAGGATTTGAAAACAAGGTATATGAGCCACTTGTAACAAAATAAATGCAACTTTTAAAAATTATATACAGTATAATTTCTTTGATTTAATGAATACAGGACAAATTTGTAAAATTCATTGCTTTTGAGGGTATGGTTTTACAAACACTCTCAGACATATTTGGTGGAAATCTGAACTAGGATAAACTTTGATGAAATTTAACTGGCAACACGATCCAACTTCTCTTCCCTAGTGAAGTTAGTTCCATCTCTAAGACTCCGTCCTAGATAAATCATCAGAGACGTAGAAAAGGGCCAACGTGTGTGTTCATCCTGGCACACTATCAATAAATAGCAGTGGGGGAGTCCAGCAATTGGTAGATCATTAAGTAGATTATGGTATATCACACAATTTAGCCACTGTAGCCACTGGCAAACATCGTGCTCTTGAAGAACATTTAACATGTGAATTTTATTCCGAGTGAGTGAGAAGCCCTTGAAGTGATTTGCCAGAGGAGGGACGTGCTTGCACCTAACATTTAAAAAGGACCTCTCTGCCATGTGACGACATGTGACGAATAAGTTGGCAAAGGTGCAAGATTACCGATCAGGAGATGATTGCAATATTCTAGGCAAGAAATGATGCTGGATTAGGCCAGGGGGGGTTATGGTGGAAAGGAGAAGTTGTTTGGACATTTTCCAAAAATACCAGGATTTGCTGAAGTATTACTGAATATAAACGGTAAGAGCAGAAGTCAAGAATAATTTGAAGGAATTTGACCCGAACAACTGGTTGAATGAGCTATTTACTGAGATGGGGAAGCCAACACTGGAGAAAGGTTAGGAATAGAAATAGAAAATAAATGTGTGGATTGAGCACACTAAATCCAAACTGATTATTGTGCTTTCATGTGATTCCATAATTTGGAATATGGCAATGATTTCCTGTTATAAGTTATTTAAGGACTGGAAGTGTATTATTTTTTAAAATGACCTATTTTTCTAATTATCATTTCTTATAAAATTTATAAAATAATACTTTCATTATAGAACATCTGGAAAATAAAAATATATATATATAATGAAATTAAAAATTGCTTGTAATACCACCTCTTATAGATAACTACCGTTATTTCCTAGCTTTGAATGATATATTCCATGCTATGTTTTTAACACTTGGCCCTCCAAGTTACTCAAGCACCCTCAAAAGGGGAGAGTTTCCCTGTCACTGGGAGCTTTAAGGATCTAGCATCTTCCTCTGCTGGCTTCTCAACCAGGACACATTTATCATCCTCAAATCCAGATTAAAGGACCTTTCTGAGGGAATTTGCATCATTTAGTTTCTGAGCCTCCATTTCAACACAATTTTCGTGTTATAATAGAGGCCCTCCCAGGATGTGGTGGTGTTGGAACGTGGCTAAGCAGCTTAGCACCTCCATGTCCCGTAATACTATCTGAGACCTCACGGAGGGGAAGTTAAAAATAGCCTCTGAGACAAATGATCCGGGGGACCCTGCAGGGCTCTCTGATGGCTGGCAAAATCTAGCGTCGGATAAAATAATAACAATGAATAGCTTGATGGCTGATAAAAAGGCATTCAGATAAATGTCGCTAACAGGGATGTAAAAGTGAGTTCTCAAAAGCAGAGGCTGACGGATTAGGAAGAAATATGGATAATGTGTAAGTTTTAAATTCTTTCGGTCATGTAACGAGTATATATAAGAGTGTTTTTAGTCAGAGCTGAGCAGGGAGCTGGGCCCTGCTTACAAGCATGCTGTCTTCTATGCATAATTCTCAGGCAGCATGTTTGCAGAGAAAAGCGGGACATTTATTAAACATCTAGCCCTTGAGCACGATCGTGGAGTGGTTAGGCACATGGGCTATGAAGTCAAATAGCTTGGGATCTGCTCTGCCAATTGTTAGTTCTGCCAAACCTGTCTGAATCTCAGTTTCTTCACCTGTAGAAGGGCATAAGAAACACACATAAAATGGTTAAATTAGTTAAAAGTACCCAATAAATGGCAGCATTTGTGTGTTTAGGTGTGTAGTTGTCAAAGTATTCAAGGTCAGCAAAATCACCCCATTTTCAGATGAGGAAACTGAGGTGCAGATGGCTAAACGGCCACCCTGGGTCACAGACCTAGGTGCTCGGATCAGGCTCATTAACATTAGCCCGGAGTTCTTAGGATTGTTTTCCAGTAGCTAAGCAGTACTCAGACTGGGACAAAAAGATTGGTGCTCTCTTTATAGGCGCATCTTAGAGACGGGTCTTAAAGGAGAAACATTTGGATTTCTTGTGCTGAATTTTATTCTGTTGTATTGTTACGATAGCCTCTTTTCTGATCTTGAATATGTATGTAGCTTTAGCGTGTCCTGTCGAGTCCCCTCCCCTCTATGCCACACATCTATACCTGTGGCATTTCTCACCTTAACGATCCTTCCTGGATTCCCACTTCACAGGAGATGAACTCCAAACACCTGTCACATCCTGGCACTAACCTAATTTTCCAACCTCCAAGTGTCCTGCTTTCCAGCCAAACTGAACAATTGCTAATCCCTGTGCACACCCAGGGCCTTCCAGCTCTGCCTCTCTGCCCTCCCCTGATGATACAACAATCATTTTCTGTACTGTGGTCTTTATTTTTTAAATGAACATCTATCCCCCAGTGCATGGGGAGCTCTTTGAGGAAGGACACACTTATAATTCATCTGTTCCCAGCTCTCCTCCTAATAATCCCCAATAATAATGAGAATGGTGCATTTGATCTACTGGGAAACTCAATAAATATTTGCTGAAAAAGGTGACATAAATAATAATTATAGTAGTAATAATAATAGCTAAGAGTTATTAAGTGTGAACTATGTCCCTGACACTCTTCTAAATGCTTCCCATGAATAAATCCTTTAATCCTCACAACCACAGAGGTGGGCAGCACTGATGGCTCCCAAGGTCCCCCCTCCCGGCATTAACACCCTGTATAATCCCTTTCCCTTGAGTGTGGGCTGGACCTAGTGACTTACTTTTAATAAAGAGAATACACACAGGTGATGGGATGTCACTTCCAAGATTACATTACAAGAGACGGGGGACATCTATCTTGCTGGTGCTCTCTCTTATCCTCTTGCTTGCTTGCTCTGATAAGTAAGGCTGACGTGTTATGAGATGTCCTATGCAGAGGTACACGTGGAAAGGGAACAAGGGAAGTCTCTAGTCAACAGTGTGGGAGTAACTGAGCCCCTCAATCCAGCAACCTGCAAGGAATTGAATCTTGACGACACCCTCTTGAGTGAGCCTGGGAGCTGATCTGTTTCAAGCCTCAAAATAACTGCACTAGTCAACACCTTGATTACAGCCTTCAGAGAAGCTTAGAACCAGAGGGAAGCTGTGCCTGGCTTCCTAACACACAGAAACTGTGAGATAATGAATGTTGTTGTTTTAAGCCATCAAGTTTTGGGATAATTTGTTACACAGCAATAGCTAGCCAATACAACCACTTATTACAGTAATAGCTAGCTAATGCAAACACTCTTACTACCTCATTTTGTAGATTAGGAATCCAAGGCCCAAAATAGTTCAGAAATTTCATGCAAATCATATAGCTAGTAAGCAGCATAACCAGGATTTGAAGCCAGACAGTCTGACTCCAGAATCTTCACTTTTCACCACTAATGCTATAATACTATAACAGGGGATGGGTGAATGGATGGGTGAATGAACAATTGGTGATTTTCTCCCTTCCCTCACTGAAGAGATCTTTTGTTTAGCACTAAGGGACCCAAGAAACACAGTGTTGTCTCTATTAGTCTCACCAAATTGAACCATCAGCCCCAGACAGAGCTTTTTACTAAAAAGTAGCCTCTGCAAGAATGTCTACATCTTGCTGAAGGCAATGTTTGGAAGGGAGGGGGGTAAATGATAAATGGAAAACAGATGCATGAGTTGAGAAATGATGCTATTATGCCAAGAGCTGCAAGGTCCCATCAAACACATCACCTTATCAAGTTATGTTGCAGGTAACTATTTTCTTTCTCACTCAAAAGAATGTAGTCTTCGAGTAAAAAAAAAAAAATTGGTATTATTCATTTTCACGTCCCCAGTGCCTCAAAGAGGGCTTGTCATAGAAAGGGTGCTTATAGAAAGGGTGTCATATAAAGGGTGACACTGTGAAGGGAATGAATGAGTGACTAAATGAAAAGAATGAATGAATGAATGAATGAATAAAATGAGTTTATGATGATTAGCACAGGGAGGTACTTAACCATGAGCTTCTTTAAAATCTAATTTGTGTGTAAAAATGATTATTCAGAGGCCAAAACTCTCCCTTCACTTTAAAACAAGAACAAAAAGGGAGAAAGGAAACCAATATTTACTGAGCAACTATTATGTTCCATGCCTTGTCCTGAAATCATATTTAATCCCCACAACAGTTTGGTTGTTCCATTTCCATTTTGCAGAGGGGAAACTGAGGCTCAGACAGGTAATGTGGCCTACCCAATTCACATAGGGTGCCAGACTTGTGAATCCATCACTTCAGACTCCAAAGGCCATTTCTTTGCCTGCCCTTTGTTTCATGCCTACTGAATGAATTTTTGGGGCAAAGGAAGTGTATTCATGTTTAGGATGAAGACATTCCACCCTGGTCTACTGCTGACAGTAAGGGCACTACCTAGTTATTTGCCCATTTTTCATTTAGCCTGCAAATATTGACTGTGCCAGCCACTGCTGTAGGCACTAGGAACAGCGTGCGTGTTTGGGATCAGGGTTTGGGATGCAGCTTTGCTCCTGGGGAAGCCTGACACAGGTGCCTGAACTCAGGGCACGTGGCCATAATAAAGCTCACCCGGAATAATCAGCTCATCTTCCCCAGCTCCTGGATGATCTGAAGCAGGGACCATCTGCTCCTTATCAGAACATGATGAGCTCAAGTTCAAGTTCGTGCTATGGCAGACCCTTCATTTTCCCTCAGGAAAGAGGGAAAGAGGCATGGAACTGTCGCATCTGCAATGTGCCAGCTTCCTACATGCATATACCTCATTCAACACTGACATGACCCGGTACATCACATTGCCTTCATTTTATACAGGAGAAAACTGACACTCGGAGAGCTGAGGGACCTGCCCCAGGTCATACATTGGAGAAAAAGAGGTGGATCTGAAATATAAGGGCACCCAGGTCTAGAACCCAGATGCTTAACCACAATGCTGTGATGCCCACTTGCTGCTTTACAAAGCACCTTTACACACACACACACACACACACACACACATTCCAGACCATGCCTCTGCCCGCGTGAGTTCTGTACGGGTAGATTGCCAATGTCCCCACCAGCACAGCAGGGTAGCGTTATTCTTGAATAAATTAAGCTGGAATCCTCTATATGGCCAGGATCTCAGAAAACTTCCTGTCTCAAGGAATAAAATGTCTATTCCAGCCAGGACACGGCTCCAAGCTTTGCTCCAAAGACACTGGGCTCATGGTGTGGGAGCATGAGAGAAGCACTAAAAGTCAGGAAATAATCAGTAGTCAGTAACTCAAATATTGGTATGGCAGGAATATAATGTAAATAGGGAAGAGCAGCAGTAATAATTATCACTAATGTGGTAATAATTAAAGCCTTTGTTGATGGTTACTAACTACCAGACACTGTTCTATGCACCTTTCCTGTATTAATCCATTAATTCCTCATAGCAAGCTTGATTTATGAATTTTAAAGTTGAGGAACTACAAGTGCACAGAGGGGTTAAGTAACTAGCCCAATGTCACACACCCATAAGGCACAGAAGCAGGATCTTAACCCAGACAATTTGGATCTAGAATCCACACTCTTAAATACTGCATTGTGCTACTTATTTGTATTGATACAGCAAGGAGGTTAAATGTAGGAAAATAAACGTAGGAAAATAAAAACACACATGAAGTGATCATTGACACTTGTCCCTCAACCTCAGTGTCAGAGAAACAACAGTGAATGGGGAGGGGGTTGCGGAATTGGAGCACACATGTCTCACCTAAGGCAGTGGTCCCCAACCTTTTTGGCACCAGGGACTGGTTTCATGGAGGATAATTTTTCCATGGACAGGGGCAGAGGGGATGGTTTGAGGATGATTCAAGTGCATCACATTTATTGTGAAGTTTATTGCTATTATTATTACATTGTCACTTGCCACTCACTGATAGGGTTTCATATGAGTCTGTCTGCAAGCAATTGTTTTATTATGGTCTCTGTGCAAAACTCTCTGCTAATGATAATCTGCATTTGCAGCTGCTCCCTAGGGCTAGCATCACTGCCTCAGCTCCACCTCAGATCATCAGGCATTAGATTCTCATAAGGAGTGCACAGCCTAGATCCCTCCCATGCGCAGTTTACAATAAGGTTCACACTCCTATGAGAATCTAATGCCACCACTGATCTGACAGGAAGCAGAACTCAGGCAGTGACCCGAGTGATGGGGAGCGGCCGTTAATACAGATGAAGCTTCACTTGCTCACCCACAGCTCACCTCCTGCTGTGCGGCCCAGTTCCTAACAGGCCACAGACCAGTACTGGGGGTTGGGGACCACAGATCTAAGGGGCAGCCACTGTTCATCCCCCACTGCTTGCTACCTCATGGGAAGACGGCTGCTGTGTTTCCAGAGGTCCTGATTTTCCAGAGACACAAGACATCCATATTTTAGGTGAAATACCCAGATTCTGAATGCTGGCACCGTTCTGGCCATACAGAACACAGCTGCAGGGGCACCTGCTTACACACTGCCCATGTGCGACTTATCCTCGGGAACAGCAGCTCTCAGGTCGTGGGCTCTCCACTTCATTAGGCAGTCTTGCCATCGCCGGTTAATTCTGATTGCAAGGGCTCTTTCTGACCCTGAGTTGACATCTGCCCCATGCAGCACGCATCCCTCTCCTGCCCTCCCCTAAGAGAGCCTCCCACATCTCCTGTAATCACTGAGAGATTAACTCCTCTTCCCCATGACAGCCCTTCACATATTTTGATCATTGGGATGATTTCTGAGCTGACATAAATCTTATCCCACCTAACGAGAATGATAAAGAGGGCAACGTAGTCACAGGAAGATTAGAGCCACGGAGGTCTCTGCCTTTAGGGCAGCTCTGCAAGCACCCTTGACCCCGGGGCTCTCCCCCGACCCGTGTCAGGCACAGAAGCTCTGCAGAGTCACAAACTCCATGCTCAAGTCAAAGGCCTCACCCTCGCCTTCTTCCTTCCCTTCTCACTTGAGTCCAGGAGGTGATTCTCGGGTCAACTCATCAAGATTAAGGCAAACTAGTGATAACCTTCTATGATTTGCATAGGAAATGGTCTAAAGAGAAATATGCTAAAAACCTAATAATGATTATCCTCCTCTCAGAGATAAGATTGGTGGGCAATTTTGTTAACTCTTCTTTTTGCAATTGTTAATTTTTCTAAAAAAACATTGTATGGTAGATAAAATAAAAAGCAACATATTTTAAATTTCTGAATTTAAAATGAGAACCATGTAATACATTTCTTGATCTGGACCAGGGGTTCTCAAACTTGAGCTTGTACCAGAATCACCTGGAGGCTTTGTTATAACTTAGATGTCTGGGCCCACCTCCAGCCTCTTTGAATCTCCAGGTCTGGGGTGAGGTCCAAGAAGTCGTGTTTCTAACCGGTTCCCAGGAGATGCTGATGCTGCAGGTGCAGGTGCCATATTCTGAGAACTCCTGCTTTCTGAATATACCCATCAAAGTGATATAGGGCATTTTCTGCCTCCAGTGTCTGCCGAGCTACTGCATGTCAGAACTGGAGGCCCTGCTGAGCTGCTGCTTCTACAGGGCTCTATGCAACATACCCCAGATGCATGTATCCCCCCACCCCATGACCATCTCACATTCTGTAGAAACGGGCAAGTGTACATGTCACAAGACTATCTCCCTACTGCTTTCCCAGGGCAGAAATGGAGGGCAGTGATACAATTCTCACCTCCACCCAATGTGGAATTTTCCTGTATCATTCAGATGCTCACCTGCTTGTTCACCCCTTAGTCACAAGCCAATCTGCCTCAGTCACTGGCCAATAACTAGAAAAACTCATGCTTCTCATAAAGAACAAAGAATCCAGAGACCACTCAGGCCACATTAGGTCACAGCCCATGGGTTAGAACACCAGGCAAAAATCTTCCAAGGGTTGAGAGTAGGGTTGATGCTTTACATGGCCCCACCACTCCAACTGGTCCTGCCAGGAGTCAGAGGATGGTTTCTTGAGCTTATTCCTGAGACTTACACTGGTCCCTAGCCGCCTTTTAACAGGGGACAACTGTAACATCATCTCACAGTGAGAGGAATAAATAGCATAGTGGTTAAGCACACACAGGCACTGAAGTCAGATATGCATGAGTTCAAAACAGCCAGCTCTATTATTTTCCAGCCATGTGACTTTGGGGATATCTCTTAGTTTCTTTATCTGTGAAGTTGGTACGATGATCATGCATCTTAATGGATTACTATGAAAATTAAATGAGATACTCCATATACCACATTTAGAATAGTGCCATGGCAAATGAGAGGCACTCAATAAACATTAGCTATCATTTTTAAAAGTAGGGATATAATGTTAAATTAAATTATATGTACAGGAGAGGTACTTGGGCAGAGTTCTGTATATCACAACCAAGTGTATTTGTGAGTATTTTGTTCATTATGATTCTAGGTAAAGAAGAAAATGCCTTCAGACACTATAGGTAGGTGAATATGACACGGACCATGAGAAGAAAATTTTTTAGTTAACAATATATTTGAAGACACAGGCATGATTAAAAAGGAAGGGACTTGCAAGGTCAAGTTTTGCAGAAGACAGTGACAGAGATCCGAGGCGGAAGAGTCAGTTTATCCATAGAAGGAAATGCATGAGTCTGTGGACCCAATAACTTCTTGGGCTCAAGATATCAAAAATCGAGAATTTACACTACCTCAGCTGTCCTGACTATTGATGTCACCATGTGCAAGGAATTCTGGCCCTAGGTCAAGACCCAGCACAGCCTCCTCTGCTCACGGCTTCATGAGTGGACTTGCCTTTCCAAAGATCCTGGATGCTGAAGCCAATATCCCACTCCCTCTGCCTGCACCTCCTCCGAAAGGAACCAGCCTCCCCAGAGACTGCGGGGTAGAGACCCTCCCACCCCCAGCTCCCCAACATTTTGCCTACACAAAATACTCTGTGCATGTCTCTAGGGCTGAATTCATCACCCTCTTTTATCTATTCCAATGTCCCCCATGAACCTGTGACTGTCTTTAGAACAGAGAATATGTATAATTCATTTTTATGCACCTGTACTTAGCCTGCTGCCTGATACATAGTAGGCACTTTTAAATGTTTGTGGGATAGATGAAATAAAATGAATAAATGGCTAAGTAACCATTTAAGTAACTTATTACTTAAATATACACTTAATATACTAAGATATATACTTATTACTTAAATATATATGTTAGAACATCACATAATTATTATATCACCAAGGTAATCACCGAAATGAAATAAAGTTTATAAGTTAACATTGAGTAAAATTACAGGAAACAAAGTGATGTGTTCATGATGATTGAATTGATGGGGAAATGTTTGTTTCTGGGCCGGAACTGGAAAAAGAATATAAAAGATACATCATACTGATTGATTATCCTTTACTGAGCGGCAGGACCCACAGGGATTTAGAGCATAGGCTTTGGAGCCAGCCTGTCTGTAATCAAAACCCAACTCCACTATTTCCTAGCTGGGAACTTTGGGCAATACCAAAACATGGTATTAAATATGCCTCAGTTTCCCCCTCTGCAAAATGGGAACAACAGCAGGACCTACATCACAGGGTTGCCGTGAGCATGATGTAAGTTGAAACACATCAACCACTGTCAAATGGTAAGTACCCAATGACATATACATTTTTATGATGAGAAGATCTGGGACTTTTTTTGTAATGTTCTTTTATATTATTAAATAGAATGGTCCATTTTTAAGAGCACTCATTAAATCCTGCCTACAAAGAACACCGAGTCACCTCTCCAGCTGGTCCCCTCCCACCACAAGCCTAGTCCATCCCCAGCAAAGCTGTCCTGATTCAGCGGAGATGCCTGCAGGTGCGCAAAGGACAAGGCTGCAGAGCTAACACGGAAGAACGTTTGCCTCCAGCATTACAGCACTAACTTCTTTGATGATTTCGAGAATAAAATGCTGATGAAATCCCTTTGGGAGTACATGCTATTTTGTCAAAATCACTGAAGATATTAGGTCTGTCTAGGAACGGGGAACTCATAAGCTAGGAAGAGAATAAAACCAGCTCTGGACAGAAGGTCAATGGGGCAAGTCTGAGGTCTAGCTGTACCAATAACTGCCTGAGATTTCTTTCTTACAGTATAGGGGGATTGTTCCCAATATTCAAGGGCCACACATGCCAAGAATATCCATGGGGGCAGAACTCTGGATAGTCAATCTCAGCCACATAGGAAGGAGGGGTTAAAAAAACTAGAAACTGGAGGAAGGTAAATTGCTGCAGACTTGGGCATTCAGCTCTCAGGAACATGAAAAACCAGAGTTGGGCAGGGGAAAGACAGACATGAGTAACCCCTGCATGGGGAAATGTATTGGTTCATGAGTAGAATTTGGAAATTCAAAGCTCAGGCTGCTGCATCTCTCTGCTTGCAATCTGGAGTACAGGGGTGATGCCAATGTGACATCAAGAAAGTGATTTGAATATACTTAACCAGAACGGTTGTACCCCCATAATAAGCTATAATAAATAAAAAAAAATCATAAATATTATAACCAAAAGGTAAAAAAAAAAAAAAAAGAAAGAAAGTGATTTTGCATTTGTTCAGAGGCCCACCACTGCTTTCTAGACTGGATTCGGTTTTGTGTTTTCTGTTGCTACTGCTGCCCCCAGAATTTATCCCTGGAATTCTCTCTGTTTTGATAGAACTACATCTTCTTCTGCGTGTTGGGTAGTAGCAGCAGTAGGAGGAGTAATGGTATTTGTAGTCATAGGATTCATTGAGTTCATATTACATGCTGGACACTGTTCTAAGTGATGGTACATGTGTTAACTCATTTAATCACAATAACCTTATGAGTGTGGGAGAGATTCTTAGTGCTCGCAAATGACACTTCCATATCTCCCAGCCTGCTTTGCTTTTGCTGGCTGTGTATCTTATTCTGAATGCAGCAGAACAATGCATGTCACTCCAGGCTGAGATGGTGAAGTACCTGTCTTACCTCCCTGCTGTTTTCAATGCTGGACTTCAAGGCCAAGGATTCTCAAATAGCAGAGCCAAATGATGGAGGGGCTGGGTCCCTGAGCCACGGCTTGGAGTAAAGCCATCCTCCATAAACCTAAAGTTCATGAATTTTTTTTTGTTCAACTCTCATTTGCTTGCTCTGTGACCAAACACAAGTCACATAAGTTATCTGTGCATCAATTTACTCCTTTTTAATAACAGGAATTTATCTCATCAGTTTGCTCTGATATTTCAATAAGCTAATACTTGAGCCTTATCCTAGGTTTGAACCACGGTAAGTTGAAGTTACTTCCCAACACACAGCTGCTCCCCAGGCAAGACGCATACTATGTGTGGGCATTATGAGTTCTCATTTTTATTATTCCTTGAAGGCGGGAAACACATTATGTCTGTCTTTACAGGCCCATTGTCTTGCAAAAGATATGGTGCAAAGTATGTGTTCAATGAATGCTGTAGGAAGGGCTGAGTGAATGAACCACATAGGTGTGAATCAACATGAGCAGAGACAGAAGGAACACTACCTAGAAACCCGTAGGAGGCAGGGCTCACAAACACCAAAGACACAGTAAGGTACTCATGGGCATTGTTCAGCACATTCATATCATGGTTAGCTTGGGGAGGAGAAGCCTTCCTCCTCCTCCTCCTCTCTTCTGACCATCATGTAAAACTACCTTGGCTTTCAAACAGAAGGAGAAAGTATGTTCTTGGCAGATTCCAGGGTATCTATTGGGACACTTGCTATTGGGTGTGGTTACTCTACAAATACTAAGAGATCAGCTCAAGAGACTAGACCTTACTCTCTCTGTTCTTGCAATCACGCAGAAGACGAAAGATGTATTAAACTGTCCCAGGGACAGTTTCCATGGGATCTGCCACATAAAAGCAGTTATTAATCTAAACATTTATTACTGTAGTGTTATTTATCTCTCTCCCTAATTTAACTCCCAGGGCTTGGTCCCTGTGGAGTTCCCAGAGTCTAGAACAGTGCCTGGCACATAGTATGCACGCAAAGAATCTTAGGGAAAGGAGTGTGCACTGACTCTGAGTGAGCCTTCACTCTGCCTGGCCCGTGGCACACACACCTGCAATAGTCCTGCCTGGCTGCACAGTGGTGTGAGACTTCCTGATGAATAGAATCTAGGCAAATGCAAGCACCTGTTGATCCCCACACCAGCCGACGACATCTGTCATCTGTCTCCACATCTACTTGTATCTCAAGAATTCATAGCAGGCTCCCAGATTACACTAAACTTAGCCAAATGACAAGCCTCTTGTCTTCAACGTGTGGTTGTCTGGTGGTTTAAAGTGTGTACATTAAGAGAGCTGTGAAGGTTCGCTGATTTCTCCATAGGCTGTGCTGCTGCAGATAAAATTTAATTAAACAGATTCCTGCAGTGATGTGCCCACTGCTCTGAATCGCGTGCCATTGTTTTCCTTTCCTAGCCTTTGTCAGAGAAGATTCAGGGGAAGGGGCTCAAGCTTATGCTATGCCACATGGCTGAGAGAGAGGGAAATTTTTCTCCAAAGAAGAAATGAGAGGGACTTTGGAAAGGCCAAGTGTGAGGGACCCTGACCAGCTCTGACCACAGCGCATGAGTCCTCATTCTCCAACCTGCTCGTGCTTTCACCATCCACCCTCACCTGAGCTCTGATCTCCTCTCAGGTGAAACACTGCAGTAGCCTCCTGCCTCCAGACACTCCCAGACCCAAGCCGAAACCCATGCTAAAACCAGGTTTTCCTTTTTAAAGACACAAACTTAATCATGCCATCCTCTTGCTTCCGGAAGGCATGCACAGAAAATCAAGGTATTTCCCATTCTGTCTTTCCAATTGCCTCTGAAGCCACCCCTTCACCTCTCCCCCGACCCCCACCCTAAGGGGTGGGCATGTGACCCAATTTGGGCCAGTGAGACTTAATCCTTGGGTTCCAGGAAAGGTTTTACTCTATGAATACGAGACAAGGTGCAGGGAGACCTGCCTCTTCTTCCTACTGGGAGCACAGCTGTGCAAGGATGTGATGTTTGGACCTGAGGCGGTCATCAAATGTCCATGAGACAGCACGCCAGCACTCAGAGGAAGGAAGAGTGGAAAAAGGAAGACGCCCAAGGCTCAGTGACACTTCTCAGCCACAAATTCTAGAAATATCTACCGTCAGACTTCACTATATGTTAAGATAAATGACTAAATGTCATTGGTGCCCAAACCCCCAGCAGTAATATATTTTTGTAGTGAAACACCTTTACTACTCCTAATAATTTTAAAATACCACTTATATAATGAATTACAGATAAACTAGTTAGCCTAGTTAGAAATGGATACTATGTTTGGCTTGGATCAACCAAGCTTTATCACCAGGGCCTGACTGCCCTGATATGTTGCCATTTCTTCCTAAACAAGAGTCTATAAACATAGAGAAAAGAAGAACAACTTTTGGGTATGTGGCCAACATGGTCTGCCATAGCCTTGAAGTATGGATAGGATTTCTCCAAGAATATCAGTAAGGAGAAGGTGTCTAGGCTGAGGGACTAATGTGCACAAAAGCATGGGAGTGTGTAAAAACTGGTAAAAAAAAAAAAAAAACAGTGCTGTTAAAGCATAAGATGAGTTGTTGCTTCTCTAACTTTTCAGGTGAATTAAATCACTCCTTCATCTGCATGACATCTTCAAAATGTACACATCACATTGTAATATAATAGAGAATATTTCTTCCAAAATACTACAAACTACAGTACCATGTCTTATTCACATTGGTATTATTGTCCACTCTCCAGTGCCTAAAACACACTAACCACTCTGATAAATGCTTGTTGAATGAATACATGAATGACATTATCTTATTAGAAGTGCCCCAGGAATATATTAATAGATGCCACTGAGCAACCTGTGGTCAAACTCTCAGAGCACAGGGACTATAGTGATGCCCAATCAGGAGGTACATATAATTTGCATACTCATCCATTTGCAGAACCATTGTAAAGATTCCTAGTGGGAAATTCACTAAAGTGTTAACAGTAAAGGCAATTGCTTAAAACTCGAGACTTGTATGGGTTTCTTGGAGTGATGAAAACTTGTACTAAGAAAAAAAAAAGAGACACTTGCCAATTGTAGACTGGAAAGTCATTCTGAAGGCTATAAAACCACAGATGAGGTTTATTGCCCCTTTAGGACATTTTGCAGAGGCAGTCTTGTCTTGTCCCCTAGCCCAGTGCCATAACCCTGTACAGCATCTTGACCATATGCCAACGATTTTTTTAATTTGTTTGAACAATTCTAGGGTACGTGCCACTGCACTAGAGGTCAAGGGTACCTTTAAGGTTATCTGGCCACAGGTTCAGCAACTAAAAAAGAGGAGCTTTGAGTGACAAGAGAGGGATGTAGCAGGGTTTCCAGAAATGCCTTGATCCCAGAGTCACAATGCTAGACACCAACACCCAGCATGGGACCACCCATTCTCTTGCTCGGCACTGCCTGACCTTTAAGGAACTTCTAGGTAAAGGGCTCCCACTGTCCTCACTACAAGCTTCTCATTTAGCCCCACATGTTGACTTTTTATGAAAATTATCTATTTCCCAAGCATATTGATTGCTTCCTCCCATCCCAGTCTTCTGTCTCTGCCAAGACTCAGGCTCTCTGGCATTTGATAGCTTGAGTATCCCTTATCTGAAATGACTGGGACAAGAAGTATTCCAGATTTTGGATGGTTTTTTTTTTGTTTTGTTTTGGAATATTTGCACTATACTTACTGGTTGAGCATTCCAAATCGAAAAATCCAAAATCTGAAATGCTCCAGTGAGCATTTCCTTTAAGCGTCATGTTGGCTCTCAAAAAGTTTCAGATTTTTGGAGCATTTCAGATTTCAGACTTTCAGATTTGGGATGCTCAAACTTTTCTGGGCTCCTTCAGTCATTTGTGAAGTAAGATTGATGGTGGTTAAAGAGCTGAGGAGCTGGAATCAGACAGGTTGGGGTTCAAATCTTAGTATTTTCTATGTATCAGATACCTTACGAGGCACCTAGCAGTGATCAAGCCACAAAAAGTCCTCTCTGTCATAAAGCTACCCTTTGTATGCTGGGGTGTGGGGGTGGAGGAGAAGGGGGAAAATAATAAACAAGGAAGCAGATTCAAGTGTCTTATGGTCAATATGTGTTAATTACCTTTACTGCCATTCTTATTCGATGCATCATTTGAGATTAAGTTTGGCTGCAAGTGACAGAAAACCCAACAATGGCTTAAATAAGACAGATTTTTTTCTTTGACATGAAGTCTAAAGATAAGCCGTCCAAGTCTGGGGTGATGGCCTCGCAGTCACCAGTGAACAAAGGCCCTTCTTTCATTTTGCTCTGCTGTGTTCAACCTCTTGGTCTGTAGCAACTGCTGCCAGTGCCCCTACGTCCCCTAAATATTCACCACTTCCAAACATTCAGCTCCTTACTGTAAGTACCTGAGAATCTCTACCCCTTTCTCTGGCCCCAGCAGGGTGTTTGGTCCACAAATAGCAGACTGGAAATTCCAGGGAGGGAGTGTCCCCAGGAGCAGCGCCCAGGGAACAGCAGACAGGAGTGGCTGTATCAGTACCCCAGCTCTCTCACCTTTCAAGTCGGACAGCTCTGAAGTATGTGCTGTCCAGTTTCCCAGAGTTCCCCAGCAGGGCGGATCTCCCATAGCTTGTTCATGAACACAGCCAGTATTGGCTTCCTTCCCTGCCTAGCTCACGTCCTCACTTCCCTGCCAGTGCTTTCTGGGATCACTTGGCAAATAGATAACTTGCTCTCAAATCCCTGACTTAGAGTGTGCTCTTCTGGGGGAACCCAATCTATGACGTGGTCTAAGGTGGCCACTCACGCTCCACCTGTCTCATCCACATTCCAGCCAGCAGGAAGGAGGAAGTAGTGAGAAGGGGCAATCCCTCTCCCTTTAGAGAATATTTCTAGGGAGTGTCCCTGCTTACACCTCATGGCTTACACCAGCCAGAACCTTCCTGAACTCATCGGGTAGCAAAGCATGCTGGGAGGTGCAGCCCTTATTCTGCGTGGCCGCATGCCCTGTGTCATCAGACTTTCTATTACTAAGAAAGAAGGAGAAGGGGATGATGGCTATAATAACCAGCTTGTCAGTGTCCAGGGACAGAAAAAGCAAAGCTTCATGAAGTAGGCTGAGGACCCACGAGCAGGTGTTTGGGTTCCTGATGAACCATAAATAGCATTTCGCAAAGATCCTCCCTGGCAGCCCCTCAAGTCATCACACCTTGGTGCCTGCCTCCCCACCTGCTCCTCAACACAGTCTGAGCATAACTTACTCGCTCTCTCCAATCCTGGGAGACAAGCCAGGACTTAGCTGCATCAAACCACGCCAGGATGCAATTGGTATATTAAAGTCACTGAAGCCGGCTGTTACTTCACCCAAGTGCCACACAGGAACCCAGCCCTCAAAGGGTTTGTATGATTCATACAGAGGCAGGACAGATGCATGGAAAGATGTAGGAAGGCACATGGCCAGTGGCAAACAAGAGGTCCAGAGGTAAGAGCCACACTGGGAGGCCCCGAGGACATTGCAAAGTAGTGCAATTTCTGTGTTGCAGGGAAGCGGAGTGGTTTAAGGACACACGCACCGAATGCTTCTTGCATGCAGGAATGCGTTATCTATGGAGACATTCAAACTTCCCAGCCACTGCATGAGGTAGGTTTCATTATTACATCATTTTAAAGATAAAGAAACTGAGACTTTGGAGGATGAGATGACTTGCCCTTGGTCACACAGCAGGAAAGAGACAGACTGAAAATAATATTAACAAAAATATTAATAATCACAGTGTATATTTTATTCAACTCTTTTTTTCATGTGCCAGGCCCTGTGCTGAGTGCCTGCCATGCTTAAGCCATTCGAACCTTACCATAGCCCCTGAGGTAAGCACGATTATAATTTTCTTTTTACAAATGAAGGAACTGAGGCTGAGAGAGATTAACAGCTAGGGAAGAGTGACACCAGGATTTAAGGGACCATCTCGTCCAATCAGATGTTTGAAATTCCCTTGATGGAATTGTCCACCTGTGGCCACAAGGTCATTATCTAAAAATGCCCAATGTCAGCGTATGCGGTTTCCTGGGTCACTTCTTTCCTTCCCTGGAGGCAGGCAGCTGAATAGTCACCGTTTTGAGGCCCCAGACAGTGACCTTCCCAAGGGAAGGACCATGTCTTTCACCAAGCAGTCCACACAAAAGTCTGCCCTAGGACACAGCTCAGAACACCTTCTCTGTATAAGATCAGAGAGTATGTCTTTCCAGCTTTATCATCCACACTGTCTCATATGATTTTTATGTGTCACAAAATATTATTCTCCTTTTGATTTTTTTTCAACTATTTAGAAATGCAAAGCCCATTCTTAGCTAGGCTGTGGACTGTTCGAAATCACATGGCAGGCCAAAGTCGACTCATGGGCCACGGTTTGCCAACACTTGGTCTAGGATCCAGCAAAGTGTCTGGGTGACCTAGTGCTTGGGAGCCCTGGTCTTCTTTCCCATGTACAAATGTGCTAAAGGATATGGCAGTGAATTCCCTTCTCTGTAGAGTGACAAAAAAGATTGGAGTATAATTTTGGCCTGGCCCAACTCAACCCTTATGGCTGAAGTACTATTAATACAACCTGAAGATTCAAAGGGAGTCTTTAAGCCTTGCTAAGAATGTTAAACTTTATCCAAATTGCCATTTGGGTGCACAGTGTCATGTAACATTTCCTGTGATCAGTAGGTTAGTGTTTTATTGCCTTGTATCTTCATCATGACACACTTAGGAATGTATTATTATCTCCATTTGGTAGGCAAGGAAACCACAACTCAGAGAGGTTAAGTGACTTGCCCAATGTCAACCAGCTTGAAGGAACTCATACCCAAGGGTTGCCTGACTCCAGTTTCTATGCACTGTGCATCCTGTATTGGATGAGCAGAGACACCCAACCATGCTCAGTTTCCCTCTGGAAAGATTGGCAGTGGCTCTAAGCTGGCCTGTTGCATATTCATTGCTTCAAGCTTGATGTAGGAACAGCCATTGCTGATGGCAGCCTCTGATCTAAATCTCAGCCTCTGATCTAAATCTCAGCTTCCAGTTCCACCCAGAACCAAATGATGCTGGAGGCCTCTGCCCTAGCAGCAGGTAGGGGTCAGTGTTTACAGAGGATGGATTAATTTGAAGACCCAGTGGGATGCCCCTGGATATAATCCCTGTTTCCTACAAAAACAGCTGGGAGTCTACCTGCTGCTCGGACAAGGACTGCCCAGGGGGGCAGGGGCAGAGGAGCTGATCCATAGCCTGTGTTTTCAAAGAATAATAGGAAGAGTGATCAAAGCTGGCATCATGGAGTGCCTGTCCCACGCTGGGCCTCGGTCAAGGGGCATCACATATGCTATGCTACTTAATCCTCATGACAACTCCAGAAGTTGGGCTGATTGCATTTACTTTGCAGATGAAGGAAACGAAGCTCAGCTGATCAATGCAACATGCTGTGCGAGTCTGTGGGACTCCAAAGTCTGTGCTCTTCTACCTACTGGGCTCAGGAAAGTAGTCCCCAAGTGTCAAACCTGGATCTTTACCTTCCTTCAGCTTGTGATGGCTCAATAGCCATTGACCCAGATGTTTGAAATGACTCAACAGAACTGGTTGAAAAATAAACATTTCAGGCAAGGAGTAGTTGGATCTAGAGGACATCAAACAAGCAATCTGACAGTCATCATTCATTTAGTCATCCATTCATCCATCCATCTGTCCAAACATCTATCCATCTATCCAATTAATCAATCATTCATTTAAACACATAATCAATATTGTCTGAGTGTACCCTATTAGCCAGGTCCTATGACAACCCTGAGAAGGGAAAGTAGAAAGATAAAAAAAGATTAGTCTCTGTCCGTTGACAGAAGTTAACATTTTAGAGATGGGATGCTCCTGAGTGTGTGGATGGGAGTGGGTTGTGGGGAAAAGGGTTGATGGCGAGACCCTTGCCAGAGGGCCACTCAAGGCCAGGGAATCACATGGGTCATCCAACTGGACATTCATGAGTTGGTGGCCCTTGATCACCTCCATTTCTTTTCCCTCCATCCTGTGCCCTCTCCGATGCCAAAGCTATCATTCCCAAAGAGATCAGAATTCAGGTCAGTGAATCGATGGCACAAGGTGGTAAAACACAGGCAATTTGTGAATTAGTGAATTCCTCATCTGAACCGACCTGCAAGGGACATGCACTGGGAGGTGCTGGGCTCACTGGGGCTGCTCAAGGAGACCTGGGTGACCCGTTGTGCCAGGACTGTCTCCGTGACCAAACTTTGGTCAGTCTTCCCTGGGCTCCCTTTGTGAGTAGGCCTGAACTTGGGCTCTGTCCTTGGCCAATTTAGTCCAGTTTTAGCAAGAATCCTGTGGGGTCAGTTTATCCAGAATTCCCATTATCTGTTATACTTCCTCTTGGTGACTTTTAGCCACTGACCCCTTACCCCACTCCTTAGCCATAAATCCCCACTGGCTCTCGTTGCATTCGGAGCAGAGCCCAGGTCTATACCAAAGTCTCTCTTCCCCTGTTGTGATAGTTCCTGAATCAAATTTGCCTTCACCACTTTAACTTCTGGCTTCGGTTTTCTTTGACAGCAGGAGGCCATAAAAGGACGGTCTGCGTGGAAAAGAAGATTCATTTGTTCATTCAAAAGCAGCATCACTGGACGGCACCTGCTCTGAAAAGCACCGTGACCCAGTGGATCTGAGTCGGGGATGGGGGAGCAGGTAACAAATATCACGTAGACATTGTAAGGTCTTTGGACTGACTGTCAATGCAGTGCTATCATCCTCAGACCCCTGCATTTATTAACTGGCAAGATATCAAGATATTCTTCCTTTGCTTTGGTTTTCTCATCTGTAAAAATAGGCATGATAACAGCAATACTGCATAGAGATGCAGAGATCAAGTCAGGTAACACATGCAGGTACTCAGCAGAGTGGCTGGCAGACTACAAGTGCTCAGTAGAGACTATCGAGGGTGCAGCAGTCATCAGTGTCAGGCACGAGAGAAGGGAGTACATGATGGTGGCACGTAGCATTGGAGTCAAGGAACATTTATGAAGCGCCTGGAGTTTTACACAACCCCTAAGCTCAAGAATCAATACAAATAATTAGAACAAGGGGTGCAGACTGATCAATGTTGTGAGAATGCAACAACAGGAGAATTATTTCCAGCTTGGGGGATGATGAGACACCAAAGAATGAGGCGATGTATGGGGCACTGCCACAACTAGAATGTATACACGAAGAGGGATCTGGGAGGGCATTTCAAGAGGACAGTGTAGCATGCACGAGGGAGGATGTACTGTCACACCTGCCACACCATGTTGCAAAGTGAACACCAGCCACCATCGTTTACCCACAATCTTAAAATCCAAAATGCTCTGAAAACAAACAAACAAAAA